>MU227463.1:99886-147835 GCA_018584345.1 Thuja plicata | reverse complement strand
GTTCTCAAATAATACATTTAACATTTCACTTATTTCCCATCTTTTGAAAATAGCCATACGAACTATAACTTTCTGAAAACCATTCGCCATAACAAATAAATTAATTCAATTATTTGGAAAAAATTTTTGCCATTTTTTTATAAAAAAGGTATCGGTTATTAAAATATTCGCCAACCAATATCCATATTTCAAAACATAATTCGCCATCAATATTAATAATTTTATTAAAAACAAAAATTATAATCGCCATTATTTTATAAAAATTRGCTAAACTATTAAAAAATTCGCCACCAAATATCCATTGATTGACGCAGAATTCGCCAACACTATTAATTTTTTTTCACCCAAATGACATGTGATTCGCCACAATTTTATAATTTTTGGGAGGGGGGGGGTTCCTTAAAGTTATCCCTGGCCAAAACAAATTACATTAAATGAAGACATGAAGTAATATGAATTGCAGAAGTTTAAAAGTTAGTGTACAAGTGGATTCACATAAATGGGCTTTGTGCGAGATTGATTGCAAATGAGATTCTTCTTTCTTTCTAATAATGTTTGATGGTTTTGCATTTTACAGAAGTGTTCAAAAGAGAAGGGGGGGTCTATATGAATTGCTTGAAGGGATTTGACTCTTGAGATTGATTTGAAGGTAAGGCCTTGTCTTTCAATTCTACCTATATCAATTATGGCTCTATCTAGCGTAAGGCCTTGTGATTTGTGTATAGTGATATACCATGTAGTGGCCAGAGGTATTTGTGTATGCTTGCCCCAGGTTATGGGTAGTATTGGAATATTTTTTAGGTTTTGTTCATCCCAAGGTGGACCATTGTAACTATCAAATGTAACTGTAACATATGTTAGTAATTCTGGAGGCTTAGAGCCTATGGGATACACAATATCTTTTACCTAGCCAAGAGATCCATTGACAAGACCAACTTCAATCCATAGGTTTTTTATAAGCATTGCATGTTGAAGTGTACATAATAAGATTTATTTGGGAAGTTGGTCATCATCAACAACTTCTGCAAACTTACATTTTGTATTTAGTGCAACACAAAGTGCAATAGGTAAATTAAGTTGTTTTAGCATTTTTGTTGTGGAATCCTACAAGTTCATTTGTAGTGAACAAATGCATCTCTTGGTCAAACTCTGCCTACTCAATAACTGTGAGTTTCTTGTTTATGTGAGTCATTAACAACTCCCAATCATGTGCCATTATTTCTACATTACGCATGTTTTATAGTGTTTGATAGAATTGTATTTGAATTGGATCATCACCTTCCTATCTAAATATTGTTTGCAATGTTACAACTATATTAAATTTGTTCCATAGATTTATTGCATCTGTGTGTGATGCGTAGAAAGGTTTGTCCATTATAGGTGGAAGTTGGGCTAGGTCCCCTATTAGAATCATAAACACGCCACCAAAGAAAATGTGTTGTTGTTGGGGTATCGCTTCACATAGCCTGACATCAATTTGTAATAGAAGTTTTGGCCCTATGGAACTCATCTCATCGATTATAATGTAGTTTATATTTTTCATGTCTTCTTGGAATGTTGTCAATGTTTGTCCATGTAGGGGTTTCAGTTCTCTAATTATAATTTTTAGGGCTACATGTATGGTTGATGCTTGTATATTGAATGCAACGATGCCTGTTGGAGCAAGAACAAGGAGTGGGTTTTGTCTTCCCGAACAATATTTTTTTAGTGCATTTCTTATGCAACTAATTAGATATGATTTTCCAGTTTTTGTTGTTCCTTGTATGACCATGTATAAAGTTTGTGTTGAGAAATTAGCTTTGGAGTAGTTGGTAATGAGAGAAAGTGTCAGTTGTTGTTGAGGTGACAAAGTGTAGTTTTGGTTGAACAAGTTTTGGGTGGGTTAAACATATTTTGCAGACATCTTGTTTGTATGTACAAAATGGCTAAGTCATGCAAATGCCAAGGAACTTTGTGTTCTTCCCATGAATGATTGTTGTCAAATTCATGCTTGCCCAACATATCAAGCTCATTTAATTTGGTGCTATTAGCAAGTCCCATTTGAGACAAAAACTCCCACTCATTCATCTGTATAGTGTCTTGTATATCCATCTCACCACTAGAATCATTCTCCTCTTCCAAGACATCTTCAAGTTGATCTGTGCAATCAACATGCCATCCATTATATTTCTTGTATTCAATTGCTTCTAATTTATAATAATTTTTTTTTTGTGCGTATATATATTTGTATTTCTCATAAATGTTTGTATAGAAGTAGCTCACTCCAGCAGAATGCCTCAAAATTGTCACAGTCTTCCTTTGGAATGGTGAAAATTTTGGGAAAGACTTGGACTATTTTTTTTTTTTTTCTATCTCTCCATTTGAATCCTTTGTAGCCAACAGCATACGTGTAGGATCTTGCTGATTCAATTAGTGTAACCAGTTCTAAATGAGGTGGATGTTGCATGTAAGATTAGATGTAGCTAGATTGTATCTTATTGCCATCAATTATTTTTTTGAGGTGGTGGAATTTTTTTTACCCATATTCAGTGATATAAATTGGTGATTGGAAATAACGAGAGGCAATTTTTGTAGCATATGACATGTTTCTTGTGTGCTAATATCTCTTTCAGCAAAGATCTCGGCCATAAAATTTTGATATGCTTTTATGGCGGGGTTTTATTTCTTTGAATCATAACAAATTATTGCCAGCATCTTAACACAATTCTCTTTTTTTTCTGCTTTAGATGCATACTTGGCAATGTGTTTGAGAACAAGAAGTCGTGACGTGATAGGTTGGAAATCAATATTTTCTCTCCATATGGAGAGCATTTGTGCATTATGGATGTTCAACCTATCATTGCTTCTAGATGGTTTGAAGGATTTGTGTCCTATTTTGCCACATAGTAACGTAGATTCTTCACATTATTTCCAAGGAGATTTATACCTACATTGTACTTGCTTACCTTTCTTGTGCAGGCAAGTCCTCTCAGTACATCTAGTGTGTCTTTCTACATGATTAAGCAACTCTTCATAATTAATGTAAGGATTGGTAGAAAATATCTCATTTGTGTTTAGAAGGCATGGATCATCTGTTGGAGCTCTAAGTAGCATGCTCCCTATGTTAGATTTTGAGTAAGGGTTCCAAGCGGTGAAAAATTTGTCAAAGAATTCTTTTGTTGTATTGACAGCGGTAGGGTCTTCTCAGTCAAGTGCATCAATGTCTAGTGGATTTGTTATCCAAATGACTCCATGTATGTGTGTGAAACCCCGACCTTGCCATTCATAGCAGTACCAATAAGAAATGACACCCATAAGCTTATCGATGATCTCTTCATGAAAGATTGTGAACCATTGGTATAGATATAATGTTGTTGTGTGTGGGTTTTTAATCACGTTATCTATGTGTTGTTTGTTGGAAAGAAAGGAAGGTGTGGTATTTGGTGAAAGCACACTATGTAGATCAAGCCACTTTGTGTCAGCTACACTCAATTTGAAGAATAAGGTTGGGGAACCTGATGAACTACAATTGATTGTATGTTTGAAGTTATTTGTTGATAGTCAACCGAGTTGCATATGTGATGATAAAAATTATCAATTAATGTATTGTCATTGATGTCAACTTATTTGAGTATCATTATGGTGGAAATTTTTTGTTATGAATTGAAGAACTAGAACAAACAAAGTTTATGTGGTTGGTAAATGAAGATTTTTGTATACATCGAGAGATAATGAACATCGAGAAAAACATAGTGTACCGAGCACAGTGATAATCGAGCCAGGGATCACCGACACAACAATTGACCGAGCAATTTAATCAAATCAAGGCTGAATAGAATGCTGAGGTGGAAATTGATGTTTTCAAGGTAAAAGTTAAAGTTTTTTATTTTGATCAAATAGTTATGCAAATTCAATGAAGATCAGATGACAATATTGAAACATGTTTTTCACAAAACTGTCGAGGATGGTTTAAGCGGGAAAATCAAGGATGGATATTAAGTGGAAAAATATGAAGGATAGAAATTAAATGAGCTATGATGTCTATATGAGAGACAGGAGATTCATTTTGAATCACACCTGATGTGCACATGAAAATTTTATGCATGACTAATCAAGTTGGTTAAAGACAGAACCAAGCATTTTCTGCAGACATCACCGAACAACCAGAGGAAAGAGCATAACTGAGCAGAACAAGTATGAAGCATGAGATGAACTGAAGTGAAAAAATTGATCAGAGGTATTATGTACTTATCATAGATCTTAAAATATACAAAATAGAGTTGTATTTGAATCAAATCATTACTGTATCAGTTTAACCATTGTTACATATAAATCTCTTAACCAAGTAGGATAGTGAAAGTATTTATTATGACATTCTAATGAATTTTGAGTGTTTTCTTGTTGACCCCATAGTGAATGCATGGTCAAGAGAGAAATTTTAGTTTTAATCCTCTAACTAGGTCACATTTAATAGTGTACATTGTAACCTTTACCAGGGTTGGCTCTTCACCGAGCTCACTTTAGAAGAGTGAAAATATTTTGGGTTATTGGTCCCAGGTGGTTTTTCCCTTGACAGGTTTTTCACATTAAAAATCTATGTGTCAATGTGCATGAATGTTGTGGATTGTTATTTTACTTTATTGAACTAGATCGGTAATCACATTATTAATTTATTGCTACTCGGTAATTAACAAGAACATATAGAATACATTTCACCGAGTTGAATTATATGTTTGAATTTTTTTTTATATACACCTGGAGGAATTTGGGACTATAGGATAATTGGGAGCTAACTGATCCCCCCCCTCTCAGTTATTCTAACAATTAGAATCAGAGCATACAGTGCTTAGAAGAAAGTTTTGAAGGACTTAAGCTAAAGATTACAAGATGTATAAGAGAGATGCACCAAAGCTCAATAAGGATAACCTCCCGACATGGAAAAGAAGAATGAGACTATACCTATCAGGGATTGGAGAAAACATTGCAGATTAACTAGATAATGAATTCATTCTACCTACTAGACCTTTGAATGCTAATTAGATAAAAGAGAAACATGAACATAACCTTATCATGGTGGAGATTGCTTCTTCACTTACTGATTCTAAACTTGAGGATATCACGACATGTACAACTACCAAGAATATTTGGGACTAGCTTACACTAGTTTATGGAGGAGATGTAAATGTACTGAGAGCCAAAGATGAAAGTCTTCAAGGAAAATTTGATGACATGAGAATGAAAGGAGAGAACATAACACAGTATAGTTCCCGACTTAAGGAATTTGTGAATGCTATTAGAGGAGATAGTGGAGATATTGATGAAGACACTATTGTGAGTAATATTCTTAGAATTCTATTGCCTATTTATTCTATAAGAGTTTCTGCAATACATGAAATGAGAGAAGTGTTGATGGGACTTTGTGACCAGGTCCACCAACAGATGTAAGTTGTCACTGGGTATCGGGATACCAGCTAACTTTGCCTATAAAGGTTGTCTTGGGAAATGAGATTCCCCTGGCCTTCAAGCATGTGAGAGTTGGGTCTCGATGGTGCTGGAGCTTATTTGGGAGTGTGACTATTTTGTTCAAGAGGATAGCTAGTTATCTTGGCTCATCTTCTCTAGGGATTTCATTTAGTTAGGTTTCTTGCAAGCGTGCATTAACTTTACCAAATAAACTTCAAAAGATAGATTAGGGTTAGAAGTATTCCATCTACCTATAGTTATGCTAAAAATTCAAGACATCAACCATGCTCTAACACACTACACTAAATACTGAAGAAACACAAAACCATTAGCTCATATTTAATCAATAGCGAGGGAAAAGAAGGTTGTTAATCTACTTAAAATATCAGAGCAAGGGACATAAAGAACATACAAGACAAAATATCCTTAATCAGGAGATCAGAATGCTAACAACATCATTGATAGAACCCTTCCTTCTTCATTAACATGTTTCCAGCAAGCACTGGTGCGTATAATAATGGTGGCTCTTGTAACACCCCAAAATTGGCATCATGCAACCTTAACAAATTTTGTTGTATTTGTCACTTTTCTAGATCATCAAAGTCCTATTGTACTAGGCAATTCTGAGTTTTTGACTGACTCTACTCAACCTAAGTGTCAAATGCAAAAAATCCTAAATCTACATTAATCATACATTATATTTAATTCCTAAATATCTATTTGGCTAAACAAACCTTATGATCAAATTAATTTAATTATAAAGTCCTAGCACTTTAATTAAATTAAATTCACCCTCTTTAGCTAAGACACATGAAAAAGAGATTAAATAATATTTATTTATTAAATAAATATCCTCATTTAAATAATTGAATTTAAATATTCAGATAATTCAGAAAAGCATATTTATGAGGTCATATTTATTTAATTAATTGGATATTCTCTCAAAAATCTTTCTTCTATTTAGAAATAGAATCTTTGAATTAATTGTGCTTTAAAGAGAAAGAAAACAATTAAAATCAAATAAAATAGTTAAAATCAAAGAAAGAAAATAGTTAAAGTAGAGAGAAAAGAATTTATTGTATTCTTTTAAATAAAGCTTTCTAGTTTGAACTGGCTTTTCTATTTGTTTTATTTCAAAGAGGAAAGTTTCTATTCTGATCACCTCTGAGTCTATAAAAGAACTCTCATCCCTCATTCAAAACCCCCACTCATTTTCATGCATTGTTAGAATACTGAATTATTGCCACATTTCTTGATAATATCATATAGAATAATTTTATTATTGCAATAGATTACTTTCAATTTCTAGAATAATTGCATTGAAATCATGTCTTAGATCAATCTCACATCTTTCAATTCTTAGAATAATCTTGCATTGCATTTGCACTCATGGAGAAAAATCCTTCATTCCTAGATTGGTCTATGGTTGTGATACTCTCGTTCTGAGAGCTATTTCAAAAACCCCATCTGGATAGAAGGCAACAGGTTGAATCATGCAGGCAGACAGGATGAATAATCTCATATTCAGTCTTGTGTGTACCTGGTGAAGAAGGACTATGTTGAAGTGTATGGTGAGTTAACAAGGCCAAATTTACCACATACATTTCTAGTTCCCACCGTGGGGTAGGTACATTTTGTTCTGGCCTCATTTCATTTCATTTTTTTCATTTTTTACATTATGTCTGTACTTTCATACAAGTTCTATTTTAATTTTGCGTGAACTTTTGAAGTGTCTCACGTGAACTTTCTAGTTCTTCACGTGGCTCTCTGCACTTCTTCGCATGATCTAGTATACATTATCGCATGAAATTATACACCAGAGATTTCATTTCATATTTTATTGTCTCAGTTTTCTAACCATCTTCTATTTTCTGACATCTGTGTTTCTCTGATTTTATCTTTTGAAACAGGTTAACAGTGGTTTGCAAGACGCTGAGATAAAGAAAAGCCATTATAAACTTCTAACATGTTTATCATAGGATGCTGATATGAAGAAAGGCATTACAAACTACTAATGGGTTTATTGTAGGATGTTTATCGAAGACCTTGCATGTTTTCACAAATTCTTATGTCTGTTTTTAGTAGTTAAAACACACTTCGATTGGTGCTTAAAATGAATCATTGTCTTGCATGATTGAAGTGTTTTTTAGATTGTAATCCTAAGAACTACATGAAGATATCCTCTCCCCTCACCTTTATGGATCTTGGGTGTAAGATAAATTCATGTGATTCTTCTAGAGTGGCTACCTCCTAAGAGCTTTAGCAGAGCCGGTAAGAGTGGATGCTCAACTGGTAATAGGCTAAAGCCAAGCCCTTCTGAACCAATATACAAAAAAAGCTATTGTGATTAATGTCACAATAGACAGGTGTGAACTCATTGTGACAACCAAAATCTCCTCTAGTACCCTAGTGGTGCGTTAAAGTCCCAACATTTTTAAGGTGAAAGCCTTGCTTTGAAAGGATTGGGAGAGCCCCCTTAATTGGGAAAATGAATTGATCACAACCACCTGAATGAGTGTCCTTACTATATACTGTTGTTCTAGTTTCCAAAAACCCTCTATCTATTGGCATGGAAGGTCAGAGACCAACTAGGATGCCCCACATTTTTACGACTCTTAGTAGAGACAACATCCCTTTGGGAAGCAATTCTTTTGGGGTTCGAAGCTTGGTGTGCCTGAGAAGTGAGTGTACATGTAAGGAGGAGCCCGTGCCTCCAAGCTTCTAAGTTGTCCGCTAAGAGTAGGCATAGATAAACTTTGGTTCAAGTGGGGATTCAACAGATACTGTCCTGGCTATCCTAGGATTGTGATGTTCCTATTTTGGTACTACAAACATTCTGTTTAATGTGTCTTGCATGGGTGTATCACTTGAAATATCGAAACTATCATCAAAACACACAAACTGTCAATCTTGAACATGTCCAAAACAATTTGTAACTCAAACTATTTGTCAGAAAATAACATGATGTTATCTTGGGAAACACAAATTGGTCTCAACTTTCTGATTATGTAAATGTTCATTTTTCAACATTTGCATAGTTTCGCACGACATTTCCCAATCTTCGCATCATTCTCTGAGAATCTTTGTGTGATACACAGTAAACTATCGCGCGACATTTGGCAATAGTGCCATTATTTTGTCACTTGTTTTCACTAGTCTAGTGTCATTCTTTGTGCGATACTACAAAGTTTCATGTGAAAGAGCATTTCTTTGCACGAGTCTGGAGTCTTTTTTCCAAAATAGCAAGCTAATTTCTATCAGTCAGGTGTACTTCTATCAAATCTGGTCTCTGATATGGGTCTATTTTTTTGCCCTCCATTTTCACACAGTCTGAAACTTGGTTTCTTGGGTTGAGAACTACGTGATTCTTTCTTAAACTGGTCTCATCTCATGTCTTTTTAATCTCTTTCATCTATATTGTCATTCCTTGTATCGCAATAGTCATCTCTTGGCTATTCTAGCTTCATCTCCAATGATTTGCACCAAGGATACTTCACCTTTTGGCACATTCTATGCAATTACTTTGAGACAGTTTCAAGTTTGGTCCTAGTTCCCATTCCTTGTTCAAAACTTTGTCTATGACTGTCACAACTTGAAGTGGCAAAACATTTCCTTCAATCAATCAAGATGAATATGTACTTTCCACACCATTATTGGCTACATCTAGTAAGGAATCATCTTGATCTCCTTCCCCAGTACGCTGAACTTACAATAAATGGTCATTTCCAGTGGATCTTAGTCGGGTTCAAAATCCTTTGTTTCGAGAAGACCCAAATTTAGAGAACACTCAATCTTTTCATACCAGGTCTTTACACCTTGAATCCTTGCATTTTGGCAAGATGGCAGATCATAACCAATCAGGTGGTGAGTTTAGCAAAACTGACCTCTTTAAAACTTGGGGTAAGTCCCATTCTCAAGACCCCCTTAATGATGTAGAAGTAGAAATAACTCAAGAATAGATTTCACAAGCTCATGCTAATAAATACTTCAGTGGGATGATGGGAGTCCTCCTAGCTGAGGAGCAAGAGAAATATATTCTTGAACTAGCCAATCAAGGGGCTAAGTTACCTTCCAACTATGATGTAGAAACACTTGTTGAGAAAGATGAAGAAACTAAAAACTCCCGCTTGTGAAAAGAAATGCAAACTATGCAAGAGCAACTCTCTCAACTCTTGAAAGAGAAAGACACACCTATCACACAATTCACACTAGAAATCATCTGGCCTTTCCCATTTGACAAAGATCTTTGCATGCTTCCTTTCCCCAAAGGAGTTGAACTTCCTAAATATGACAAATACTTGGGTACATCTGATCCTCAAGACCATTTGAGAGAGTTTGGTGCTCTCTTTATGGAATTCATACATGACACAACCTATCTCATGCATCTTTGCCAATTTATTTCTATAAAACTATTCTCACAACATCCAACATCTGGTTCATATCCAAGATCTTTGCAACTTGAAACAAAATCATGGAGAATCCTTCTTGGTATTTCTCCAAAGACAGAGACAACTTTATACATGATATTCTCGCAAGATACTCAAATCTAAAAAGTTGGACATCTTTCTCGATAATATTCTCCCCAACTTTGGGTATCAAGTATAGCTATAAGGTCCTCTAACCTTTGATGACATGATTAAACAAGCTGTAAGAATTGAGACATTTATGATCAAGAAAGGAGAATTAACCTTACACAAGGAAAATAAACAAGGGTCTTCCTCTTCAAGCAAAGATAAACCCAAATTTCCCAAAAAGAACCAAAATGTTATGAATGATGGAATTGTAGAAAATGTGACCCCTAAGCCTTCCAAGGCTTCCTTTAATCTCACTACCATGATACAAGCGGCCAAAGCCACTAAACAGGCTGTGGCAGATTCCAAACTGAGTACTTCACAATTTTTTGGACCTAAACCTTGGGCTCCCAGACCCAAGCGTGAATTCACTCCTTTAGGAGAACCTCTTGAGGTGGTTTACAAGACTCTCGTGGACAACCATTTACTCACTCCACTAGATAATTCATGACCTTATGATCTGCAACCAAGACCCTCTTGGTGGAATGAATCTGCTTATTGTGATTTTCACCAAAACAAAGGTCATAAAATGGCTACTTGTCTTAAATTGTGACATAAAATCCAGGATCTCATCGATAGTGAGGTTATTTCTATGGGAGGTCACAACAAAAATTCTAATCACCAAGCTTTCAAAGATCCATTTCCTCATGGAAAAGGTGAATCATCTCAAGGAAAAAATATTGATGCTAAGGTCAACTATACATACACCAATAACAACAATGTCATTAACATGGTTGAACCTATTGATGCTGAATATTGTAATGTCATTATTCTCAAGGGAAGGGAAGATACTTGCAAGTCCAAAACACCTTACATTTTGTGAGGGTCTACACCACAATCTTCTGAACAAGAATAGTCTCAAGTCAGCGCTAATGTTGTTACTCGATCTCATGCTAAGATCATCATCAAAGGCCCTGAGCCTTCTCTGTCTACATCAACTCAACCTTCAGAAAAAGCTAAGATTGACTCTACTAATAAGAATCCAAAAGTGGGTTCCTCATCTAATGCTGCCAATTACAACATTCTTGATCAATTGCAACGTACTAATGGTCAGATAACTATTTTTGAGCTCCTAAAAATCTCCCCTGCTCACAGAGAAATCTTGGACAAAGCCCTCACCGAGGCAAATGTCCCAAAAGATCTTGATCTTGACTAGTTTCAATCCATGGTAGGTCACTTGACCTCCTCACATTACTTGTCTTTCTCTAAGGAAGATGACCATTCTTTGAGCCACCTGCATAATAACCCTCTGCACATTGAAGTCATGATTGGTCCAAAGCGTGTTCGCCGTGTTCTCATAGATAACCGTGCTGGCCTAAATATTTGCTCTGCTAGTTTCCTTATTGAGTTAGGCTATGGTGAAGATTGCATTAATGCTCGTAAAAAGATTACTATTAAGGCCTATGACAAGGAAGAACCTAAATCCAAGGGGCTAGTTGTGTTTCCAATCAGAGTTGGTCCTGTTGAATGAGATATTATCTATCAAGTGCTTGACATCCCTTTGGCATACAATATTCTATTAGGAAGGACATGGATCCATGAGATGCAGGCCATCCCTTCCACATACCATTAGTGCATTAAATCCCCATTCCAAGGATCTGAAGTGACTATACCTGCTAATACATGCTATGATTGCAATGCCCTCACAAAATCTATTAACATCTTTGTGCCTACCAATAGAGAATCCATTGAACTGCTTGAGAATAAATTAAAATAAATGGAAAAGGGTTTGACACTCAAAGAAACTGATATGGGAGGATATCACATTGAACCTATGCTATCTATTACATCTTTGCCTTTGTCTCCATGTTCTTTTGGGAGACCTTCTAAGAGCGTTAAACCTTCTACAGTTCCTCCTCCAACAAAGTATGGTGGTACCTTTGTACAAACCACAATACCATTAGAAGAAGAAGCTGAAGACAAAGCTATCAAAGCTTGGATCTATAAAGGAGAAGACAATTCTGAACAAACCACTCCTCCTTAGGACATAAAACCTGAGCAATATGGCAAAGGTCTATCTATTATGCAATGTTTTGGCTATAAAGGAAATGGTCCCATAGGTGCGAATCATAAGGGATTGATTGTACCACTTGAAGCTATTGGTCATTGAAAATGTGACTCTATAGGTATAGGCTTCCAGAAACTCACATTTCAACTCGGAATAAATAGGTTTGTACCTCGAGAAGATAAACAACCAATACCTGAAGAAATATCTAAAACTGAAGAACCTGAAGAGAACTCTGATGAGGATAGTTTTCCTTATCCTATTCCTCCAGACCTGGTGGCACTCTTTGTTGAGCCAGATAACTTTATACCATGTGTCAGTATAGTAGACACTGACAATGATTCTGATAACACCACTTCCTTTGCTCCATTAAAATATGGGGAGTGGAAAGAAATATATACTCTAAATCCAAGTCATCAGGGTGATTTATACATACCACCACACTTTTAAGAATAGTTTGACCAGGAATTCTAGTCACTTCTCATTACACAAGAGGCAACTGATGCTACAAACACTAATGATGTACCTAGGTCAAAAAGTGCTCATCTAACCATAGTAGAGGTTCTAGGTAGAACTCATCCCAACTGGGGAAAAAGGGTTGATTTCACTCACGTTCTTGACATGACACCTAATGATGAAACAGACTCTCATGAATATGAGTTCGACAGCTTGTCATATGCCACTTCTGATAGGGATACAGATACAGCTAACACATATGAAAACCTTCTCAAAGTAGGTGAATGGTCTAGTGTAGGGTCACATGAGTCTGACTCCCTAGATGTTAACATGTCATCTACTACGGTCACTAGGAATCAAAGGAATTCGACTATACCTTTGGATGAGATCGCTTTGGGTCTCAACTTGCTTGTCCATGCCTTTGATGATTATATCATGAATGCACTTGAACCCATCACTTCTCTTTCACTTTTCCATCCTGAGCTTATAGACTGGAACTCTACCTCCCCATCTAATGAAGTCCTTACATTCCATAATGATTATGCTCTTGCCTATTACCTATACGCTGTCAAACCTGTAATTTCTTCCACTAGAGAAGCAAGTGTCAACATGACTGAAGCTGACATCAAGTATCTTAGTCACAAAATCAAAAGAAGAAAAATAGGCGCTCTGATGGTGAAAACCACGTTGTGGCAGTATCAGAGCCTAAAATAGTCAAAATAAAGGATGTATCCAAGGGTGAAAACCTCTCTGAGGCGCCCAAGGATGAGATACTTGATGTGCTTTCAAGTCATTTCAAGGAGAAATCATCTGTGCTAATTGAACCAACTCAACCTATCAACTTGGGTACAGAGGTAGAACCTCAGATCATTCACTTGGCACAATCACTATCAGAGGCAGAAAGAGAGGAATTCACTACATTCTTCAGTAGCAAAAAGATAAACTTTGCATGGAAATATTCAGACATGCTAGGATTAGACCCTAATCTAATCATGCACCATTTGTCCATTGCACCAAGTGTCAAGCCCGTCAAGAAGAAGTTTCACAAAATGCATCCACATGTAGCTCTACTTGTCAAAGCTGAATTTATACACAACCCAATGGAAGGGTTTTTCATGTGAACTTGGGTACTCTCCCATGCAATCTTTCCCACCAAACGATGCAAAAAGTAGTTTTATCATGAGAGATTTCCCTATGGGTCACGCGAAGAAACTACTTCTTCACACGAAAACCCACGGACCATTTCCTAAAAATGCGGAAAAATAATAAAAAAATGACCAAAATTGATAAAATTTGAATTATAGAGAGGTTTATCGACTACTTATTGGAGGTCTGTAGGCTGCAGGCCAGCTATGCCTCCTAGATCGCTCAGATCGGTGCGTGCTGTAGGGGACCACCATTTTCACTTAGAGCTCAATTCACAAAAGTCAAAAGGTTGAAATGATTTGAAAATGACCTTTTCGTCCTTATATAGGTTTTGACCTAATTTTTCAAAGTGCTTTGTTTTGCATGAAAACTTTACCATTACCTAATTTGACCCCTTTGAATCCATTTCATGATCGAAATCAAAATCTGACACTTCTATATAGCTCAAAATTACATTTTAAAATTTTTGAGACTAACGCGATCGGATGCTTGTGTAGTCGACTTTCTGACATCGCTTTCTTGTCAGAATCTTATCTTATCATCATTTTTTCAAATCTTTGACTTTTTTCCTCAAAAGTCAACTTTGGTCAAATTTGGTCAACCCTAGTCAAACTTGGTCAACCAGACCTTGAAATCACTCGAAATTGATTCTGAAAATTCCAAATTATTCCATAATCTATTCTGAGTTCTTCTTGATCTCTGATTCAACATCTATCTACGATTTTTTTCTCTTCATCATCATATGACGTGTCATATTTCCATTTCGCTCCCAAGGGGGTAGGATGATTACATCATTAAATCTATTTCAATCAATCTGATCTGATTTTCAAAAGTCCTCATTGCTAGGGGCATCTCGTCACTCGGGGCATGTTCAGTTTTTCATACTTCATAGTCAAAATTGGATACTCCACAATCAATAAGAGCATCTTCGTTCCTTACATCTTGTCATCTATTAAGTATCTGAGCAATCTAACTCAGATTCTTGAGGATCAAGCTCCATTCTGGATATGGTTCTCAAAAAACTATCATTTGGGATAGGTATCGGGGCAATCTAACCCTAACTCCTGATAATCAAGCTCCATTCTGGAGATGATTCTAAACCTCTATTTACTGTCTTTTGAGATAGGTATTGGGGAATTCTAACCCTGACTCCTAAATATTGAGCCTCATTCTGAGGATAGTCTTGTGAAAGATATCAATCTAACCTAGATATTGAGGGACTAAGCTTCATTCTTGAGATAGTCCTAAAATCTCTATTTATTATCTTATTGGACAGGTATCGGGGCAATCTAACCCTGACTCTTGAAGGTTAAGCCTCATTCTAGGGATAATCTATTTAGGTATCAGGGCATTCTAACCCGGATCCCTGAGGATCAAGCTTCATTCTGCAGATGATTCTTGAAATCTTAATCTATTGGGTATCAGGGCATTCTAACCCGGATCCCTGGGGATCAAGCTTTGTTCTGAAGATGACCCTCAAAAAATATACTTGACCGGCGTCTTGGCAACCTAACCTAGACTTCGGAGAGTCAAGCTCTATTCTGGAGATGGTTCTGAAATCTTTGCATCATAGATTTTCAAATCTATTCTTCTGTGCTTCAGGCATCAGACTATTCTTTGAATCAATACGCTGCTTGCACATCAATTCAAAGAGGGGAAAAATGTAACACCCCAAAATTGGCATCATGCAACCCTAACCAATTTTGTTGCATTTTCCACTTTTCTAGATCATCAAAGTCCTATTATACTAGGCAATTCTGAGTTTTTGACTGACTCTACTCAACCTAAGTGTCAAATACAGAAAATCCTAAATCTACATTAATCATACATTATATTTAATTCCTAAATATCTATTTGGCTAAACAAACCTTATGATCGAATTAATTTAATTATAAAGTCCTAGCACTTTAATTAAATTAAATTCACCCTCTTTAGCTAAGACACATGAAAAAGGGATTAAATAATATTTAATTATTAAATAAATATCCTCATTTCAATAATTGAATTTAAATATTTAGATAATTGAGAAAAACCTATTTATGAGGTCATATTTTTTTAATTAATTGGATATTCTCTCAAAAATCTTTCTTCTGTCCATAAATAGAATCTTTGAATTAATTGTGCTTTAAAGAGAGAAAACAATTAAAATCAAATAAAATAGTTAAAATTAAAGAAAGAAAATAGTTAAAGCAGAGAGAAAATAATTTATTGTATTCTTTTAAATAAAGCTTTCTATTCTGAACTGGCTTTTCTATCTGTTTTATTTCAAAGAGGAAAGTTTCTATTCTAGTCACCTCTGAGTCTATAAAAGAACTCTCATCCCTCATTCAAAACCCTCACTCATTTTCATGCATTGTTAGAATACTGAATTATTGCCACATTCCTTGATAATCTCATATAATATAATTTCATTATTGCAATAGATTACTTTCAATTTCTTGAATAATTGCATTGAAATCATGTCTTAAATCAATCTCACATCTTTCAATTCTTAGAATAATCTTGCATTGCATTTGCACTCATGGAGAAAAATCCTTCATTCCTAGATTGGTCTATGGTTGTGAGACTCTCGTTCTGAGAGATATTTTGAAAATCCCGTCTAGATAGAAGGAAATAGGTCAAATCATGCAGGCAGACAGGATGAGTAATCTCATATTCAGTCTTGTGTGTGCCTAGTGAAGAAGGACTATGTTGAAGTGTATGGTGAGTTAACAACACCAAATTTACCACATACAACTCCTAGGGAGAATCCAACTTCTAAGAATCTCTAAAAACTAAGGAGCGTTGAGCTTTGCAGCTAAGAATTGAGAAAACCAAAATGCTATTAGCTATGGATTACAAAATCATCAATTTTGCCGACTGTTGGAATGAGGTCAGACTTATTATTTATACACAAGTTTTCCCTAATCTTACCCTAACTTACTTTACCCTTTAAAAAATATAATACAATTTCCAGTGGCCGGTACTACCTGCACCATGCTACAAAAGACCTTGAGATGGAAAAGGTCTAACATGTCAGAAGAATGAGACAAGAAAGGTGGAGTGGAGGAATCGGCCTCGAGAAGAGAGCCAAAGAGAAAGTAGAAGAAATCTAATCCCCTAGGGATCGAGGCTATATGCCTCATTAATGGGAGAGCCACTCCCTGTGTCTGATGCACTAGGTGTTATTTTGGAGAGGAACCTTGGGAAGACCACCTATAAAAATCATCTTTGAACCAATGTGCCTTGTTGGGATCACCTACTTTCTAACATCTTCATTTAATGCTTTGAAAGTAACTAGTCAGCTTTGGGAACCGGGATGCTGGTCACCAAAAGAATACAAAACTATTGGACCTGGAACTCTGGGATCCGAAAGATTATGCTCCCAAAAAATTAATAAATACAAAATACATCTCCTAATAATCATTTCTGAAACCCAAAGAATTTTATTGTTCCTTAGTATCAGTGAAGGTTTTTTAGGAGCTAGGTGATCCCATCTTTGTTGATGTCCTTGAGGGTGGCCTGATGGTACTTGGCCACATCCACCTGTTCACCCAGATCTAGAAAATTTGCCTTGAATTCTGTGGCCATCTTTGCCGCATCATGACCTTGGAGCACCATTCAAGTTATCCATGTCATTTTTTCTCCATCTATCCCCTCTGAGAATCCATACCGAGATTCCATTATCTCATTGAACTTTCCCATGACATATTCCTCTGGAGTGCACATTTCAGTGCTAAAGGGATCAACTTCGGAAAGCTTTGAGATGAATGACTTGTACAAATTAAAAGAATATTGAACTTCTTGGGCTTTGTCACGCAAGGTCCCTACCAGTTTCCTGATTACTCCCAAGGTGAGGTCAAGTTTGGAGTGCTAGGTCCAGAAAAAGTCAAAAGACTCCTCTCCCAAAATTCTGGCCTCGGAGACAACTTCTTCTCTGATGCCAATGAGTTCTTCCAACTCACCTTCCACGCTTCATAATTTTCAATGTCTCCCTCCCAAATGGAGATAGTAGTTTTAGCCTGATGTAGGATATTATTGGCTGCATATAAGTTCGAGAGTGTGGATACTAAGAAACGCTGGATGTTTCCCACCTTTTCTATAACCCATTCATCAATTTCCTGGGCCTTTCTTTTCATCGCCCTTAGTGAATCTATGTCACCTTGAGGGAGCAGTGCCCCAGATGTGGAGACATTTGGGGGAATGGCTGTAATAGGCTATGCAAGCTCTATCAACAGCCCCATGAGGTTTGTATTCTTTTCTTTTTTTGTCCTAATTTTTTGGGCCTCCTTTTCATAGCAAGCCTCCACCGCCTTGGCCACTTCTTTTAACAGGTCCAATTTTCCCTGTTTCCCTCTCTTCCCCAGTGATATTTCAGTGATGGAGTACTCATCGGCCTTAGGCATGGCTTTGTCTACATCTGGGGAAGGTGTCATGATTACTGCAACTATATCTTTGTCTGGCCCAGTCGGAAGAGTATGGACTATCTGGGCTTTCTTGGCCTTGGGAGGATTCTGTGTTTGTGCCATCATCTCTAGAAATGAGAGACAGGCCTTTGGTTTTGTCATTGCCTTCATCTTTTAGGACTCCACCAACCATTGTGGTGGTAGGGGTGGTTTTGCATCCAAAATTTGTTCTTGTAGTTCTCCTCTGGGGTTTTGTTGCATCTCCCCAATATTTTGAGTTGCTTCTGGCTCCTTTACCACATTCTTAGGCTCACCGGTAAGATTTGTCTTAGTAGTACCTGTATCCATTGCTCTAGTGTCCACAAAGTTAGCAGCATCGATATCAACATTTGTTTCTCCAGGGTCTTGTTCCCCACTCTACTCATATTCTTCATCGGCCTTTTCCCCCAGGATATTTTCTCCTGTTGGTGCATTCTATGGAGGTGGTGGAGGCATCAGGTCAAGATTCAATGTTTGAGCCGCTATAATTACCTCACTAAATGTTACCCTTGGAGTTGACATTTGGAATATGGCAGTTGGGGTCATGGTTGATCTAGTGGGTCTAGTTCCCCTGACTAATTCCATTTTCTTATCCTATCTTTGCCTACCATACGTGGTTCTTGTAACCTCTATCTCGAGGACATTAGAGATATCTACCTATTCTTGTTCTTTTTCTCCCTCTGCCTAGGTTTCCTATTTTTGGGCAGCTTCCTTCTCCATGATGTTCCTTTCAAGAGGGGGAGCCATTTCCTCTTGGGAAACTATCTCTTCAACTGCCCTCCCAATATCTCCCTACAAGTTCCCAAATTGATCAGTCCCAAATAAATCATCAAATTTGTCACGTGGAGGGGATTTCTTTGGGATATCCTCGGGTTCTTTGTTTGGCTTCAAAGAGTCAGAAGAAAGAATTAGTATTTCTTGGATGCTTGGAATCCCAAGTTCTAGCTCCACCTTTGGCTAAGGGTTAGTCTTATTTTTCTTTCTCCTAGTTATCAAAGGGGGCCCTACATCCATCATAGCTTCCCGTTCCTCTTCTACTCCATTCCCTATTGCTCAGACCATCAATGTTACCAGTGAAGTGGAAGAGGGAGGACGGACGGGACCGATCATAAGTACTGGGGTGGCCAGCTGCGTGATTAACTTATCTTTCATTTTCTAGGAGACTGCCAGCGTCTATTGCATTTTCTCTATTATGGGGGGTCACAGATGGGGTTTGCGATGGGGTCTCCATTATCCTTTTCCTCTATCCTCCCCTTGTGAGGAGGTTCCGGCCCCAGAAGTTGAGCCCCGCACAAACGGGCTGAATTTATGCGTGCTTATAGGGCACACCTTAAAATACATGTGGCTGCATTCAACCACATCATGGGTAGGATCCTCAATTGTCAAACCTTCCTAGGCATTCCAGTCTACTAGAGGGAGAGCCATCTTGTCTACTCTCCTTTCTTTATATTGTGGGTCCACAGTGGACCTAGTGTCTGAGAAGTCATCTGAGAATTTTTGAAGCTTCAGCCTCTCTATCATCCCCATTGTCATCTGGTTAAAGTGCCAGCTTCAGACTTCAAAGTCATCCTAGTAGTCTTCCCAAAAATCCTCCATGTGAAATTCATGGGGCTCTGATACTTGAGGAAGTGCCATTGCTATTTTTGCTAGTGGATCAAAGTTCTTCCGCACCAGATATAATTCATTTAAGCCCAAGCTTTTAAGCTCACTGTCCACCTCTCTTTCTATAGCTAGACTATAGGAGTAATTCCCACAGGTGATTGGGAATGGAACATTTACTACCTTCTTCATTGTGAAGAGGGCGTACAACTCCAAAATTTTCCAACAGTACTCCAAAAGAATTATTTTGTTCCCATAGTGCTTGGGCAACAAATAGGGCTTCCTAGAGAAGCCGGTCACCCAAATATAAGTGTGCTACGAGAAATAAATGTAATAGTGGCCATAACTTATGACCAAATCCATTACCTCCTTTAAGAGGCGATACCCGACATCCCAGGTAGGTGTGAGGAGATTGTAGTAAATGAAGGCATCATTTACTTGGCAGAAGCTAGGGAAACTAGCCTCCCATTGGATTTGTGGGAAATAATCCCAGGGAGCCTTTTGGCCCAGGATGACCCTGAGTACACTGGTTGTGATTAGTCCATTTGTGATGGGGTGTTGTTGTGCCAAAGCCCAGAGAACATTGGACGTCATGTAGAATTTAGAGGTTTGGGTGACTTGGAGGAACTGGGAATCCACATGACTTGATAAGATGGTGGCCCAATCAAAGTATTTCTTGTCGAAAGAATTGTCGAGAAAGAAGTAGTACATCCATGCCAAAAATTCCTAGGCATGGGGTTGTCCAAAGATCCTACACAATGCTATGATCCCCATCTGTATTCTTTCCTTGAATTCTGATCGAGGGATTTCTAGCTTCATTCTTTTGGAGTCTTTCTTTGGCGTCTTCAGCTAGTTGTTGTTCAGGTACTGCTGGGCCATGTGTTCCAAATCCATAAATTCTTGCAAAGCCATGGACCGGGTGACGATGGCTGCATCATTGAAATTGGGAATTCCCAGACTGGCCTAAAAAGTTGCAGTGTCCAAAGACACCATAGGAGTTGGTCAGGACCGAGGTAACAAGCATGACGGCCCAAATGGATGAATTGTAGTGCACAGCCAGAGTAAGAATAAGTTTTGGGGCTTGCATGGAGCATGGGAAGTAAGCAGCCTTCAGAATCCTAGAATTGCCGATATTGATGGCCAATGGGTCTCCGTTCATTCATTGGTTATACATCATTTTTACTAGGGCTTGCATTTCTGCCCACATTCTGATGCTGGTGTTGGTAATCAACTGAACCTTGGAATCAATATTTGATCCATTGATAGTGTTTTCCTTCAAGTACTTCATGGTTAGGGGAAGCTTTTCCAGGGCCCTCTCGATCTTAGTCCTGATAGTTTCCTTGGTGACTGCCACGGTGGGGAGATCTAGACTCCTGGGTGGAGAGGATGCGGATGTTTCTGACATGGTGAGAGTGTGATGTTGGAAACCTGCAAGGAAAGATGACTGTCAGAATTTACATAAGATAAAATGCTACTTTGGGTTCCAGAGATCTTACCATCGCATCTACACCTGCAAGAATTAGTTTGTCAAATCTTGGGAAAGATGTGCGTATAATGAAAACTGAGGAAACTGACCAACATCCGAGCCTTTGGGGATTCCAGCACATATGATACAAGTGAAATAGGAGCTGAATGAGGACATAGGACCCAGAGTCCAAAAACTAACCGTTGGGTGATATGGCCTGAAGGTGAGCTGTACAAGGCTAATGTGGATGTCACATGGCCATGCACTAAATAGGAGTTATGGAAATAACACTGATAGCTATCCAAATGCACATGAAGTGTAAGCCACTTGGCGGGACTTGAATGCGTGCAAGGGAAATAAATTTTCCATTAAGACTACCATGACAAAAGAGAGAGAAAACCACCATGGTTGAAACTAGCAAGGAGCTGAGTCCAAACCAGATGGTATTTTCTCATGCAGGTGAGCTCACAAATTTAGGAAAACATAGACAAAGGCGTGGTGAGCTCAATAGGATACTGAAAGTATATACACCAAAACTACAGTAGAATATAGAGGGCTGAGGGCTGAGGTATATATACACAAATTATAGAAATTCACACAATGTGCAAAGCAACCTACACTAAATGGAACACATGGGAAACCACCCTAGATTACAACTACACAAAGGGCAAACAACCCTTTGCTAGTGCCAACCCACCAATGGGAGGCGACGAAAAGACTAGTGCCATGAGGCGTGGTGAGACACAAACAAAACTGAAACCATGCAAAACAATGAAAAATCCAAAATGAAAATAAACATAGTAGAATAAAAACCAAGAAATTAGAAAGAACAGAAAGATGAGGGTCGAGAGCCTACATGAAAATGAAGAAACAATGGAGAAGGTGGGCATGGGAAGTGCCCTGCAACAAGTTAGCCTTGTGAATCACCATGAGTGAGCACTGCAAACCACTGGTAATCAACCACTAAGCACAGGAGAAAAATTTGTTTAATTCTCCTTAATTCATCTTAATTCACTCTAAGTGCACCAAGTATTTTAATAGTGGTAACTATGAAAATGATAGGTAGCTTCTATTTATACCACTAGGGTAAAAACAGGTTACGTTCTTTTCTGCAAACTCTTGAACGGACAGACCTCTGGACTCTAGGCCTAGGGATTCCATGAAATTTTTCCATCTTATGAGAGAAGACATAGTGGTGGAGAATCCTAGAGTCTGGAATCTGGCTCTGGGAAGAAAAAACTCTAGGACCGGGTCCCAGAGACAAAAGTAGAAAGAAAAACAAACCTCATGGAAGAAAATCCCATAGGGAAAACCAAAAAAAGAAAGCAAGGCAGGAGCAAAAGCCAAAAAAAAGGGGGACCCAACATTTTTCCTACAAAATATAGGGATGGGTATGCAGGGCATAAGAAATGATGACTATCTGGGACAAATGCCTTAGCGTATTTGAGAACTTTGGAACCTCTGGTTAGCACAACCAGAATAAATCTTTACTTGGAGCATTCTGCTTGCAAGGTGCGAAGTGTCTGAGAAAATCTGGCCCATACATGATTCAATCCTTGGTCATTTGTCAGTTGTGAAGTGTATTCTTTGAAAGGAAATCAAGCTGATGACCTCTGGGAGAAGTAGAGAAGAGGCACTAAACATAACAAACCAAAGTCATCAAATCTTCTCATTTCCCCCGGATACCAGAATTTGTCCATTCTTTAGTTGTCATTATTTTCTCTTCTTGGATGGGAAGGTGGTAGTCCTTTCACCCTTAAGCTTAAGCTTAGCTAATTTTAATGGAGGTACTTCTTTCACCTTTCCATCCACTTCAAATTTCCAAATAGGGAAGAAAACTCCAGACCCAGAAAGAATTTAAATGTTTTTCAGACTTGGGCCAACAAACTACTGCAACCAATCTATTCTCAGTGTGTCTGATTACTTGTTCCTTTTGATTTTGATCTAACTAATTTCTGAACTTTCAGGAGATGAATCTGATGAAGATTACTCATAGCCTATTACCAAACTTACAAAATAACCCTAGAGTGTGGACCAATTCCACCATGCTAACAACAGATTCCAAGTTCACCTCAATTCAAAAGGTACCATTCTAGAGACTAGATGTTATATGAAGCATACCGGTCTACAAAAAGGGCGGGAAAAACACTGGGCACCCAGAAAAGAAAGAATGGAGCCCAAAAAAAAATGAAAAGGAAAAGGGGCGGTCCTGGAGGACTACCAACAAAACTATTTACAAAGCAAGGCACCGCAAACAGAGCACCGGGAAGGATATTTACAAGAAGGAATTTACATAAAATACAACTCTGGACAAACTCACCTCATTCAAAATAATGCTTGATAAATTGTCCATTGATGGGAAATGGAATGGCTTCTTTGGTCATGGTACTGAGGCAATAAGTATTTTTCCCATAGATCTCAGATATCAAGTATGGTCGAGGCCAGAGCCATTGGAATTCGGTGTGCTTTCCTTTCTTTTCCTAGGCCTTGTCCCACAAAAGGACTAAGTCCAAAATCTGAAAGGCCTTATACCAGGCTCTTTGGTCAAACCATCATTTTACTACTACTTGGTGATGTGTAAAGTGTTTGAGGGTTGTGTCTCTTTGTTCTTCCATTCTCACCAGGTTCAGAAGTTGGACCTCCATGATGTTGTCCCGATTGCTGAATTCCTGCATGAACTGTAACACTGGGATCTGTAAGTTAATAGGGAACACTGAATTTTGGCCATAAACTAGGTGGAATGGAGAAGTCCCTAGGGCTGCCTTTATTTAGATATGATCCCCCAGAGAGTGAATCTAAGCTTTTGGTGCCAGTCCCAGGGATTCTGTTCTAATCAATGTTTGATCACCTCAAGTAAATTTTTGTTGGTCAATTCAGCAACACCGTTCCTCTGAGGGTAATAGTTGTTGGAGAACTTTAGAGTGATCCTTCTGTCATAGGTCCATTCAAGTAATTGTGCCAGAGAAAATGCTGGACCATTGTCACATACTATAGCAAAGGGCATTCCAAATCACGTGATGATGTTTTCTTCCAGGAATTTTATGACTACATCTACCATGTTGTTTTTGCAAGGGATCGCTTTAGACCATCAGGTGCAATAATCGGTAGTAGTCAAGATGTGTCGGTGGTTGGTAGATGAGTTGGGGTTGATTTCTTTGATAAAGTAAAATGCCCATTGGGAAAAAGGTCTAGCTTTGAAGACCGGCTGCAAAGGCATACCTAGGTTCTTCTCACGATGTGCTGTAGTCTGGAAAGTGTGGCATCTCCTGATGTAAGTGTAAACATATTTAAAGATACAGGGCCAATAATACCCAACCTAGAGGATCTGATGGGCAGTGGCATTAGCTGAGCCATGCTTAGTTCCAAACTGCCCATGGAATTCATTGATTATCTTTGCAGCTTGAACCCTATCAATGCACTGGAGGTACACTCCCTCATAGTTCCTATGAAAATGTGTGGTATTTTTGATCATGAAGTGTGCACTTGGCAATCGCAAGGAACGATGTTTGTTTGGAGGCAATCCCCCTAGGCATCTATTATTCAACAAAAAGTACACTAGGTCTATGTACCATGGATCTTGAGTGATGGACTCCACTATGTATGCTTGACATTCGATGCATGGAGTATCTTCTGCCATCACTCTACATAGTCCCTAGCCTCAGACTATCTTCATGGGTTGCATTTCTAGATCATACTCTTGGAGGTTGGCCATCCATTTCCCCCATCTCTCACCCAGTTCACTTTGCATTAGCAGGGATTTTACTACCTGGTCCAGGATGATAGCATGCACTTTTCTCTAGAGGATATAATGCCAAAATTTCTTCACGGCACAGATGAGAGAAAGGGCCTATTTTTATAAAGGTGAATATTAGACTTTGTCATTCTTAAAGGGGGAGCTCATGAAAGCAATCAGGCATTCTTCCCCTTCAATCTTTTGGGTCAAAACTACCGTGAAAGAATGCAGTGAAGAAAAGGAATATATGTAAAAGGGGAGGGAATAGTTTGGACTAGCCAAGACTGGGGCCTCCACTATCATTTTTTTAATCTAGATGAATGCCTGCTTTGCCTCAGGGCTCCACTCAATCTTAGTATCTTTCTTCATCATTTCATTGAGTGGCTTTACGATCTCGGCAAATTGGGTGATGAACCGCTGGACAAAATTGATCTTCCCAAAGAAAGATCTCATTTCCTTCTTGCTATTGGGCATCTGTAGATTCAGCAGCACTTCAACTCTCTCAGGGTCAATGGATATACCCTTCGCAGAGACAATATGCCCAAACAACTTCCCCTCAGTGACCCTGAATATACATTTCTTAGGGTTGAGGGATATTCCATATCGACAACATCTCTGACAAATTTGGGCAAGGTGGGAAGAATGATCATGCCTATCCTGAGAAAAGATGGTGAAATCCTTAATGTAGATGATTATGCACCAGTTTATGAGGCCTTCAAACACAATGTCCATATCCTTCTAAAATGTGGCCCCTGCATTGATCAAGCCAAAGGGCATTCTCTGGTAGGAAAATGTTTCCCACTTGGTGGTGAACACCATTTTGTCTCTATGTTCATATTTAACCATGACTTGGTTATACCTGGAGTACCCATCCAAGAAGGACATCATTTGTGATCTGTTCACAATTTGTAATACCTCATCCAATGAGGGGAGAGGGTGATTATCTTTCTTGGAAGCTTTGTTTAAATTTTAGAAATCCATGCAAAGGTTGATCTCACCACTTTTCTTCTGTACAGGGACAAGGTTGGAAACCCACGTAGTATGCCAGATTGGAAAGATGATCCAGGCTGACAGTAGTTTTTAGACCTCCTAATGAATCAGAGGCTTGATCAATGGGTTGACCGGTCGTTGATTTTTCTAGAAAGGCTTAGCATCAAGCTTGAGTCAGATGGTATAAGTCATAATGGATGTATCATAGGTTTTCAAGTCCTCATACCCCCATGTGATTACATCAATGTATTCTTGGAGAACTATGAGAATCTTCTCCTTCTCCTATAGGGAGCAAGAGGTGCCAATGTGTATCATTTTCTCTTCACCAGGCAGGCCGATGTTAACTTTCTCAAATTTACTTCCCTCAGAGGAGGATGATACCTTTTCCTGGCCCTGAGGGACTGAGTCAAATATTTGTTCAAGTGAAACCATCCCCTTAGGGATGGTGTTAGTTGGTAGGTCCATGATCCCATCATCTTCATCACCCTATCTAGTATCATCATGCTCTCTCTCCTCCACTATTTGTTCCTCCAAGACACCAACAATTGTCATAAAGGCCAGGATATTATGATCATCTTGAAAAACCTAAAAATGGGTGACATTGTCTGGAATGGACGGGGTGGAGACCATCTCAATAGAGAATTTCTAGAGCTGGATCCAGCCATTGGCTTGAGAGTGCTGGTAGACATAGCAAGGGCATCCAGAACATAGTTCCTTTTCCAGGGAATAAGATCAATGCCAAAGGCATCAAAATATTTGATAAAGCTCCATGCTTGGTTGTAGTATGCAGCCAACCTTTTGTTGTGACAAGTGTATTGACTCCATACTTGCTTAAAAATCAACTCTAAATCACCCAGAACCTGAAGGCAAGTGATTCCTTTTCTTAATGTAAATAAGATCCCAATGACCAAAGCCTCATACTCTATGATGTTGTTTGTGTAGTTGAACTACAACCTATAAGATGCAAGGAAGGATTTCCCCCGTGGGTTGATCAATTCCACCTTGGCCCCACAACATTGTTTGGATCAGGACTCGTCAAACATAAGGGTCCACAGGTCATTGTGTGTTGTCCAGGGCTGGGGAGACAAAGTGGCCTTTGGATTCTTTTTGGGAAGATTGGGAGGAGTTTCCTCTAGCTCTGATGGTACGTGGGTGAGGTTCTCCCCTAAGGAGATATGCAGTTGAGATGCCTGAGCTAGCAGCACCATGGGGGTGTTTTTAAGGGACTTACTGGGCCCAGGCATGCTTGCTTTATGTTTCTCTTCCCGGGAGGTTTTGATGTGTCGGGTAGCAGCAGAGAGGCAAGGCTCACACTCTAATTATGAATGTTTTGATAATGTACTTGACACTAGGTGCCAGACAAGAGTGTAGCAGGAGTCACTGTGCCCCCTTGTGAGTCAACGTCACCACTTAGTTTTTCATCTAGGTTCCAGATTCTTTGGGAAACAATGGGGTCTTCCCCGGGGGTGAAATAAAATTTCAAAATTTCTAGGGGTCGGTATACCCTGGGGGAAGTCTCAGAGAAGAGGACTTTATTTTCCCTCCCAACTTTGGTGAGGGCATATTTCATCTGGGGTTCACTTTCTACCTAGATTTGGTTGGATTATCCTTCCCAAGGGAGCCACAAGTGGGAGAAGTTAGTGGAGAAATACCCATTAAGGGACTTAGACCAATTGTGACTTAGTAGAATCCCATAAGTCTCCAGGATTTCCACCACTTAGATGTCAATCACGCTGATTATCCTAGGGTCTTGGATGAGCTAAATCCAGACGTTCTTCAGCTCACCCACCATTTTTACAATAGTTTTATCCTGATGGATTACTGCACCGTTAGATGGGGTAGGGTAGAATCTAAGCTTCTGGCATATGGATAGAGGCATGATGTTTCCCGAAGCCCCAGAATCTACCAGGAAATTATGTATATTCTTTCCTTGTATGTTCAACCCAAGTAGGAAGGGAGGATCCTCAGTATTTACTCAGAAGGTAGCTGCATTGGTGTCATCAAAAGTGAAAGTCTTGGGTGGGCGACTGATGGCTTTCAGGTTTCCAAGAGTTTCAAAAGAGACTTCTTCTGCTCAGGATAGTTCAGCGA
This sequence comes from Thuja plicata, assembly GCA_018584345.1. Taxonomy (NCBI): domain Eukaryota; kingdom Viridiplantae; phylum Streptophyta; class Pinopsida; order Cupressales; family Cupressaceae; genus Thuja; species Thuja plicata. The sequence goes on along the minus strand of MU227463.1, from coordinate 119,913 downwards.
AACCTCCATCAAGGTCATGGAGGTGTTAGTTTGTTCTAATGCCTTCGTGATGTCAAACCTTTCTCCTAGGAATTGGTGGCTTCCCTTGGCTGGGTCCTTAGCTTGGTTAGATCCAGGACCATTTGGAGGGACAAACTGATCAGTCATGTTGTCCCAAAAAGGAGTGTCTTTGGGAGGCGTAGGTGTATAAATTGGTCCTTTACTAGCCAGAATCTAAGTGTTTTAAGGAGTCCGTGGGTTGGTGAAGGCATTGGCCTCAAAGGTTCGAATAGATTCACCAAAGAACCCTTGTAGATTAGGCTCTTCTTCATCTCCCTTGTTTGTTCCAAGGAAGGCAGTCTCATAGGTGAAGGCACTATGAGTGGGATCTTGTGCAGATATTTTTGGGGGTGGTGGATCAATAGATTGTTGCCTATCCAATTGGGAGAACAAGATGACCTTCTCCAAGGTGGCACAGTTTGCCTCAAAATGAGAGCCAGTGTCATGCAATCTACACTAGTTAGTCATCGGGTAGAAGTCTACAAATTGTGCAGAATGGCTGGGTCCAGTGCTACCTTGATTGGTTTTTTGGTTTGGAGGAAGACCTCCAACATTAGCATTGTTGTTCCATTGTTGTTGGTTAGGCTGAGGCCTGTTGTTGTAATTCCTTCCTTCGACATTGGTATTTCATTGGCTGGAGAAGATGTTTTCCCTTTGGGAATTGGAGTTGTGGGGTGCATAGGACCCTGCCTTCAACTATCCCATGTCCATAGTCAGTGAGGGAAATAGTCACCAAAGATTTGATCTCGGCAGTCAGCTAGGTATTCGCATCACAATGTGACGATTGTTGTTGCTGGTTCCTCAGGAAAGTGGCAGCATTCGTTGAAGTCGAGGGTGACAATCCTCTAGCCATGAATGACTAAAAGAAAGGCACTGTGGAAGGTTGTGTCTGTGGTTGTTGCATTTGCTATGGTTGGTTCTAGGGAAAGGATTCCAGACCCAGTGTTGTCTAAACTTGGGATGGATATACGTACTAGGCCTACTAGTCTATTGATGATGGTGGGGTCATGGCCATCATAGGGGCACCCATTGCTTGATTGGGGTTATATCCCTTGGTGTAGGAAGTTTTGTCGGGTACCATGTTGTAAGGTAAGTTCTGCCCAATCCCACTTGGGGCCTTGTTCAAAACATGAGAAAATTCCAAGGCCAGGTTGTAAACCTTTTCCAAAGTGTCTCGATCACCTGGGGTGGTAGTTCTCCAAATGAGAGTAGAAATGAAAGGGTCCATCATGTTCAGGTAGGTCTAGATGGTTACATTAGTGGATGGGATGAAGGGACCCATGCACCGCTTCAAGGCGCATTGGAACCGGTGGTTGAATGCTGCAAGGGGTTCATTTGGTTTCTTCCTAATGGAGATGAACTGGCTATGGGACCACACTGGGTCCACATGTATGTGGAAGGCCACCAAGAAGGTGTCTTCCATCTCCTGCCAGTTGTTGATTGAGTTGGTGGGCAAGTTGAGGTACCAGTTCAACTCAAACTGTCCCAAGGATAGAGGGAACATCCAGGTTGCAACATCTTCATGCTAGATCTAGTGTCGGTTCATGGCATCTTTGTATGCCTGTAGGTGCTCTTCTACAGTTCATGAGCCAAAATTCTCATATCAGGGACAGATCTTCTCTGGGTGTGAAGGAAGTTCATGAGTAGCACCCAAGAACTATCCCATTGGGGACCTGGTGTTTCCAAAATATGTAGCCATCAGGGGCATTGGGTTCTAAACAGATTGAAAGTTACTCCCCAAGATAGTATAGGAGAGTTGGGTGTTTTGGGATGTGCTAGATCCCCAGACAATGGTAGTTGTCTTGGCCTTCAAGGACTATTTCTTTCAAGTGGGAGGCTCAAGTTCAACAAAATTTCTAGGGTTGGGGGCTAATCTAAGGATCCTTTCAAATCTCATGGGTGAAAATGACCCAATCCCACTGAAGGTTTGATTCTTAAAACTATGGCTTAGGGAACCCTCAGGTGGTGTGAAATCTAAATCCTCAGAAGGGGAAAAGCTCATGCCCTCCTAGCACTAGTTTCTATTGATAGGATTTTGTGACCGAGTCCACCAACAGATGTAAGTTGTCACTGGGTACCGGCCAAATTTGCCTGTAAAGGTTGTCTAGGGAAATGAGATTCCCTGGGCCTTCAAGCATGTGAGAGTTGGGTCTCAATAGTGTGGGAGTTTAGTTGGGAATGTGACTATTTTTTTCAGGGGGATAGTTGGTTATCTTGGCTTGTATTCTCTGAGGATTTCATTGAGTTAGGTTTCTTGCAAGCATGCATTAACTTTACCAAATAAACTTCAAAAGATAGATCAGGGTTAGAAGTATTCCATCTACCTATAGTTATGCTAAAAATTCAAGACATCAACCATTCTCTAACATACTACACTAAATACTGAAGAAACACAGAACCATCAACTTATATTTAATCAATAGCGAGGGAAAAAAAGGTCATTAATCTACTTAAAATATTAGAGCAAGGGACATAAAGAAAATATAGCACAAAAGATCATTAATCAGGAGATCAGAATGCTAACAACATCATTGATAGAACCCTTCCTTCTTTATTAAAACATTTCTAGCAAGCACTAGTGTGTACAATAATGGTGGCTCCTAGGGAGCATCAAACTACTGAGAATCTCTAAAAACTAAGAAGCGTTGAGCTCTACAACTAAGAACTGAGAAAAATGAAATGCTATTAGCTATGGACTACAAAATCATCAATTTCACTAAACCTTGGAATGAGGTCAAACTTATTATTTATACACAAGTTTTCCCTAATCTTAACCTAACTTACTTTACCCTTTAAATAATATAATACAATTTTCAGTGGCTGGTGCTACCTGCACCACGCTACAAAATACCTCAGGATGGAAAAGGTCTAACAAGTCAGAAGAATGAGACAAGAAAGGTGGAGTGGAGGAATCGGCCTTGAGAAGAGAGCCAGAGAGAAAGTAGAAGAAGTCTGATCTCCCAGGGATCGAGGCTACATGCCTCATTAATGGGAGAGTGGCTCCTTGTCTCTGATGTGCCAGGTGTTATTTTAGAGTAGTGCCTTGGGAAGGCCACCTGTTAAAATCATCTTTGATCTGATGTACCTTTTTGGGATCACCTAATTTTTGACATCTTCATTAACCGCTTTGAAAGTGACTGGTCAGCTTCAAAAATCGGGACGCTAGTCACCAAAAGAATACAAAACTATTGGACCCAGAACTCTATGATCAGGAAGCTTATACTCCCAAAGAATGAATAAATACAAAATACATCTCCTAATAATCATCTCTGGAACCTAGAGAATTTTATTGTTCCTTAGTATCATTTAAGTTCTGTAGGAGCCGGGCAATCCCATCTTCGTCGATCTCCTTGAGGCTAGCCCGCGGTACTTGGCAACATCTAGAAATTTTGCCTTGAATTCTATGGCCATCATTTCCACATCATGACCTTGGAGCACCATTCAAGTTATCTATGTCATTTTTTCTCCATCTATCCCCTCTAAGGATCCATACTGAGAGTCCATTAGCTCATCAAACTTTCCCATGACATATTCCTCTAGAGTACACATTTTAGTGCTAAATGGATCAACTCCGGAAACCTTCGAGATGAATTTCTTGTAAAAATCAAAATAATATTGAACTTCTTAGGATTTGTCACACAAGGTCCCTACCAGTTGCTTGATTACCCTGAATGTGAGGTCAAGTCTGGAGTACTGTGTCCGGACAAAGTCAAAAGACTCCTCTACCAAAATTTTAGCCTCGGAGACAACTTCTTCTTTGATGCCGATGAGTTCTTCCAACTTAGCCTTCCATGCTTCATAATTTTCAATGTCTCCCTCCCAAATGGAGATAGTAGTTTCAACCTAATGTAGGATATTTCTGGCCACATATAAGTCTGGGAGTGTGGATACTAAGAAATGCCAGACGTTTCCCACCTATTCTATAACCCATTCATCAACTGCCTGGGCCTTTCTTTTCATTGCCCTTAGTGAATTTATGTCACCCTGAGGGAGTGGTTCCCCATATGTGGAGACATCTGGGGGAATAATAGTAATAGGATGTGCAAGCTCTGTCAGTAGTCCCATGAGGTTTGCATTCTTTTCCTTTTCTGCCTTGAATTTCTGGGCCTCCTTTTCATAGCGAGCCTCCATTGCCTTGGTCATTTCTTTTAACAGGTCTAGTTCACCCTATTTCCCTCTCTTCCCCAGTGATATTTTGGTGATGGATTACTCATCAGCCTCAGTCATGGCTTCGTCTACATCCAGGGAAGGTTTTACAATTACCAAAACTGTATCTCCATTTTGCCCAGTCCTAAGAGTATGGACTGTCCAGGCTTTCTTGGCCTTGGGAGGATTCTACATTTGTGCCATCATTTCCACCAATGAGAGATGGGCCTTGGGTGTTTCCAGGGCCTTCCTCTTCCAGGACTCCACCAACCATTATGGTGGTAGGGGTGGTTTTTCAGCCAAAATTTTTTCTTGTAGTTCCCCTCTGGGGTTTTATTGTGTGTCCCTAATATTTTGAGCCACTTATGGCTCCTTTCCCGCATTATCAGGCTCATCGGCAAGATTTGTCTTAGTAGTACCTATATGCATTGCTCTGGTGTCCACATTGTTATTAGCATCAATATCAACATCTATTTCTTTAGGGTCTTGTTCCCCACCCTGATGTTGTTCTTCATCAGCCTTTTCTGATGGTATATTTTCTCCTATTGGTGCATTCTGTGGAGGTGGTGGAGGCATCAGGCCAAGATTCAATGTTTGAGCTACTATAATTATCTCACCAAATGTTACCCTTGGAGGTGGCATTTGGAATATGGCATTTGGGGTCATGGTTGATCCTGTGGGTCCAGTTCCCTCGGCTGATGTCATTTTCTTATCCTGTGTTTGCCTGCCCTTTGCAGTTCTGGCAACCTGTATCTCTGGGACGTCGGAGATATCTACCTGTTCTTATTCTTTTTCTCCCTCTGCCTAGGTTACGTGTTTTTGGGTAGCTTCCTTCTCTAGGATGTTCCTTTCAAGAGGGGGAGTTGTTTCCTCTTGGGTAGCTATCTCTTCAACTTCCCTCCCAATATCTCCCTGCAAGTTCCAAAATTCATCAGCCCCAAATAAATCATCAAATTTGTCACGTGGAGGGGAGTTCTCTAGGATATCCTTGGGTTCTTTGTCTATCTCCAGAGAGTTGGAAGAAAGAATTTGTATTTCTTGGATGCTTGGCATCCCAAGTTCTGGCTCTACCTTTGGCTGAGGGTTAGTCTTCTTTTTCTTTCTCCTAGTTATCAAAGGGGGCCCTGCATCCATCATAGGTACCCATTCCTATTCTACTCTGGTCCCTATTGCTCAGACCATCAATGTTGCTAGTGAAGGGGAATAGGAATGACGGATGGGCCCAGTCATAAGTAGTGGGGTGGCCAACCGCATGATTAACTTATCTTTCATTTTCTAGTGGACTGCCAATGTCTATTGTATTTTCTCTATTATGGGGGTGGTAGATGGGGTTTGCGATGCGGTCCCCATTATCCTTTTTCCTTATCCTCCCCTTGTGAGGAGGTTCCGGCCCCAGAAGTTGAGCCCTACACAAATGGGCTGACTTTACGCATGCTTCTAGGGCACGCCTTCTTAAAATACACATGGCTACATTCAACCACGTCGTGGGTAAGATCCTCAATTATTGGACCTTCCTGGGCATTCCATTATGGATCTGGTGTCTGAGAATTCATTCAAGATTTTTCAAAGCTTCAGCCTCTCCATCATCCCCATTTTCATCTGGATGAAGTACCGGCTCTGGACTTCAAATTCATCCTAGTAGTCTTCCCAAAAATCCTCCATGTGAAATGCATGGGGCTCTAATACTCAGGGAAGTGCCATTTCTATTTTTCCTAGACAATCAAAGTTCTTTCGCAGCAGATAGAATTCATTTAAGCCCAAGCTTTTAACCTTGTTGTCCACCTCTCTTGGCATAGTCAAACTACATGAGTAATTCCCATAGGTGATTGGGAACAAAACATTTACTACCTTCTTCACCGTGAAGAGGGCATGCAGCTCCAAAATTTGCCGACAGTACTCCAAAAGAATTATTTTGTTCCCACAGTGCTTGGGCAACAAATAGGGTTTCCTAGATAAGTTGGTCACCCAAATATAAGTGTGCTACTAGAACTGAATGTAATAGTGGCCATAACTTCTGACCAAATCCATTGCCTCTAAGAGGTGGTACCTGGCATCCCAGGTAGGTGTGAGGAGATTGTAGTAAATGAAGGCATCATTTACTCAACAAAAGTTGAGGAAAGTAGCCTCCCATTGGATTTGTGGGAAATAATCACAAGGAGCCTTTTGGCCTGGGCCGACCCCGAGTACACCAGTTGTGAGTAGTCCATTTGTGATGGGGCGTTGTTGTGCTAGAGCCCAGAGAACATAGGATTTCATGTAGAATTTAGAGGTCCGGGTGACTTGGAGGAACTGGGAATCCACATGATTTGAGATAATGGTGGCCCAATCAAAGTATTTCTCACCGGAAGAGATGTCGAGTAAGAAGTAGTACATCCATGCTAAAAATTACCAAGCATGGGGTTGTTCAAAGATCCTATACAATGCTATGATCCCCATCTATATGCTTTCCTTGAATTCTGATCAGGGGATTTTCAGCTTCATCCTTTTAGAGTCTTTCTTTGGTGTCTTTAGCTAGTTTTTGTTTAGATCTATCAGGCCATGTGTTCCAAATACATAAATTCCTATAAAGCCACAGACTGGGTGACAATGACTACCTCATTGAACTGGGGAATTCCTAGACCGGCCTAAAAAGTTACAGCGTCCAAAGACACCATAGGAGTTGGATACCCAGTCAGGACTGAGGCAGTGAGCATGACGGCCCAAATGGATGAATTGTAGTGCGTGACCAGAGTAAGAATAAGTTTTGGGGCTTGTAAAAAGCATGAGAAGCAAGCAGCCTTTAGAATCCCAGAATTGCTGATATTGACAGCCAATGGGTCTTCGGCCATTCGTTGGATACACATATTTTTACCAGGGCTTGCATTTATGCCCACATTCTAATGCTGGTGTCGGTGATCAACTAAAACTTGTAATCAATCTTTGATCTTGTGATAGTTTTTTCCTTCAAGTACTTTATGGTTAGGGGAAGCTTTTCTAGGGCCCTCTCAATCTTAGTCCTGATAGCTGCCCTGGGAACTGCCGTGGTGGGGAGATCTGGACTCCCAAGTGGAGAGAATGCAAATGCTTATGATATGGTGAGAAATTGATGTTGGCAACCTGCAAGGCAAGATGATCGTCAAAATTTACATAAGATAAAATTCTACTCTAGGTTCCGGAGATCTTACCATCGCATCCGCACCTACAAGAGTTAGTTTGTCAAATCTTGGGAAAGATGTGTGTATAATGAAAATTGAGGAAATTGATGAACATCCAGGCCTTAGGGGACTCCAGCACATATGATACAAGTGAAATAGGAGCCAAATGAGGACATAGGACCCGGAGTCCAAAAACTAACCGCTAGGTGACATGGCCTAAAGGTGAGCCGTACTAGACTGACGTGGATGTCACATGGCCATGCAGTAAATAGGAGTTATGGTGATAGCGCCAACAACTATCAAAATGTGTGTGAAGCAGAAGCCACTTGGTGAAACTTGAATGCATGCATGGGAAATAAATTTGCCATTAAGACTGTTGTGGCAGAAGAGATAGAAAACCGCCATGGTTGAAACTAGCTGCAACGAGCCGAGTCCAAACCAGGTGGTATTTTCTTGTGTGGGCGAGCTCATAAATTTAGGAAAACATGGACAAAGGCATGGTGAGAATAATACAATACCAAAAGGATATACACCAAAACTATAGTAGAATATAGAGGGCCGAGGGCTAAGGCATATATACACAACTTACAGAAATTCACACAATGTATAAAGCAACCTACACCAAATGGAACACATGGGAAACTACCCTAGATTACAACTGCACAGATGGTGGAAAACCCTCTGCCAATGCCAACCCACCAATGGGAGGCAATAGAAATACCAGATCCATGAGGCATGGTGAGACACAAACAAAACTGAAACTAGACAAAACAACAAAAAATCCAAAACAAAAACAAACACAGCAGAACAAAAACCAAGAAATTGGAAAGAACAGAAAGACGAGGGCCAAGATCCTACCTAAAAATGTAGAATCAACAGAGAAGGTGGGCATGGGAAGCTCCCTGCAACAAGTTAGTCTTCAGAATCACCATGAGAAAGCACTGTAAACCACTGGTAATCAACCACTAAGAACATGAGCAAAAGTTATTTAATTCGCCTTAACTAGCTCTGAGTGCACCAAGTATTTTAATCATGGTAACTATGAAAATGACAGGTAGCTTCTATTTATACCGCTAGGGTAAAAATAGGTTGTGTTCTTTTCTAAAAATTCTAGAACAGACAGACCTCTGGACTTCCAGCCCAGGGATTCCATGCAATTATGGCTTCTTGCGAGAGAAGACATAGTGGTGGAGAATCCCGGAGTCTAGAATCTGGGTCTGAGAAGAACAAACTCCAGGACTGGGTCCCAGAGACATAAGAAGATAAAAGCAGAAAGAAAAACAAACCTTGTGGAAGAAAATCCCAAAGGGAAAACCAAAAAAAGAAAGCAAGGCAGGAGCAAAAGCCAAAAAAAAGCGGGACCCAACATTTTTCCTACAAAATGTAGGGACGGGTATGCAGGGCATAACAAGCAGCACTTGGAAATAATATTACTGTTGATAGTCTTGTTGGAAGATTGATTTCTTTTGAGCCGAATAACTTTGACAATAATATTGTACCTTCTATGGAATCCACATTTATGTCTACTTTGAAAATTGGTAAATCTAGTAGCAAACACATAATCATAAATAACAGTGACAGTGATAGTGATGACAAGGAACTTGATGAACTTGAAGCTTTAATGGTTAGAATATTTCACAAAGGTAAAGGAAGATATAAAGGTAAACTACCTTTGATATGTTTTAACTCTAAAGAGATTGGCCATTTTTTTGCAAGATGCCCTAATAGAAAGAATGATGATAGAAATGATATATCTAATGACAGAAAGGATGACCGAGACTACAAAAGAAAATGATAGTATGACAGAAGAGATAACCAAGATTACAAAGATAAAGGCAAGAAGGCTTGTTACATTGCTGAAGATAAATATAATGACAGTGATTTTGACACTGATGAAGGTATTGAGACAGTTTTTGTAGCTTTGAAAGATGATTTAGATGAAGATGAAAGGTATGTAGAAACAACACTTATTTCTAAAGTTAGTAAGCATGACATTTGGGTTATTGATAGTGGCATGATATTTGGGTTATTGATAGTGGCTATATACATCACATGACTAGAGATAAAGGAAAATTTGAATTTCTTGAACATTATGATGGTGGATCTGTTAGAATGGGAAATGATACACCTTGTCAAGTAAAAGGAAAAGGTACTATTATGCTAAACAATCAAATCAAATGTGAGAATGCATATTGGGTGAAAGGACTTAACTATAATTTGTTGAGTGTTTCACAGTTGAATAATATAGGTCACTAATTTGCATTTCAGAATAGAAAAGCAAGAATATATGATGGAACAGTAAAGTTGATCGGCACTGGTGAACAATATAAAGGTAACCTATTCTATCTTGACACTGCTAAAAGTACTTGCTTATTGGAAAAGAATGAAGATATATGGTTATGGCATAAAAGGATTTTTCATGTAAATTTTGACAACATGGTTAAGATTAGTAAGAAAAGAAAAGCTAGAGGCTTACCGAGCTTATCTAAACCAGACCATGTAATGTGCAAAAATTGTTGAATGGGAAATATGTCAAAATCTAGTTTCAAGAGCAATAATTTTTCATCTAATGATATTTTGGAGTAAGTTCATATAGACCCATGTGGAACAATGAGAACACAGAGCTATTATGGGGACAAATACTTTATTTTATTTGTTGATGACTACTCTAGAATGATGACTGTCATGTTCCTAAAAGAAAACTCTAAAGCATTTAAGATGTTTAAATGGTACAAAGATAAAGTGGAAAATGAAACTGGTAGAGATCTAAAGTGTTTAAGATCTGATAGAGGAGGTGAATTTATTTCTGATGAGCTCACTAACTTTTGTAATGAGTATGAAATCAAAAGACAGGTTTCTACACCGAGGAAACCACAACATAATGGAATCGCTGAAAGAAGGAATATATCAATTATAGATTGTTCTAGAACATTGATGATTGAAAAGAGTGTTGCACAAACATACTGGAGAGAAGCAATTAGCAAAGCTATTTACTCACTGAACCAAGTACAACTGAAGAAAGATACAAAAAACACCTTATGAGCTATGGTATGGTTATACACCTAATGTGAGCTATTTTAGAATATTTCGTATTTAGTGTTATATTTTGAAAGATGATCAAAATGGTAAATTTGATTAAAAAAGTGATGAAGAAATATTTCTTGGATATTCTACTAAGAGTAAAGCTTACAAATGTTTGAACAAGACATCTAACAAAATTATTGAAAGTGAAAATGTGAAAGTTGATAGATTTGCTAAGAAAAATGATGAGGACAGGATGAAAGAACCATAAGATTATAATGAATTTGTCTACATGGAAGAACCTGATACTATACCAACACAGATGCCAAACATTATTGTGCAACAGGGTAATGTCACTGGGCAACAGGTAGCATAGACCAAGAATTAGGAAAATGTTGAAACTGAAGATCATGAACCAGAACACAATGAACCTATAGGAAAAGACAATGAAGAAGAGAGAGTTAAACCTGTACTTGCTAAATATGTGAGAAGACATCATCCAAATAATTATATTATTGGATATAAAAGAGTTGGCATGCTGACAAGAAGTAAGTTGAGAGATAACACTTGTTTAATTTTTTAATTTGAGCCTAAGAATGCTAGAGATGCATTAGAAAATGAAGAATAGATTATTGCCATGAATGAGGAAATTGAGTGGATACAGAAAAAATAAGAGATGGACATTAGTAATGAGACCGAGTGATAAAAATGTCATTAGCACAAAATGGATATTCATAAAAAAATTGAATGAGAATGAGGATGTAACCATAAATAAAGAAAGATTAGTTTACAAAGGGTATGTACAAGAAGAAGGAATTGACTATGGAGAAACTTTTGGACCCGTTTCTATACTTGAAGGAGTAAGAATATTACTTGCATATGCAACATATAAAGGATTCAAAGTATATCAGAAGGATGTTAATTCTACATTTTTAAATGGAATACTGGAAGAAGAGGTATACATTGAACAACCTGAAAGATTTGTTGATCTTGATCAGACAAACATGGTATGTAAGTTACACAAAGCTTTATATGGATTGAAACAAGCACCAAGAGTATGGTATGAAAGATTACATTCCTATCTTATAAGTATTGGATTTATTAGAAGAAGTGATAATAGAAATTTGTATTTGAAAGGAGAAAATTATTATAATGTTAGGAATACCAGTCCATAAGCACAACTAAGAGAGGGTGGTGTATCAGTTGTGATACAAAATATTAAACTTTAATCTTTATAAACCAAAAATTCAATGCAAATGGTAACACAGTAAATGCCAACACAATACTTGTTGTCAAGGAAACCCTGTTAAAGGTAAAACCGTGATGGGAATTAGCACCCACATATGATGTACTAAGAGTATAGTATCCCTGTTAAAAGATTTAGCCATCTTAGGAGCTTATTACAACATTGCAGTACACAGTACCTATTAAAGGACATACCCTGTTAGGAGTCAAGAGTAACAATGGGCTCACTACCCAGGTTCCTACCCAAAGAAGGTTAATGCCACCCTCAAGGATTTAAAATCCAAAGAAGTGTATATAAGGAAATATAAAATCCATTGAACTATCTGATAGCAACTATCTTTGCTTGGTCAGTTCCAATGAAGTATTCTTATCAAAAAATCTACTCTACATCTAGGAGCCAACAAGCCTCACGCCTTTCACACTTCTCTTCCTTTTCAATATCTACCACATATTTCCAAAAAAAAAGATCTCTCATATATATCCTATTACAATAATTCATTAGGTTGGCCAATTAAGCTTTCCCAATACACAAATAATTAATTAGGTCGGCCAATTAGGCTATCCCAATATACAAATAATTGTTTAACTCCTTGCTAAGATATAAATGGTACCTATAAAACTTAAAAATCAATTACAATACATCAGTTATAGTCCAAGATCCACAATCCATGCTCACAATTCATAATACATGCTACATGCCTGAAGTCAGCCACCAAATAGGTCTCCTCTAGAATACATGCCATAGATGACATCACCAATACTCTTACAACTATCAATCAACAATAAAAATTCATCAATGTGTCCTCTATCATCCCATAAGCTCACATATGCTGAAACATCTTCATCTATAAGATATACGTAAAATACATAGACCTTCTCTGTCAAGCATTACTGTCACAGTCCACAAACCAGTCTTCACTAAATCTTCTGTAACATCACCAATTTGTAACCTAAAGTCAAGAAACCTTAGAAATAAGGTCATCACATATTTTTATCCATATCCCTAATTTTGATCATTCTGAATCATCCATATAGTTTCCGTACATTTCTTCCAGTCAAATAACTAGTCCATTCTCTTCACAGAAACATATGTTGACTTCAGTGACAAAACATCAATATAAATAGCATAAATGGTACTCAAATATGATATCATCCAGAAATATCCCCCTTTGGCATTGATGACAACATATGGGAAAATCCATCAACCCAAAAAGTACTCTCTCTTATTACAATCTTCTCAATATCCTCAACACAAATCTCCTCAAAATAGTAGGGATTTTCACATAGAATCTTTCCCCCTTTGTAAAAAATGGAAAAGGGTGCCATAACTCAACTATAATCTTCTGTAAGGTGTAGCTTTTTCAAATCTTTATGTCCAATAGACAGGTGCAAAATCACCCAAATGTGCTCCATAGTGTTCATGTGATCACTCCCCTTGAGGAGTAGATCCATACATCAAGTCTAGACAATGATATAGCTCTAAGAGCCACTTGACTAATGCATGTCTGCATCAATTAATTACCAGTGAGAGGGGATCTCACCCCAAGCATGCTTTTGAGATATTCAAAAACATATTTTGACAAAGGTTTTGTAAATATATTTGCTATCTGTTCCTTTGTGCTAATATATTCTAGTCTAATCTCTTTCTCTACTACCTTCTCCCTCAAGAAATGATACTTAATAGAATTTTTTTTAGTCTTTGAATGCATTAGAGGATTCTTCGACATATTCACTATGCTAGTGTTATCACAATGGATAACCACTAGCTATTCTAAAATTATTCCAATGTTGTTTAGCATTTGTTTCATCCAAACAACTTGTGTACAATTTATTGTAGCAATAACATACTCTGATTCAGTAGTAGACTGAGCAATACAGTCCTGCTTCTTACTTAACCAAGAAACCATTCTTTTCCCAAGGAAATTTTTTCCACCATTTGTACTCTTTATATCATCCACATTACCTTCCCAATCAACATCAGTATAAGCCTTCAAAATAAATTCATCTAATTTTTCATACCACAATCCATATTCTATTGTTCCTTTCAAGTATCTAAAAAATTCTTTTCACAAAAGCAAGGTGTGTCTCTTTAGGATCTTCTTGATATCTTTCCACAATTCCACCTCCATTGGAAATATACGGTCTAGTGTGAGTTAGATATTGTAGACCACCAATCATTGATCTATACTTTGTCTAAAAAACACTTTGAGTCTCATCATTACTAGTTATTTTGTATCTTGTCACCATGGGTGTCCCAACAGGTTTACAATCTTCCATTCCGAACTTTTTCAATATTTCCTTAAGATACTTGGTCTGAGATATAAAAATACCATTCTTACTCTGATTAATTTGGAACCAAGAAAATATTTCATCTCACCATTCATTGAAATTTCAAATTCATTTTCCATTTCTTTAGAGAGCTTCTTACTCATCTTATCATTGCCTGCAAAAATGATATCATCAACAAAAACTTCTATGATTAAGATTCCATCTTCATCAGTTCTTAAATATAAATTACTTTCTACATTACCTTTTCTAAAACTAATACGAAGTAAATACTTTTCTAGTCTTTGATACCATGCTCTTGGTGCTTGTTATAGTCCATACAATGCTTTCTTAAACTTACAAACCATGTCTTCATCTTCTGTCAAAAGAAATCCATTAGGATTCTCTATGTATACTTCTTCTTCCAAATCTCCATTCAAGAATGATGATTTCACATCCATCTAATATACTTTAAAGTCTTTATGTGTAGCATAAACAAGAAATAATCTCACAGCTTCTAGCCTAGCAACATGAGAAAATTTTTCTTCAAAGTCTATGCCTTCTTGTTGCGAGTAGCCTTTACAAACCAGTCTAGCCTTATTTCTTACCACTGTTCCTTCCTCATCCATCTTGTTTATGAAAACCCATTTAGCTCCTATCACATTTTTGTTTATAGGTCTTGAAACCAATTCCCAAGTATTTTTTTCTTTATCTTTTCAAGTTCTTCTTCCATAGCTTTAGTCCAAGATTCATCTCTACATGCTTCATTAGTAGTTTTTGGTTGAACTTGAGAAATCAAACAAATTTCATCTCTAACTCTAGATCTAGTCATCATACCTTTACTTGCATCACCAATAATTTGATCTTTAGGATGGTTCTTCTTAACATACCTCAGAGTCTTAGGAGTCTTAGTATGTAACGCCCCGCCAGGGAACCCAAGAGAGATTAACCTAAACATGTCACTATGTGTGCTGAATAATTTTTTTTTTAAAAGTTAACATAAAGAAACATACAATCATGCGGAAGCGATTACCATTTATACACATGTCTTACACTCACATAGATTACATGACTCAAGGGTTCCATGACGTTGAATTACTTAAAGAAAAACACAACTAACATAACCATAATTACAATCCTCATGGATTACCATGATACTACCATAAACTCACATCCACTACACATGTCGCAGGGTATGTGGTAATCACTCTAAACTACATACTATTACAATTTCCAGATTAGGTATCACATGCGATACTCTAATACAAGATTACAATAATGAAATCACATAATAAATGATGAAGGAACATAAAGAGATCATTCAAAAAGAACCATCAAGCACCTGGTACAAGGACGTCGAATCTCAATGGATAAAGAATCACTACCACCCGTCTGTGTGGAATCATAAAGGTCCACCCCACCGTGCTGAGGAGATAACAACAGATCCAAATCGGATATCTAAAACCAACAAGGCATAACCACTAAGCAAAGGATCCTAATAGCTCTCTAATCCGGTGTACTAATCATCATAGAAGGTAAGACTCACTAATCCAGAGGCAACTGACAACGTAGGAAATCTAGCATGTGTAAAGGAAGGTGTCATCATGTAGGTCTACCCTTAAGTTCAGCCCAGATAATCACAACAGATTTCGGCACCCAAGTGACCATACACGAAGCTAATGTCCTCTCATACTGACAAGGCCCACTAACTATGTTAGATACCTCGCAGGGCAACTAACATCTTCTCCAAACCAAATTAGCCTATACTAGCACTCAAGCATGGGTGAGGGTACATCTTATTAATCCATTTTATATCTAATATGTCTTTAGTTATCACTTATTAAAGAAACTCCACAATAAGCAACCCAGTAGTCTCTTACGGACACAGAACTTATTGCAAGCCACCTCCTACTACGCATCTAGGTAACCTACCCTAGACTCAAAGATCCTAACAGATCTAACATAGGTCGCAACCCTAGTGTACCCAAAACCCAGTATCCCACACAATCAGGAACGGTCCAATATGGGTACGCACACAGATACATAATTGAAAGGGTCGTCATGGTCAATTTAGGGTAATAGCAAAGAGCACACATGCCATAGAGTAACATAAATGATAATTACACCCCCCAGCCTCTGTACACATCCTAAGTCGTCTAATGTCCCCAAATAATAACATATACAAGCACAAGAGAACCTCCAAGATGCATGGAAACATAACATCTTAAACGACTGAAAAATGAATACACATGGATAGCATTTCTAGCTAAATCTTCTAGGAACATCATTTAATACTAAAAAAAATCTAATAAAACCACCATCTATTAAATTTACGATTACATAATGTTCCTAATATCATTTCGGAATGTACGTGTTACAAATCAATTACCATATAAATACTCCAATTTTACGAGTTGATTATAACATCCTATTCCACTATGATAAATCTAATATTTAAAAAAATTAATCACAATACAAATTTATATATATATGTAAATTTAAACTATCAATTAAGTTACTAATTAAAAACTAATAATGCTATATTATCAATTTTAAAATTTTAAAATTAAAATTACCATATTATAATATTAAACTAATTATGTAAATTAATTTATTTAAAATCATAGTAATTAAAAAATAAAATACACTATAACTAAAAGTTTAAAAAAAAACTTTAATTTTAATAAACCTTTTAAAAAAACAATTAATAAAACCAAGTTTATGGGGGGGCCCGCGCGGGTACCCCTCCCTGCCACGCATAGTCCTATTTAATAGGACTGTGGGGGGGGCCCGCAGGGTACCCTCCCCCTGCGCCATCTATTGCGCCGTCCTTATCATAAGGACAGTCGATGGGGGGGGGACCACCTCCCTCCCCAAAGTCCTATGTCATTTTTTTTTGACATTAAATTTTTTTTTTTTTTAAATTTTCCTTTTTAATAATTTATTACTGTGAAAGTCAATGCAGTATTTTTTTATATATTTTTATTTTTATTTTAATATAATTTCCGAAAACGGAAATATTTTGATTGGGGTAATTTTTTTTTCTACTGGTGAATTTTTAACCAGTCTGAGAAAAAACCAGAGAGTACATTTTTTTCTAAATGATTAAATTTTAACAATGAATTTACAAGGAGACTATAAATTTAAATTTTCTACTATAGTAGGACTATAGAGAGAATTGATTTTTTCAAATTATAGGAGTTCTATAAGAGATATAAACACAAAATTTTTGACAGCATAAGGGTACTGTGCCAAGATAAATACAAGCATAAAAATAACAGATCTAGGCTCCTCCTAAACCCCAAAGATATCAAAACATCAATCTACCACAAATTTAATTTTCTTCTATAGTGTAACTATATAGAGAGTTTAATTTTTCATTTTCTAAGAGATCTAAAGGGAATTTCTTCCCGAAATTTTGACAGCGTAACCCTACAATGCTAAGATTATAGAGAATGAAAGAAAATAGAGATCTAGGGTTTCTAGAAACACCCGAAAGCATAGAAAACATCTATAAGCCAATCAAAGACTAAATCCAAGAACATGCATTAAAACATCACTGAAAACCTCTGATCTACAAAATCAAATCCATACAAGGCAAATGAACCCTACCTTAAATCCAATGCTAGAAATTGAGGAATGTGGCTTGGATGATGAGAGCAAATCTGAAAACCCTCAAGTCCAATTCAACCACAGATCTATCAACAATGAAGATTCGAGCACACACACACAAGCAATAGCAAATCCTGAAAACTTTGAAGCAACCCAGATCCACAACAATCCACTATTTCTCAAAATCCCCAAATCATCAAGAGCTCTCCAATTCTCTAAAACCTGTTATGAGAGAATGAATAACCCATTTCCCCTAAAGAGATCCTAATTCCCCAAAACATGCAAAGGTGAATGACAACTCTCAAATCAATCCCTAGTTTAACTCAACTCCAAAATTGAAAGTAAATCCAATTGATTAAATTAAAATGTGCTTTATTGCCACAACTCAAACAAGACTCCTAATTACAAGTTGAGATCTTTTTCAATTTGAAATACTTTTCAACACAATTATGCTCATGTAATTAATAAAATATTTAATTAAATAGATTAAATATTTATGTCACAATAATGCATGCAATCAAATATTTAATTATTTAATTAATCATATAAGCTCATACAATATAGTTTTTTAATTAAATATTTAATTGAATCAAAATATTCAAATATTTCAATTTAATTAATTATTTAAAATAAACTTAGGATATAATTAAATTATCAATTGAACTATAATCCATTAATTCACTAAACATGAAAAATCACTCAATAATTTGAAATCACCTGAAAACATAATCAAGCAAAAACACACACAAGCTCAAGAGAGAGGGTATTAGAATTCTGTCAACCTAGACAAATCCGGATAGGGTAGTCATACTGAAACTCATCCAACATTAGGATGATTAGGCTTAGGTTAGAGTTTTGGATCTGTATGCTACCTCCCCTCTTTACCATTGAGTTGAATATTTATGGTCACGCTCACTCCTGCCAATTCAGGGAAGACGATGCCCTGTACCTGCAATCCTGTCATCAAAGAACACGCATGTACATACATAATATAATATCGCAATCAATGATAGGGATCGGTCTAACGTGTGGATCTCGCCGAAGCAAGTAACTATGTCTCCGTCCTCTACCATAACAACATGCAAACAGATACATAAACATGATAACCATACACATGCAAGTATGGGGTGAGTATAATATAATCGAAACATAAATCATCACATCCTGATAATAACCATAACATCATAAACAATAATCACCATCAACTGAAAGAATAATAGCTCTCATGAAAGTAGCCTAACATAATCTGGCCAATCAACTGAAACCAATGCCTAAAAGAGTACGGCATCACAAACTAAAAGAAAAACATGAGTGGGTACTACATCCACCCCGCTAGGATTAGGCTTACTGCTGGAAGCCCGTAAACAAGTAGGGATATAAACCCCGTAATCTAGCTACATCCTCCCAAGTTGCTGAAGACTCATCATTTGGGTCCCATTGGACCCTTACTTGCTCTATGGTGCGACCCCTGAGGATCACACCCTGCTGCTCCAGAATACGTATTGGCTC
Source organism: Thuja plicata (assembly GCA_018584345.1). NCBI lineage: Eukaryota > Viridiplantae > Streptophyta > Pinopsida > Cupressales > Cupressaceae > Thuja > Thuja plicata. The sequence goes on along the minus strand of MU227463.1, from coordinate 100,942 downwards.
CAAAGCCAGCTGCCCATCCTCGACCTGTAATGCATTCCAATCAAGTACATGCATAATGTCAGGTATATATCTCCTAAGAACTGAAACATGGAAAACATCATGGATGCGCAAAAGGCTAGGTGGAAAAGCAAGTCGATAAGCAACTGGTCCTATCCTCTCTAGGATCTCAAATGGTCCCACAAAATGAGGTGCCAACTTTGAATCCTTTCCATAACGGATTGGACTCTTCCATGGGCGCACTCTCAGGAACACTCTATCTCCAACTATGAACTGCCTATCCACCCTGTGAGCATCTGCATACTTCTTCTGTCTATCCTGTGCAGTCACTAAATGCTCACGAATCCTCACTGTAAAATTCTTGAGAAATAATTCCCAAGTGATGGTGTCCATGCGGAGTCCTAGCTTATGTTCCGCTATCTTCCACTAGATAGCTGCAAAATGAGTCAACTACATGATGGTGTACCTCACTTTAGTATTGCTACTAAAGGGATGCATCGCGAATACTCTATCTAATGCAATCAACCAGGTCTCTGCCTCTAATCCAAAATCCTGTCCGGCGAAAGGAATGGCCTTTCCTCTCATCAAATCTCTCATGTGGTTGGCTGCAACCACTGTTGGATCCACAAAAATGGTCCTCCCACAAGGGCTCTTGGATCTCTCTCTCTCCCTCTCTCTCTCCTGCTGCTGCTGAGAGTGATGAGATGCCTCTCGCTCCACTCTATCTCTCTCAGGAAGGCGATCTAGGATGGCCTGAAGGATTTGTCTAATATTCAAACCCCTAGACTCATCTTGATTCTCCCTCCTTTGCTCACCCCTATCCTGATGCTGCTCACTATCCTGTTTCACACTAGTGGAGGAACTAGCCTGTCGCCCTTCCCCACGAGAACCAGACCTACCCCTACCACGGCCTCTAGCTACACGTGTCTCAGGCATAATTCCTGATTCAAAAGGAGATGGATACAACATTCACCACAAAGCTTGAAACATAAACTAAAGCATAAACAAATAAACCATAAAGCAATATAACAAAACATATGTGTAGCATGTCTATGTTTT
>MU227463.1:86085-96640 GCA_018584345.1 Thuja plicata | reverse complement strand
TAAATATTTATGTCACAATAATGCATGCAACCAAATATTTAATTATTTAATTAATCATATAAGCTCATACAATATAGTTTTCAATTAAATATTTAATTAAATCAAAATATTCAAATATTTAAATTTAGTTAATTATTTAAAATAAACTTAGGATATAATTAAGTTATCAATTCAACTATAATCTATTAATTCACTAAACATGGAAAATCACTCAATAATCTGAAATCACCTGAAAACATAATCAAGAAAAAACATACACAAACTCAAGAGAGAGGGTATTCGAATTCTGTCAACCTAGACAAATTCGGATAGGGTAGTCATACTGAAACTCATCCAACATTAGGATGATTAGGCTTAGGTTAGGGTTTTGGATCTGTATGTTACCTCCCCTCTTTACCATTGAGTTGAATATTTATGGTCACACTCACTCCTGCCAATTCAGGGAAGACGATGCCCTGTACCTACAATCCTGTCATCAAAGAACACGCATGTACATACATAATATAATATCGCAATCAATGATAGGGATCGGTCAAACGTGTGGATCTCGCCGAAGCAAGTAACTACATTTCCGTCCTCTACCATAACAACATACAAACAGATACATAAACATGATAACCATACACATGCAAGTATGGGGTGAGTACAATATAATCAAAACATAAATCATCACATCCTGATAATAACCATAACATCATAAACAATAATCACCATCAACTGAAAGAATAATAGCTCTCATGAAAGTAGCCTAACATAATTCGGCCAATCAACTGAAACCAATGCCTAAAAGAGTATGGCATCACAAACTAAAAGAAAAACATGAGTGGGTACTACATAGTAAGCTCAATCAATTCATCTTCAATCTCATTATCAACCATCAAAGGTTCTGCAGGTTCAGTAGTGACCTCTTTTATCTCTGCAATCTGACCATAATCATATATTCTTTCCTCAATCTGAAACTTTTCATCTATCCTCACATTGTCACTTTCAATCAACTTTCTCACTCTCATATTGAAACATTTATATGCTTTTCTCGTAGTAGAATAACCAAGAAAAATACCTTCATCACTTCTAGCATCAAACTTCCCTATCTCATCATCTCTTTTGATATAAGATTTACTTCCAAATATTCTAAAATATTTTACAGTAGGTGTATGACCAAACCATAATTCATAAGGAGTGTTACTTTTACCTTCTCTGATTTGAATTCTATTCAAGGTGTATAAAATAGTACCAATAGCTTCCCTCCAATGAAGATGTGATACATTTCCTTCCAGTATCATAGTTCTTGCAACATCTAATATTTTTCTATTTATACGCTCTACAATCCCATTATGTTGCGGTGTCCTAGGTGCAGATGTCTTTCTATATATTCCATGCTCTTCACAGTAGGTATGAAATAAATCTGATGTAAACTCACCACCTCTGTATGATCTTAAACATTTTATCTTCAAACCATATTCATTCTCAACTTTTTCTTTGAATAGCTTGATTTTGTCAAATGCTTCAGATTTATCTCTCAAATATGTAACCCACATCATTCTAGAAAATTCATCAACAAAAAGTATAAAGTACCTTTCTTCGTAATAAGATCTTGTTCTTGTAGGACCACAAAGATATGTATCCACCAAATCCAACTTCCCTTTTTCTAAGTAAGATTTGGTTTTAAAACTACTTCTAGTTTGCTTCCCCATAACACACTCTCTATACATAGTGTTAGATGGCTTCACAATCTTAGGTAGATCTCTTATAGGATTAGTCATACTTGCTTTCACAATGTTATCAAAGTTAACATGACAAAATATTCTATGCTATAGCCAACTATCACCAAACTTCACAATAAAACAAGAAGCTTTAGATGTATTCAACTCAAATACATTACCTCTAGATTTAGTACCAGATGCAATCAATTCTCTTGATTTACTTCTGATATAGCATTTCCCGTAAATTAATTTCAATTGATAACCTTTGTCCACTAACTTCCCAACACTCAACAGATTATGTTTAAGTCCATCTAAAAGTAATACATTGTCAGTATTAGTCTTTCCATCCAGAGAAATAGACCCAACTCAAATGATAAGCTTAGGAGTATTGTCACTAAATCTAAAAACACCACCATCATATCTTTTTAGACTCACAAACTTATTTTTATATCCAGTCATATGATGTGAACAACCACTATTTATAACCTATTCAGATTTCTTTTTAACACGAGACACTAAGGATTTTTCTTCATGTATAGGTTCATCATCCTTAATATAAATAAATCTAATTTCATCATAGTCACCATCATCATCATCAGATATCCCTTCACTAGCATAATAACACTCCTTGTCTTTTGAATACTTAGATTTGTAAAACTTAGGTTTATGCTTTGGAACCCTTTTAGGACATCGAGATGCAAAATTACCTATCTTGTTACATGAAAAACATTTCAAAGTTAATTTTCCTTCAAATTTACCCTTACCTCTCTTTTCTCTTCTAGAAATCAGGGCTACCACTTCATCTAGCTTTCTCTCTTCCTCCTATATTTATTCCCATTCATCAGCATAGTCTCCAAGCTCTTCTCTCAATTCACCATTGTTGGTTTTTGCAATTCTAGATAAAGTCTTTTTTTTTTCTATGGACAGTTGCCTTGAATGCTGACTCTACTTTAGGTAAAGTATCTCCCAGTTCTACAGCCTCAAAAGTAGTAAGTTTCCCAATCAACATATCTCTAGTGAAGTTCGGTGTCAAAGCTATAATCTCCTCTATAGCTTGTACTTTAGTTTTGTATATAGGTGTCAAAGATCTGAGTATCTTTTCAATCACTTCTTCCTCGTTGTAAGTACCTCCAGAGTTTCTGATACCAGTAACCACCTCAGTAATTTTATGTTCATATTCCCTAGTATTTTCATCATCTCTCATCTTCATTCATTCCATCTTTTTCTTCTAGTTTTGTAGCTTTGCGTGATTAGTAAACTTATCTCCTATATACAATGCTTCCAATCTTGTCCAAATCTCATATGTAGAATCCAAGTCTTTTACTTCAATGAATTCACCTTCATAAAGTGTGCTGATCAATGATTCCCTTGTAACCATATTACATGAAAATATCTTCTTATAATATTCAGTAGCCTTCTCCAATTCATCCTCAGTCGCTATCTTTTCCTTCTTTTTTGTGATCATCCAGTAGTCAATTCCCAAACATAGGAAATGTGTTCTCATCTTGTTCTTCCAATTGTCAAAGTTTTCACGATCAAATTTAGGACTATCCTTCCTATAGTAAATCATCTTTAGGATCACCTCAAGCTGTTAATATTTCTCTCTAAGGACCAGTAGATCCGATACCAATTGTTAGGAAAAATAGTCCACAAACACAATTGAGAGGGGGTTGAATGAGTTATGATACAAAATATTAAACTTTAATCTTTATAAACCAAAACGTCAATGCAAATGATAACACAGTAAATGCCAACACAATAACACAATACTTATTGTCTGGGAAACTTTGTTAAAGGTAAAACCATGGTGGAAATTAGTACCCACAAATGATGTACTGAGAGTATAGTATCCTTGTTAAAAGATTTAGCCCTGTTAGGATCTTATTGCAACATTATAGTACACAGTCCATGTTAAAGGACATACCTTGTTAGGAGTCAAGAGTAACAGTGGGCTCACTGCCCAGGTATACTTCCCAAAGAAGGTTAATTCCACCCTCAAGGATTTACAATCCAAACAAGTGTATATAAGGAAATATATAATCTAGTGAGCTGTCTGATAGCAACTATCTTTGCTTGGTCTGTCCCAATGAAGTATTCTTATCAAAAACTCTTCTCTACATCCAGCAACCAAAAAGCCTCGCACCTTTCAAATTTCTCTTCATTTTCAATCTCTAGCACATCTTTCCAAATGAAAAGATCTCTCATATATACGCTAATACAATAATTCATTAGGTCAGCCAATTAAGCTTTCCCAATACAAAAATAATTAATTAGGTTAGCCAATTAGGATTTCCCAATATATAAATAATTGTTTAACCTATTGCTAAGATACATAGAGTACCTATAACAAGTAAACATCAATTAAAATATATTAGTTATAGTCTAAGATCCACAATCCACACTCACAATTCATAATACACGCTATATGTTTGAAGTCGGCTACCAAATAGGTCTCCTCCAGAATAAATGCCACAAGTGACATCACCAATACTCTTACAACTATCGATCAACAAAAAACATTCCTCAATGTGTCCTTTGTCATCCCATAAGCTTGCATATGCTGAAACATCTTCATCTGTAAGATATATGCAAAATATTGAGACCTAGTCTCTCAAGCATTAATGTCACAGTCTAGAAATCGGTGTTCACTAAATCATTTGTAACATCACCAATATGTAACCTAAAGTCAAGCGACCTAAGAAATAAGGTCATCACACATCTATCTCCATATCTATGTCTTTGATCATTCTGAATCATCCATAAAGTGTCTGTACTCTTCTTCCAGTCAAATAACCAATTTGTTCTCTTCACAGAAACATATGTTGACATCAGTGAAAAACCATGAATATTAACAGCATAAATGGTACCCAAATCTAATATCAACCAATAGATAAGACCCTTATTGATAAAATATTTTTTGATGATATTATATTTGGAGGCAATAATAACCTATGCACTTAATTTGCTAATGAAATGAGGAAAGAATTTGAAATGTCAATGTTTGGAGATATCAAATTTTTTCTTGAATTGCAAATTTTACAACAGATTGCAGGTATGTACATTACTCAATCAAAATACATCAAGTAAATGCTGAAGACATTCAGAATGGAAGAATCAAAACTAGTTGGAATACCTATGGTGACAAGATGAAAATTGACAAAAGAAGACAAGACACCTGAGGTGAATCAAACTTTATATAGATCTATTATTGGTAAATTGATGTATGTTGTACACACAAGACCTGACATAGCACACACAGTTGGAATAGTTGCAAGATTTTTTTCTAATCCCAGAGAATCACATATGACTGCTGTAAAAAAATATATATTTGAAGAATACTGAGGATTATGGACTATGATACAAAATAGAAGGAAAGTTCAAATTGAAAGTTTATACTGATGTTGATTGGGCTGGGAACACTAATGATAGAAAGAGAACTACTAGTGGAGAATTCTTTATTGGATAAAGATTATTTACCTAGCAAGAAGAAAGGATGCATATCTTAGTAAAATGCAGAAGTAGAGTATGTTTCTGCTGCTGCAAATTATTCAAACATAGGAATGATCAAACAACTGTTGAAAGGAATGAATGAAGAGATCACTGACCCAGTGATAATTTTCTATGATAATAAAAGTGTTATAAATATTTAAAAGAATATTGTGATGCATGAAAAGACAAAGCACATATCTATCAAATATCACTACTTGAGGGAACAAGTACAAGATAAACAAGTGATATTAGAATATGTACAATCAAAAGAACAACTTGTAGACATATTCATTAAACCCTTACCAAAGGATACGTTTGAGTACTTGAGAGGTAAACTAGTAGTTCGTCCCTTGTCTATTGGTAACTAAGCTGACTAGGAGGTTGCATCAACCTACATGAGATTAGAATATCAATCATGTTCATGCAAAGATAAACTAGACTGACACAGAAATATCAGTGCACTGCAAGGTACCTACTGCATCAAACACCAGAGATATTTTATTTGGCTACTAAGGAGCTATATATTTCTTTTTGGAATTGTTGTCAAAGGGAGAGGATGATTGATGAAATGTAGGGAGAGAGATTCACTAAAATATATATCCACTAAAGGGAGAAAAGAGAAAGGGAGAGACATATCTAATCTATAGAGAGATTCAAGAACAGAAAAGCCAAAACTGTAGGGAGAGTTTTCATGGTGAGTTTTTAATACTGACACAGTTTATATTTTCAAGCTAGAGAGAGCTATAGAATTGTTGCAGCCGTAGAACAAAATTTTGGTATTTGTTGTATGGCATTTTACATTGCATATTTCATATTGTGTTGCCATCAATGGCAAAGGGAGAGATTGATGAACTACAACTGATTGTATATTTAAATTCATATGTTGATATTCAACCGAGTTGCAAATGTGATGTTAAACATTATCAATTAATGTAGTGTCATTGATGTCAAATTATTTGAGTATCATTATGGTGCAAAAAATTTGTTATGAATTGAAGAACTGGAACAAACAATGTTTATGTGGTTGGTAAATAAAGAGTTTTGTATACACCGATAGATACTGAACACCATGAAAAACATAGTGTATATCAAGCACAGTGATAACCGAGCTAGGGCTCGCCGACATAACAATTGACCGAGCAATTTCATCCAATCGAGGCCAACTAGAATGTTGAGCTAGAAATTAATGTTTTCGAGGTAAAATATAAATTTTGTTATTTTGATCAAACGGTTATGAAAATTCAATGAAGATCGGATGACAAAGATTGAAACATGTTTTTCACACAATTGTCGAGGATGGTTTAAGTGGGAAAATCAATGATGGAGATTAACCAAAAAAATTTTAAGGATTGAAATTAAATGAGCTATGATGTATATATAAGAGACAAGATATTCATTTTGAATCACACCTGATGCACACATGCAAAATTTATGCATGACTAATCAACTAGTTAAAGACAGAACCAAGCATTTTCTGCAGACATCACCAAACAAACAAAGGAAAGAGCATTAATGAGAAGAACAAGTATGAAGCATGAGATAAGATAAATTGAACAAATTGATCAGAGGTATTATGTACTTATCATAGATCTAAAAATTTACAAAATAGAGTTGTATTTGAATCAGATCATTACTATATCAGTTTAACCATTGTTACAGATAAATCTCTTAACCGAGTAGGAACGTGAAAGTCTTTATTATGACGTTATAATGAATGTTGAGTGTTTTATTTTTGGCCCCATAGTGAATGCATGGTCAAGAGAGAACTATTAGTTTTATATCCTCTAACCAGGTCACATTTAACAGTGTGCATTGTAACCTTTAACAGGGTCGGCTCTTCATCGAGCTCACTTCAGAAGAGTGCAAATATTTTGGGTTGCCGGTCCTAGGTGGTTTTTCCCTTAGCAGGGTTTCCATGTTAAAAATATACGTGTCAATGTGCATGAATGTTGTGGATTTTTAGTTAGTTTACACTTTACTTTATTGACCTGGATCGGTAATTACAGTATTAATTTACTGCTACTCAGTAATTAACAAGAACATACATAATACATTTCACCGGGTTGAATTATATGTTTGAATTTGTTTTTATATACAACTCAAGGAATTTGGGATTGTAGGATAACTGGGAGCTAACTTATTCCCCCCCACTCTCAATTATTCTAAGAGAACCTATTTGGGTGATCAAATTTGTTAACTCAGTGTGATACTTTTTCCAATATGATATTTTCCCTCGTAAAGTAGACCCAAAATGAAGTAGTTCTTCTGCCAATTGATTGTCTAGAAGGTTAGTTAAGTGGGAACAAAGGTATTCAATTGTGGTTGGTATATTGTCTTCAACTTTTTGTTTAATGAATACAGACACAAGAGATTGGCTACGATGATGCATCATAAGGTTCAAAATGAAGTATCTAAAGTGTGGATGCTGCCCAAATTTTTTATCATGAAAATGCATAAGATGTAATGCATATTCATGAATTTGTACTTCTATGGCTCAAGGTTACATGGGTAGTGCATTTCCATTTGGGAAAAGAGTGGGAAATACCATGTCAAACAAACCCTTAGTGCTATACTCATTAATGGGGGTTGAACTTATAGGTGGCCAATCCGCAATGTTTTTAGTTTATTTTTCTACCTGTAAAGATTCTTTAATGATATGTAGCTCATGATGTTTGTTTGGTAGTCTAATCATAAATGATGTCAAAATTTGGTGTCACTTTCCAAATCAGTTTGTATGTTCTCAAATGCAATATTTTTTGATGTTGGTGTTAGCAAGTTGACACTATAGAGATTATATGACTAATTTTTTGTTGTCATTATGGCAACAAAGTCATATAGGAGTTTTTACAGTCAGTTCATAAACCTTGAAGATCAAAATTTGACTAAGTATAGAAGATAATGCAATTAGAGATATATCTGCTAATCAGAGCACCAGCGCATGTGTGTATGATCGATTCATGGTCTGTGCCTTTGGATATAAGCGTATAGATACATTATTATGCTAAGTATACACACATAGGTTTAGATATATTAGTATGATAAAGTTACAGCAAGTTCAAGTGCCCTAGTAGCTCAGCAGAATAGAGCATGAAGCCGACTCCAATTTTTTATTAGTGCATATTTATTTATTTTCTATTGACTATGCACCTATTGTAATATGTTTGTAATTTTTTCATTAACACTAATGTAAACACTCTTAAGCTAATTCATTTGGAAGTGGTGTACGTTGATTTTGGGCCGACTAAGTCCTAGTTTTCAGTTGCGTCTATTAAGGCATGTATATATACTTGACATGCATTTTTGTATTAAATGAGTAGATTCGATAATATGCAGAGAATATATACATAAGATCAGTATGAAAAAATTAGAATAAGATAAATCTCTTTAAGAGATTAGAGCATTAGCACATAAATAGAACTGATCTGACAACAGTGTCATAAAAATAGTTCAATTTACAGATATAGTGTGTATCTCTCATCAGAAGGTTGTAGCCTTCTTCTTTATTGAGCAGTGAGCTCGGGTAGTGATCCATCCACATTTAATAGGATTTTGTAAAGACTCCTAATAGGGTCATTGTACTTAGCATTATAATGACTACTCCTAACAGGGCAAAGGAACTCTAACAAGTTCATAAAACTAGTGCAATATTTGTGGGTACTAATTTCCACCAGCGTTTTCCTCTGATCAAGGTTTCCCCATGAACATATCTTGTGTTATGAGTTATCTGATCAAGGATTCCCCATGAACATCTGAAAAAGAATCTTGAAGTAGCTCTTGAAGATCTTGATAAATCTGAAAAATAAAATGAAGAACTAAAATTGAAAGTTGATGGCTTGCAATTGCTCATCAAAAAATTAAGAAAAGATTTGAAAGATTGCTCTACAAATGATTTAGGAAAAATGGTCAAAAATGTGAATGAAGAAAACATGTCTCTAAAAGATCAGATCAAAGATTTGAATGAAAAAAAAATTGATAACTAAACAACCCTTGAAGATAAGACAAAATAAAAAAAGCAATTAGATGAAGAACTCATGCAAGAAAACTTGAAAGTCTTGGAGTTGGAAAACATCAAGAACATGATAGAATCTGAGCTAATAGAAGCCAACAATCATATTGAAAAATTACACACAATTTCTGATTGAATTCAATCACAACTTTATGCACAAAAGTTAAGAGCAGATACTACTGGTGTTGGATACAATGTAGCACAAATTGAAATAATTGCAATGAAAGAAAGAAAGAAAGCACAAGAAGAATCTATAGAAGAAAAGCAAATTGAGAATTCTGATGAAACTAAAATTGAATCACCTAAAAATGAACACAAGACAGTTAATCAAACTTGTTATGCCTATAACAAGCATGGACATTTGGCAAGAGATTGTAAAGAGGTAAGACCCTTCAATGCCGATTATTATTATTGTAATAAATTTGGTCATAGGGCTATACATTTCAGAACAAGTCAAAGAAATCAGACTCAGTAGAACCAAAGAAGTCTGACCCAGTACAATCAGAGAAGTCAACCTCAAAGAAGTTATTAGAACATTACATGTCAAATATGTAATTACAATGGACACACAACCAAACAGTGTAGCATGGTAAATCATATCAACAGACCTCCAACCATTTTCCACTCATGTAAAAAAGCTGGACATATCTCAAGGTTTTGCAGATCTAGAGCGCAAAGAGAAGAAAAGTCTCAAGGATCACTATTTGAAGAAACTAGAGAAGTCAAGTTTGTGAAAGCCATTGAAGATTCAAGTAAGATTTGGACATGTAAAGAAAGATTATGGTATTGATAAAGTGGCAGATGCATCCATAGTGGATGCACCTTCTACTTCTGAATCGATGACCTTCATGGTCATAGGGGGAGCTAATGTTGGAAATAATCAAGACTAACCAAGTTACTGAGAGGGGAGGGGTGAATCAGTAACTCTTAAAACTTTAAATAATTTATGCACTTGTATAATTTTAACCATTCATTCATCTAATCTACTGCAAGCATGAAAATGTAATCATTCATAACACATAACACAAAGATTGGTAACCCAGAAATCTTCCAAATAGAAAGTAAAACTGGGGTGGGGATGGTACCCACAAAACTTTGGTACTGCAGTATAAAGTTGGCCGGTTAAGGCTTCAAATGATCACTTCTGATGATCTACCCTGTTAAAAGTAATTAGTTCTGCTAGGTCCACCTAGTTAGAGGATTTACAAACATACAATGAAGTATGCACTTTGTTAGGAGATTTACAAAAGACTGTTAAGTCTACCCGGTTAAAGGATTTACAAACTGATTCAACTGTTAGGATGAAACAGTAGATCTTCACTTACAAATTTATTGCTGATAAGATCCTTTGTGTACT
>MU227463.1:65966-85985 GCA_018584345.1 Thuja plicata | reverse complement strand
AAAAATGAAGAAGGACCTTATCCAGTCCTTAGCAATTAGGCTTTTCTTGTCCCTGAATCAGTATTAGGAAGTATGGTGTTCAAGTAGTTATATCAAGCACTGTGATTCATACAAGAAAAAGTGCTAAAACCGTCTGCTCGGTAAATGTTGCTCTTCTTGGTAAACACTGCTGAACTGTTCATATGCTCGGTGACCACTGTTCTGCTTGGTATGAACTGTTTAACTGGTGAATGCTTGGTATAGGTTGTGGACTGAGTGATGAGCTCGATAAGCATTCAGAATCGAATAAGTGTTTTCATTAAGTGTTTTTACTGATGACAAATATATCATAATTCCAACAGCTAATCTAGCTCTAAACCCATGCATGGCTAGTATACTCACCTCTGAGTATGCGCCTATGAATTCATGTATATAGTCATGAATTGAGGAAGTATACATGAATGCATAGATTGTACTTCAATAGGAACAAAGATTGAAATTCACAGTTGGAACCCATGTTATGGTAGCAAGCCTTAATTATAGTAATTTGATTTATAAGTCACCAAAAGGTCTCATATCTTCACTTCTACATTTGAGATCGAGCATTTGGAGAGCAAAGGATAATTAAGAATCTAAGTGTTGAAGGATAACTGTTGGTTGGTTAGCAAAGAAAAATGAAGTTGAAATGGAACCCTAGCACAGACGCCTCATTTCAGAATTTCAATAAACCCTACTTAAGCAATCAACAAGTAAGTATGGCAACTCCTATAGTCTTTGACATCACTGAAAGGAAGAGATTTTTGTTTAAAAATCATCCTTTCAATTCAATATTAGATAATGTAGAAGGGGCATTTTCCAAGACTCCATTAGGATTTGTGCATGTTGAATATAGTCACACTTACATCTACTGTAAGGAGTCTATAGGTGAAGACAACATAATGTCACTCATGACATCTATGAAAAACCCTGATTTCTCATTGAAAAATGAGTTCTCTCATCTCACAGGGAACCCTATTATTGAGTATATGAATACGCATGAGTTCTATGAATTGGAATGGATTAAGATTTTACTCAGCAGGATTCATGATGACTTATTCTAGATTAGTGAAGTCCTAGTTCGTATTACATCTAATCTAATTCATGATATGACTAGACCTTCTAAAGTTGGTCCTATTCTTCCCACTGGAAAAAAGATGTAAAGAAGAAAGTTGAGAAGGTTTACTTGTCTAGGAGTGATAGGTGTGGAGTGACAGCTGATCCTATTATGGAGAAAGATATCAAACTCATCACTATGATCCTTGGATACAAGTTTCAGCATGCAAGCAAAGTTAACAGTGTATCTGCAGCTACAATTCTAGCAGCTATAAGGTCAGTGAAAGACAACACTCAATTCAATCTGTGTGAGATCTTTCATGCACATTTATTGGAGAAAATCAGGGCTATAAAACATGACAAGAGAAAAATATTCAGATTTGGGTCTCTAATCATATACATGTACTTCCACATTGTTGGTAAGGTTTCTAACCTCTACCTAGACAACAACAAACCTACCCTACCCCAAATTTCATTGAAAGCAACATTGGAAAGTGGTGTAAGGGATTCTATGGATATGTAAATAAAGACATTTAGAATTAAGATGCAAAAGAGGTTCAGAATACTTGAGAATATAGTTGAAAAATACAAGGACACCATATGCTTCACGGTATAAATAGACTGTACATGCATGGAAGCAGTTGAGACAAGAACCAAATGGATTCATCCACTTGGTTGTGAAGTAGAAGAACACATTCTGGAAGGATATGCACAAGTCCTTCTATCTGCGCCTAAAGATCCAAATGAGCCTAGATGGGGCACATATAGAGAAAAGACAAATAAAGTTAACTCTGTCCTATACAGTGTGGATAATAAGAGGAAAGCATCAAGGATTACCTCCAACATTCTGAAATTTCATGGTCTCACCCAAGAAGACCTAGATAAAGCTAGGGAAGCTAAAATTTCCAGAGAACTTAAGAAAACACCTGCAAAAGTCAAAATACAAAAATCTAATGACATCCACAAGAAGAAAAAGAATAAGTCTAGTGAGAGCTTATCTACACCCTCTACTACTATTGAGCTGGAATCCTCTTCACCTTCTGTGCCAAGCAAGATGTCTAGAAGAAGGAAGCAATTTCCCATAAGCCACCCATCATCAAGGACAACTCAAAGCAAGGTAAAGAATACTCAAGCTTCTCCTGAGGTAGGATTTAGACCTAGTCTTGAAATCTTAAGGAACATAATCATTAATGAAGGACGACTAGATTCAATTGCAAATGTCTATGACAAGTATCAAGAGATAGATAAATTAGAAATACATTCCATGATTATCTCTCATATGATCAAGTTCAAAAATTCAGTTTTGGAACTTAAGACAGTCATCCCAGACAAGTTATGGAACATACTTGACTTTTTGAAAAGACAAGCCTTAGAAGAGGATATAAAGATCAGAGAAGATACATTAGATAATATTCTTACTGTATGTTCACATGATGAGAAGGCAATACTATTGGACTTGGTAAAGCCTCATCTGAGATCAAAGACAAGAACTCCACATATAATGAAAAAATATTATGAGTTGGTTGGAAAAGAAACTGAGAAAGCATTTGAGAAAGTGTTTATGGATAGACACATGTATTTCTCAACTTCCCCCACAACCAATTTTTCTCTAGTTCCATCCAAACAAGAAAAATAATCAGAGATTCCTAATGTGCCTATGACAGGTCCACAAGAATCTGCGCCCAAAGTTTCATCACCCTCTGATACAGTCAAGGATATAGATGAAACCATTATGATTAATGATTTTGATATAACAATGATAGCTTCAGATAATGACTTGAACAAGTTTGAAAAAACATTTTTCAGCACTGAAGAAGTTGAGAAGTTATGCACTAATAATACCTCCTTGCAACAAGATGAAGTTCTTACTAAAGACTCAACAAGTTTGAATAATAAGGAAGGTAATCAATCTAATGAACCACCCTCTATTGAGATCCCAGTAAAGAGTGAATGTATGGATGTAAGTCAGAATACAATTTTGACTCCTTCTATCAAACCATCCATATCATTGTTGACAAGTTTGACCCCTGATACAATAAGTCTTGATTCATGGGGAGAAGAAGATCTGATCAAGATAAGTGTGTTGGCCATGGAAAAAGAAAAAGAGAAGCAAGTAATGAGAAATCATCTATTTCTTGAATCAGTCAGCATTCTAAATGACTTGGTACCCGCAGACAAGAAATTGGAAAGTATTAAATCAGTCAATGATGTCAATAGCATTTTGACAAGCTTCAAAGAAATTTTCACAAGTCTAGTGAATACAGCGACAACAATTGTAGAAGTCAAGTATAATAAGACAAGGTTGGATGAGCTAATAAAGAACTTTGCATTAGATCTCAATTCACTAAAGATTGGTCAGGCCATTCTAAAAGAGTTAGCAAAAAAAGGTAGAAAAGTGATAGCTAATTGTATGGATAGAGGTACACTTGTTTCAGAACACACCAAGAAGATTGAGGAAGAAGACATCTTTATTGAAAATATAAGGAAATCAATTGAAAAATCTTCTCAAGACATCAATGTTTGCAACAACATCTATCAAGGATAGTTAGATAAAATTGAGAAAGCCAAGATAGAGATCACTAAGATAAGGGCAAGACAAACACAGTTGAAAAATGCTCTTACACCCTCCCTAGCTGTACTGAATCAGAATATCAAGCATATTGATGCCACTATTGCTACATATGAACAAGGCCCCTGCATGGATCTGGTAAAGATGGAGAAGCTCACATATGCATTATGCGCCCATCTTCAGACTGTTGATGCACTCAAGGCATTTTGGGTGCAACAAGAAATCAAGAATCTACAGATTGCATATCTGGATGTATACTGTGAGTAAATACTTAGAAACCTTTATTTTTTGACACCTTTTTCATTAATGTCAAAGAGGGAGTAAATTATATAAAGGAGATTGGTTTATATAGATGAAACTATGATGTATAGTTTGGAAAGATATAGCAGTTTTGTGTTAAGTCA
Source organism: Thuja plicata (assembly GCA_018584345.1). Classification (NCBI taxonomy): domain Eukaryota; kingdom Viridiplantae; phylum Streptophyta; class Pinopsida; order Cupressales; family Cupressaceae; genus Thuja; species Thuja plicata. The sequence goes on along the minus strand of MU227463.1, from coordinate 81,941 downwards.
AAGTTTAGTAACTTAGCCACATTCCTTTATTGCAATTAATGAAAAAGGGGGAGATTGTTGGAAAGTTGACACTACAAGGATTATATAACTAATTTTGTGTTGTCATTATGGCAACAAAGTCATAAAGGAGTTTTGATAGTCAGTTCATAAACCTGGAAGATCAAAATTTGACTAAGTATAGAAGACGGTGCAGTTAGAGATATATTCGCTGATTAGAGCACTAGTGCACCTGCGTATGATTGAGTCATGGTATGCACATTTGGATATAAGATTATGGATATAGTATTATGCTAAGCCTACACATGCAGGTTCAGATATATCAGTATGATAAAGTTACAACAAGTTCAAGTACCCTAGCAACTCGGTAGAATAGAGCATGAAGCCAACTCTAGTTTTTTATTAGCGCATATTAATTTATTTTCTATTGTCTATGTGCCTATTATAATATGTTTGTAATTATTTCATTAACACTAATGTAAACATTCTTAATCTAATTCATTTGGAAGCGTTGTGTACGTTGATTTTGGGACGACTAAATCCTAGTTTTTGGTCACATCTATTAAGGCATGTATATATACTTGACATGCATTTTTGTATTAAATGAGTAGATTTGACAATATGAAGAGAATATATAGATCAGTATAAGATAAATTTCTTTAAGAGATTAGAGCATTAGCACATAAACAGAACTCATCTGACAACAGTGTCATAATAACAGTTCAATTTACAGATATAGTGTGTATCTCTCATAAGGAGGTTGTAGCCTTCTTCTTTATTGAGTAGTGAGCTCAGGTAGTGAGCCATCCAAATATAATAGGGTTTTTTAAAGACTCCTAATAGGGTCATTGTACTTAGCATTGTAATGATTGCTCCTAATAGGGAAAAGGAACTCTAAAAGGTTCATAAAACTAGTGCAATATTTATGGGTACTAATTCCCACTGGGGTTTTTCTCTGATCAAGGTTTCCTTGTGAACATATCTTGTATTATGAGTTATATGCTTGTTATGTTAATTCATTATCTATTTTGGTTTAAATTTCAATTATCTAAAATATACTAAATAACCAAACACTGATTCACCCCCCCCCCCCCCNCACTGATTCCCCCCCCCCCCCCCTTCTCAATTTTTCTAACAGTTGCATCTTCGCTGGCATCTTCAATTGTACGAAGCATGCCTGAAATGTCTGTATTGCAATTAGGGAGTTTTGACAATGTGAAAACATCAATTTCAATATCCTTGTAATAAGGGTCATAGTTGATCTTGTATGAGAGTTCATTTGGAACATGGTTTCTACTAACATAGCAATTGTAATGCTTCCCATTTGTATTTAGCCTATAGATTATTAATACATCCAACCCTTTAATTTTTTGTGGCAAAGATTTTGTAATGCCCCACTAGGGAACCATAGAGAACTGACCATCTAATCTCTGAAGATGAAGTCAATTTTTTTACTAAACTATTACAATGCACATTATCAAAAGCATCGTACACATATTCTCACAAAACATGAATTCAACATAATTTTGAATATTTCCTAGTCCTCACAAGTTCCCTAACATTGTTACTCAAACAATATTGATTAATCTAATTAAATTTAAGAGTTTTATAATGAGTTACAAGTATAACATATTTATAATACTTTAGAATAAATGACTATTTTTTGATGAACATGTTTCAATGAGTAGTCACAAACATTTAATCTACCAACATAATCCATTATTCATAACTAACTAATGGAATTGATAACATCTATAAACCATCTTATAAATTTAGTTTTATAAAGACATTAGGGTAAACATTATCATTCATTATTGCATACCCTACCACCTAGATGTACATTGTACTAGATATATTTTAAGGCACCAACCAAAATATTCCTAACACTCATTCTTAATATCAATCATAAGTTAACAATATGCAAATCAATTTATTGAGTTACTATCACAAGTTACATTGAACTAAAAATGTATTGTACTTCTTTTCTATAAACTTTCCTTAATATTTGGCATCTCATTTCTAAATTATACAACTGATTGCATTTATACTATCATTTTATCATTTCCTATAGTTCTTCTTATCTAACAATAACATTTCACTTTGATATAAACACGAGTTCATTCATTAACCAATAATTTCCTAGTGTTCCTTTTTAGTCTATTATTTAAGAGAAGTTACTTATCACATCAATATAAGTTAGGTCCTTATCCACAAAAGAATAAGAGAATAATATGATTATATTTTCATGAAAGATATCACTTACTATAAGATATCATAAGAGTGACACAAATGACAAAGTTCATATTATTTCAATGCCTGTAACATATACAAGTATGAGCATAACTTTTCCCTTCATTTCACCTAGAAATACCCATTTCCATTACATTGCTTCTCATTTCATTTACATTACCCAACAAGGGATCTCAATAATCAATACATCAAAATTATAGTTCATTGAGGTACATGATACAAAAGTAGAATCCTTGATAGCTTCCAAGCATTAATCCAAAGGTAAAGACATCCATGCAACCATGAAAAATACCTCGATAAGATTAACCACCCAACCACGTGGAACCGTGGAGTCCCACTCCCCCGTGATAGAAGATAGAACCAACCAGGTGAGTGTCATCACCTAGCCCGTGTATTGGGATCATCCCTAGAAATCATGTAGCATCATTCCCCTCTCAAAGTTTAAGGATCCACCCTGGCTGTTACCCATGGTGTTGGTACTCCAACAAGTATATATAGACTTTAACACTTCTTATATTTTATTATGTTTTAAACTCACCCTTAACCCAAGTTCATTTTAATGGTTATCACTTGATTAAGAACTCACCCATAGGATCTCCTAGCAACCAATCTGGGTCTTGGCACCTATGGTGAGCCACCCACCTAGGGTACCTTGTTGCCCTACTCAAATGTGCCATCAAAAAGGGACTTTCAATCACACAAAACATCTAGTCCCTAAGTTTAGGAAACTCTCCTATGTTCTCAAAGCTTCAGGATGATTCCAAACCCTAACAATGTGCATAATAAAAATAAGAACAATAGATGGTCTTAATAAGACACTTTGACAATGATTTGAGAATTTCTCATACACCAAACTAGAGATAGAACAAAGGCAAAAATATTACCAAATGAAATAAACTATGAAAATGAAGGGTGATAAAATGACATCCTAAACCTTCCAAAACTCAATAACAATGAATAGGATTTTAACCAGTATCCAAACATAAAATTTACATATAATTCAAAACCATAGAAGAAGACATAATCACTCCCAATATTAGATAATGACAAACTCATTAGGCCTACACATTAGATATAGATACTTATTTCCATATTACATTACAAACATTTTTAAACTACCTTACTTATCTATAAATATGATCAATAATAGTACAGAAACAATAGAAAACACATTCCTACAATAAATCACATAGACACAAGAAAATTATTTCTAGTTTTAGACTCCACCTAGAGTCTTCTAGAGAATTCCCTTTGTGTTAGAGCAATTCCATCAACCTTCAGGTTGTCTAAATTCCTTCTTGTTGTCCTCCTAGATAGATCTGCACATAGTGATCTATAACTTTTGAACCGCATTATATTTCTTCAATCACTCCAATTAGAAGTGATGCAATTAGGTTCTTATCAACATATTAAAAACTTAGTAAGATCCAACGGTTTGTTAGAGAGATATGGCCTCTGCATCAGGATTGTAGTTTTCTTGCAACAAGTTTTTCTCCATTTCTTCATAAAACTAAAACACTATTATCTTCCTCAACTCTTGATGAATAACACCATTTTCACATTGCAATCCTATTCTCAGAATATCCAAAACCAAGCCTCCTTCCAAAAATATTTCACCTTATACATATAGAAAACTACATGGTTGGAGGAGTTTCTTTACGCAAAGCACCTTCTCCAACTTCCATAGTTGGTTTCCAAATAATTAATTATTCTCGTGAATGGTAGGTTAAAACTTTAATTTATTTATTAACTTGATTAAGCTTAGGTAGTACTCAAATATGCTGATGATAAGAAATATGATCAATTAACTCGTATATCCCATTGGTAACTAGCTAGCCTTACTCATAGGAGGTTTCGTGTTTGAAACTCCTAGAAAAGCTAGTTTTTCCAATTAAACATAATGATATCTTATTATTTTATTTACTTTTATATCACAATACAATATTACATCACAAAAATAATACATATATTTGTATCTTTATATATACACAAATATATTTATATATATACATAGGCATATATGTGTGCACCCATATATACATACATATACATATATTTAGTCACGCCAAGAATATTTTTAAACACATTATATATATATATATATCTAATAAAATAGCCAAGAATCATAAACATAATTGACAATAATAAAAGAACAACGTCAACTGACCAGAATACAAATCTCAAAACCATCAAAATAGTACAACCAAAGCCCAAATAGGGTGACTTCCTAACAAAGGAACCTAAGTCAAAAATGGGTCTACTTGGGGAAACCTTGGTAATATCTCCGTGACAACAATGTTAAAGAATTTTAAAGGCACGCTCAGACCTGTGTGACCATGTGGAGTTGATGCCTGGTACATGCATCCTACATCACCAAGTTGAGATATATATATATATATATATATATATATATATATATATATATATATATATATACAAGCAGTGGCTAACAAGGAGGGGGAGTGCGACATCGTGTGGATCTCCCGCAGAAGTGACTACGACTGCCTCCCCTCATCCTACACACACACCATACAACACTCATTCTAAATCACAATTGTGTTAGTGTTTGTTAGCTCCATAATAATCGCAAAATAAAAATGAACTATCATCATTGATAATTTCATCATGTATATAAACCAAATTTCATTAAATATTCTAAGAATATAATTCACTAGGTGACATTCAGATCATTTATAGACTATCATTAGGATAAACATATTATCCAACATATTTTGAAAGCATCTCATCATCTAATCAAATAAGAGAAAGCATAGAGTTCAAGTGTGATTTCACTAGGGTATAGGAACCCGTAATACAAAGTAATACTAATTAATTATAAAGAAAGGGTCAAATTGACTCTATGATATGATCCATTAGGTGATTTAGGTTAATTCCTAATCAATAGTTAACATTACAATCATTCATACAATCATACTAGAGTGTTTATAATGGCTAGATAAAGCCCATAGATAACCTAATCTTTATGGTGATTTTGAACATGTATACACCATCCAGAACATAGTCATAAAGGTATCTTAATCAACTTAATTCATCCAAGTGTACTCAAAATATCAAAAAGGAAGTTCCCCACACAACAAACATATTAGATTGTTTCATAACATGATGTTCCTAAAATATCATGAACACATACTTGAAATTACTACTCAAATAGAAATATACATTAAACACTTACCTGGAGATTCGATAGATTTGATTAGTAACTTCAATCAAAACCATTAGGAGATAATAAAAGTCTCAAACTTCCAACATGCATAGTCAGGTTTTGTGAGGGATGGAGGGGCATTACATCCGCCCCTTAGTTTTGACTTACTCTTGGAAGTCGGTAAGTACTAAAACATTTACCACTTCTACGTAACAATCAAATATCTAACCAAAGTTACATAATATATTCAAGTAATCCCGCTATGAAATTTCATAAATCTTACCTTGTTTTAACTTATTTTAGATTATCATAAATCCCTTGTGGATAATTCATGAAAAAGACTATCATAATGCAAGGACACTAAGAAGAAAAGATGCATAAAAGTATAATGTGCTTCCAATTCTAAACCACTTCATAACCCTACATAGTTTCTTCTTACACATTCCTACTAAGACTAATATTAGATATATAAAAAAACAAAGCATGGTTTATATTAATATTCTACCTTTTTTTTTGTTCAAATCAAATTTATTATTTATTGTAACTAAGACAAGGGGTAAGAATTCTTGGTAACATCTCAAAAATCTATAAAAATAGAAAATATGAGTAAAATATCACATTCATTAGTATGATAAAATATCACTTTAAACTTTTAGGAATAAAAGCACTTATAAAATTCGTAAGCAATTTTCAAATAGGGACCCTAAAATACAAAACCAATACAAGATGACATGAAAAAATTATATGAGAAATCAAATTATCACATTCAACCAATAATTATTCAGCTTATAATTTATCTTAACACCTAGTTCTATAGGCTATTAATTCCCTATCATCAAGTGTCTCAAATATACCCCAGAAAATATTATAAATAGCACACATAATGACACAGTGATGTAACACAAGTATTACTCTATCCTATCTTCTTCTATGGTATCCTTAGGTCACTTCTTTCACCTATTAGGGTTCTAATCTAACCCTACTCTCCTTAGGATTCATTTCTCAAAATCCTACTCCTTCAACTTGTGAACAACACCCAAGTAGAACCACAACTCTTCAAAACACCATCTAGGTTCTCAATAGCCCTTCTTGCTCTATCTTTCCAAACTGATCCAAATGGATCCCAAACTCTTCCATATGGAGAGGTAGTCTCTTAGGTATTTTATTGGACCAATTCCAATGTCCAAAAACTTCTTTTGGATTGAAACCCTAAACGAGTTCCAAAAACCAAACCAATTTCACTCAAAAGAGGGCTACAAGAATTAGGCCTAATTAGGCTCTTTTTCTGCATTAACTTGTAAAATTTTTTAACAAGTTGGAAAAATAACACTGGATACAGATACCCTTTATCAAGACACTAAATATTTTCTAGGTCTTGGTCTCCAAAAACATCCGTACAATACCTCCTATAAACATGCCTAAAAATTAGGGTTTCTAAGCAATTTTGTCTGTCTGCACAAAAGAACTTGTTCTTGGCACACTGAACATCTCTCCCAAACTTATCCTTAAATTTGGGACTCCTCGACACACCACACTACCTCTCCATAGTCACTGATTGAAGAAATGAATTCTTTCAATCCCTCAAACTTCTCCCTAGACATGCATCTCTGGCTCGCAAAGGGCATCACCTTATAAATTGCTCCCATGCTTTCCAGGGCCCCTCCTTTACTGTACAGAATGTACATGGAGTCACCTTCTAAATCCCAAAGGCCTATTCAAGTCCCATGGTGGGAAGTGGACTTATGACCCCATTTACACAAGATGCCTGATTCAAGCCAGTGACTAGATAGAAACCAAAAGAATTTACAAAAGAAACTAACTCCACACAAAATCTTAAAATATGCTACACTAACATAAAAAAAAAGCTATAGTATATGATTCAATCCATCTTGATACCAAATTCTTAGAAAATACACAAACTGCAACTGTTCTTGAATTATAGAGTCCGTACACTTGCTGACACAATGAATCCAACCCTCTGTAAAGGTCAAGGATAGCCTTAAGTAGTTGAACAAGACAAAAAATTACTAGTTTCAGACAGTTATCTAACCAATTGCTCAAATTTGCAACTTTGCAACAAATGTTTTCAATGTTGTCAGTGACAACATTGACAAATTTCACATATTTTTGGATTTTCTAACTAACCTTGGTCAAAAGTCCACCAAACTTCACCAACTACCTATCTAAGGTTTAATAAAAAAGAAATAGGGCCTCAAGTACCTTAGTTGTCCAATTTAACATTATAATGGATAAAACACCCTATTTGACCTAATGTGGACTTGCTTGCAAATAAGGTCTCCAAAGACCTATTAAGACATCGTAACTTAACACACCACACACTGGGACTAACTTAACCCCCTTATTATTCTAGTGGTTCGGAAAGAACCACTACAATCCAAAAGCACTTAGGAGCCCTAGGTCTTCCATTAGCCCTACCTAGGTGCTCCTGCACCATACTCCCCCACAAGGGAAATTTATGTCACTCCTAGAGACAAGATATCTTATGAAATGCCCACCTTCTTGAAGTCTTCCTCTACAATCCATGAGGCCTCTGATTCTGGTCTATCCTTCCACTGAATCATTTGTTCCATGTAGAATTTGTTCCTTGTACTCTTCTTAACCCTAGAATCCAAAACTTTGACAGCTACCAACTGTGGTTTGGGAGGTAATACAGTAGCTCCAACATCACCACTAATCCCCTGACTGCTATGAATGATATCATCTATCTTCCCTCTAAACTAGATTAAGTCTTGTACATTGAACACCGGAGAGATGCTCAAATCTTATGGTAAGTCTATCTTATAGGCATTATCCCCATATTTGGCTAGGATTTTGCAAGGTCCTACCCTCTTCATCTACAATTTGGTAGGGACACCCTTCTGTAACTGAGATTTGTTCAAATGAACCATCACATAGTCACCTACCTCAAACTGAATGTCATTCCTCTTTTCATCAACTTTGGCCTTCAATTTTTTTTGTCTATCTTGGATTGTCTTCTTGACTTGATCCTGTGTCTCTTTCATAGTGTGGGTGAATTCCTCAACATGCCCACTTTTGTACTGCATGCCTCCAAGATCCCTAATCTCACACACACCCCTTGGGTGCATCCCATAAACAATCTCAAATGGACTTCTCCCTATCATTTTGTTCTTACTATCATTGTAGGCATATTCTTCTTGGGGAATGACCACATCCCAAGACTAACCATAATCCTTAGTTAGGCACCTTAATAGGTTACCCAAAACTCTATTGACCACCTTAGTTTGGCCATCAGTCTGAGGGTGGTAAGCTAAACCAAAATAAAGATTGGTGCCCAATCTAATCCATAATGTCCTCCAGAAATGGCTCATGAATTCCACATCCCTATCTGATACTATGCTGATGGGAAGACCATGGATCCTCACAAACTCCTTAAAGAACAAATAGGCAATGTGGCTAGCATCATCAGTAGTCTTGCAGGGTATGAAATGACCCATCTTGCTAAATATGTCAACTACTACATAAATGTTGTCATGCCCTTGCTTAGTTTTAGGTAGACCTACTCTAAAGTTCATTCTCACACACTCCCGTGGCCGGTTAGGGACTGGTAAAGGTTGATATAAGCCTGCATTATTGACATCTTTTACCAATTTTGGCCAATGGTAGAACCTTTGCACAAGATCCAAGGTTTTTTTCATACCAAAGTGACCACTTAAACACCCATTTTGTTTCTCTTGTATGAGATTCATTCTCATAGAGCCTCTTGGCACACATAACTAGTTACCCCTAAATAACAATCCATTCTGCAAAGTAAACTCTAAGAAATTGCTACAGAAATGGTTTTGAAATTCAACACACACCTTGTATGCTTCCTCAAAGTCCTCATCTATCTTGTAGAGACCTCTGAAACTATTAATGTAAATACTACTCAATTAGACTTCTTGGACTGTCAGCAACCTCCTGCTTAGTGCATCTACAACCTTATTGAACTAATCTTTCTTGTGCTTTATTGTAAAGGTAAATGCTTGTAAATACTCCATCCATTTCAAATGCCTACTACTTAGTTTTTCCTGAGTATTAATGTAACTAAGGGCTTGGTTGTCAGTGAACACCACAAATTCCATGGGCAACAGATAGTGCCTCCATTTTCTAAGGGACTGAACTAAAGCATATAGTTCTAGGTCATAAGAAGAGTATTTATTCTTAGCCTCATTCAATTTATCACTAAAGAAGGAAATAGGCCTACCCTCTTGACTCAATACACCCCCTACTGCTATTCCACTAGCATCACACTCAATAGTGAACAATTTCTCAAAGCTTGGTAATTGTAGGATGGGTTGAGCAGCTAATTGTTTCTTCAACAATTAAAGGATTTATATGCTTCTAAAGGCCATCTAAACTTAGCTTTGACCCCACCCTTAATGGTATCCAATAAAGGAGCACAAATACCACTAAAGTTCTTGATAAATTTTCTATAAAACTATGATAAGCCATGGAAACTTATGACCTCAGTGGTTGTGGTAGGTGGAGGTCAGTTTAGGATAGCTGCCACTTTGTCTTGGTCCATCTTCAAAGACACTTTGGACACTACAAAGCTCAAATAGACCAGTTCTTGCTTGAAGAACTCACACTTTTCAAGGTTGATAGCCAATTTCTCTTCATGTAACCTCTGCAACATTGCTTCTACATGCCTGATATGCTCCTCATTTGTCTTGCTAAATATGAATATATCATCAAGATATACAACTACAAACTTACCTATGAAGTCCTTGAGAACTTCATTCATGAGCCTCATGAATGTGCTCGGAGCATTTGAGAGACCAAATGGCATTACAAGCCATTCATATAAGCCATATGTGGTCTTGAATATTTTTTTCCATTCATCCCCTTCTTTCACCTTGATTTGGTGATAACCACTCTTTAAATCCAACTTGGTAAAGTACATTTCCCCTCCAAGGCAATCCACGAGATCCTCAATCCTAGGGATGGGGAACCTATACCTTATTTTGATTCTATTTATAGCTCTTGAATCTGTGCAAAGTCTCCATTTTCCTCCCTTCTTGGATGCCAACACAACCGGGACTGCACATGGGCTTATACTCTTCTTGATCAAGCCTTGATCCAAAAGTTCTTGCACTTGCCTTGCCACTTCCAAATTCTGATCATGGGTTAACTTGTATGCTTCCTTTTTAGGAAAAGATGCATCAGGGACAAAGTCTATCTGATGACTTATTACCCTTTTAGGAGGTAAGGTAGTAGGAGTATAGTCACTCACTATGTCTTTGTACTTCTCAAGCAATGTCTCTATCTTTGAAGGCAATGGATCCTTGACTAGTTTTCTTCCTCCTTAGGTCTGATCACAATATCATACCCTTCCTTCTCATCATCCTTGAGATCCCTCACAAACTCCTTTCCACTACACAACATAACATTTTGAGTCTTGGACTGTGGCTCTTCATCTTCTAACAAAGACTAAATCTTGAAAGTTTTTCCTCCTTTCTTGAAAGTGATGGAATTCTCCTTCCCATCATATACTTCCCCATTGTCAAATTTCCAAGGCCTTCCTAACAGAAAATGGAAAGCATCCATTGGCAGGATGTCACACAAGAGTTTATCCTTATACCCTTCTATGGATAATTCCACCCAGGTCTACTAATTCACCAGTACACTTTGGCCTTTGTTGAGCCATGTCACCTTATAGGGATTCACATGGGGTACCTTAGTCAACTTGAGTTTGTTGACTGCTTCCTCTGAGATTATATTATCAGTGGAGCCATAATCCACTATCACCTTACATACTTTTCCAAGGATTTTTCATCTTATTCTAAAGATATCCATCCTATGCTTAGGCTCATCTTTACTTGGTTGTCTTATTAATACCCTTCTAAAAATTAGGTTTTCACCCATCTTTGAATCTATATGGTCAATCTCAAGAGCTTTGACACTTGAAGTGTCTTCATGGGCATATACTATTATTTATCACTGTTTGAAGTAGTAGGCTTGTTAGGGCACCTATATGCTAGATGGCCTAATTGACCTCAATTATAACACTTCATACTCACAAAGTATGAGTTACTTTTACCTCCTCTCCCTCTATTAGAACCTCCTTGATTTCCCCTGCCTCTGTTAAAGCCTCCTCTTGGAGTGCTTTTAGTACTATGCTCTATCAACTTGTTCTCACCTTGTGACCTTTTATCACTGCCTCTACCTTGATAGCCTCCTCTTTGACCCCTTTGGTCACTTCCTCTACCCTTTGTGTTCTTGAATTTATAATCACCCTTCTTTCTATTCTTTTCTTCCACTCTTAGGGCTAATTGATGACATCTTTGCACTGTGGTTGGTGTCCACAAACTGATTTCTTCTTGGATGTTCCATTTCAATCCACCCAAGTACCTAGAAACTTTGATTGATTCCTCTTCTTTTTTCTTAGATCTGAGACACAATCTTTGGAACTCCTCAGTATATGAGGCCACATCTAGGTCTTTTTGTTTCAAGTTCTATCTTTTCCTATGAAGCTGAATCTCATAGTCTTTAGGAAGATAATTTTCCTTTAGCTTGGTCACCATTGCATTCCAATTTGCTATGGGTTGTTTACCCATTCTTACCCTCTCATCTTGAAGGTATTTACACCATGTTAAGGCTGACCCTCTGAGTCTTGATTTGGCCACCTTGAGATTTTGTGCTTCAGTCACTCCTTCACACTTGAAATAGTTCTCCATTCCTTCAATCCAATCCATTACTGCCTCTATGTCCACCTTTCCACTAAAAAGTGGGATACCATCGAATGCCTTTCCTCCTAAGTCTTTTATGGATTTTAGGAAGGGCTCTTCATTAAAGATAGGGTTTGGTTTAGGGATAAGGTCTTCTTCTGCTATCTTTTTACCCCTATCACTGCTTTCCACTTCTCTGGTTCTAGCTGTTGCATTAGCAACTTCTTCTAGCCTTATCTTCATTCCTTCCAAGGCTTCTTCAAGGAGTTTGTTCTTATCCTTTTTCTCATCAACTTCCTTAGATAACTCTACATTTTTCACCATCCTTGAATCTCCTACTAATTCACCAGTAGCTATAGACATACACTAACTTCCCAAGTTTCTCTACTTTCTCTGATACCACTCTAATATAACACAAGTATTTCTCTACCCTATCTTCTTCTAGGGTATCCTTAGGCCTCTTATTTGACCTATTAGGGTTCTAATCTGACCTTACTCTCCTTAGGATTCTTTTCTCAAGATCTTACTCCTTCAACTTGTGAACACTACCCAAGTAGAACCACAACTCTTCAAAACACCATCTAGGCTCTCAATAGCCCTTCTTGCTCTATCTTTCCAAACTGATCCAAATGGATCCCAAACTCTTCCATATGGAGAGGTAGTCTCCTAGGTATTTTATTGGGCCAATTACAATGTCTATAAACTCCTTTTGGATTGAAACCCTAAATGAGTTCCAAAAATCAAACCGATTTCACCCAAAAGAGGGCTACAAGCATTAGGCCTAATTAGGCTCTTTTTCTACAATAAATTGTAAAAATTATTAACAAGTTGGAAAAATACCATTGGATACAAATACCCTTTATCAAGAAACTAAATTATTTCTAGGTCTTGGTCTCCAAAAACATCCGTATAGTACCTCCTACAAACATGCCTAAAAATTAGGGTTTCTAAGCAATTTTGTCTGTCTACACAAAAGAACTTGTTCTTGGAACACTAAACTTCTCTCCCAAACTTCTCCTTCAATTTGGGACTCCTCCACACACCACACTACCTCTCCACAATCACCAATTGAAGAAATGAATTCTTTCAATCCTTCAAACTTGCTCTGCAACTGCTGGTGACCCCTAGCCGTGCATCTCTGGCTCACCTAGGGCATCACCTTATAAATTACTCCCATGATTTCCAGGGCCCCTACTTTACTATACAGAATCTACATGGAGTCACATTCCAAATCCCAAAGGCTTGTGCAAGTTACAGGGTGGGAAGTGGACTTATGACCCCATTTGCACAAGATGCCTGATTCAGACCAATGACTAGACAAAAACCAAAATAATCTACAAAAGCAACTAAATCTATGAAAAATAGAAAAATAACTCCACATAGAATCTTAAAACATGCTACACTAACATAAAAAAATCTACAGTAGATGATTCAATCCATCTTGATACCAAATGCTCAAAAAATACACAAACTGCAACTATTCTTGAATTATACAGTCTGTACACCTATTGACACAATGAATCTAACCCTCTACAAAGGTCAAGGATAGCCTTAAGTAGTTTACCAAGACACAAAATTACTGGTTTTAGATAGTTATCTAACCGATTTCTTGAAGTTGTAACTTTGCAACAAATGTTGTCAATATTGTCAATGACAATATTGACAACTTTTACATCTTTTTGGATTTTCTAACTAACCTTGGTCAAAAGTCCACCAATCTTCACCAAATGCCTATCTAAGGTGTAATAACAAAGAAATAGGACCTCAAGTCCCTTACTTGTCCAATTTAACATTATAATGGATAAAACACCCTATTTGACCTAATGTGGACATGCTTGCAAATAATGTCTCCAAAGACCTATTAAGGCATCCTAACTTAACACACCACACACTAGGACTAACTTAACCCCCTTATTAATCTAGTGGTTTTGCAAGAAACACTACAAGAAAAAAGTACTTAGGAACACTAGGTCTTCCATTAGCCCTACCAGGTGCTCCTGCACTACACACCTTTACAAGAATCAAATCAAAGACATCTACTATAGAAGATATAATCATTAGATTACCATATCCATACACCTAGACAAATTCTGACAGTTTAGAAAATTATTGCATTATTAATTTAGGATACCATTCCCTACAGACTATATGTCAGCCACTAGTACAACACACCTACTTCTTATTAATCTAAATAGTAAAATGATGAATCTATATAAACTGTTAATCTAGAACTATTCATAGATCCATTAAGAGGAGGAAAAACACATCGCCACAACCCAAATACCAATAATTATGCTACCAATATATTAATAAGCTTTGCCTTTTCTTTCCTCAATAAAATTTAGGAGAACCCAATCATACCCTTAACCTAATATGCATTTCTTAATAAAGATAACAACATATGATTGTTTCTTTTAACAATATAAAAGTTCATATCCATATAGATAACCATGCAATCCTATTCCACTTACATTCTATAACTCAACAACCCTATACTATGGATATCCAACCAGAAATATTACCATTAAAATGATGCTTATCATGCATACTTAAGCCAAATTCATTTGCATAATTCTTATTGATGGTTTCATCTATTCACTAGGCATCTAGAAAATACACATTTAAAGTACAAATTTTACTTCAAAATTTAAGATAAAGAATCAAATATCAATGCCAAGAGAAAATAATTGGATGTTAGTATATTCTTACCTTAGTCTTTCTTGATTAATTTTGTACCTATTAACATGGAATGCAGAAATGATATAAATTTTTCAAAACATGAATAAAATACTTCTTCCTTTAACCCAAACATGAATGATAAAACCTTGGGGACATAAGTCCTTTACCCATGGGTTTCTTAACTAGACACATATAAATATTACTGAAGGTATTAATTTAATTATTATTTTTTCCCTAAGAGAACTTTAGTCCTTCAAATCTAAAAAAGTGAAACAGAAAGGGAAATATATTTGTTCTTTCTTTTCAATTCCCTACTTCGAGAAGGGTAGAGAAGAGAGAGAGGTATTTCATATCAAACATATCATATTTATTACTTGATTTTCTAATCTCCTCACAAAATTATAAACATATTTATTGATGTGTACAATATAAGT
Organism: Thuja plicata; assembly: GCA_018584345.1. Classification (NCBI taxonomy): domain Eukaryota; kingdom Viridiplantae; phylum Streptophyta; class Pinopsida; order Cupressales; family Cupressaceae; genus Thuja; species Thuja plicata. The sequence continues at coordinate 66,729 of MU227463.1, read as the reverse complement.
TCTCCTTCTACTAGTCGTGAAAGTATAATAAGTAATAGAAAGGAAGAGACAACATGCATTAAAAAGTTAACCTCAACATGACAACAAAATTTCAACATTTACATACGTACGAAGCAACACAATATAATTTTTAATCCAGAAACAAAATATTACTATTTTGTGTGCTACCTTAATCACTTCTTAATTCATGTAAATAATTCAATTCTTCAATCCAAATGAACTCTTCTCTCTTTCACAATCACTAGGCATATTGTTGATAGTTACTTTAAAGATTACGTCTATGAACTTCAATTAGTATTATAAAGGAAATAACAGAATGGGGAGTCATCCAAGGAAAGCAGTGTGTATAGTCCTTAACATTTCTTGAAATAGTCAATTTAAAAGTAAATCAAAACACATGTCATGACATTTAAGAGATGCATTGGCATATATCAACGATCAAAATAGACATTTTCTTCCAAACACTTTAGGTTTTAAACAATATAAGTGAAAAGGTGTAGACTCCCTAGCGAGTAATTTTCACCTAAGCCAAACATTTATTTGAACCCATTATTAACCCAAAAATAAAATCTTAAAAGTGTAAGTAAATTTCTAAGATAATGTAATATTAGTACTCTAGTATTTTTCCAAAACACTAATAACAGACACATGAAAAGATACCATTTTCAACACTAAAATTCAATTTTGCAAGAATGATGCTAACATTAGTAAGAAATATAATACAAGAGCTTAAAGGGTAAGCATAGGTGAGTTATGAGTCCCA
>MU227462.1:226619-238641 GCA_018584345.1 Thuja plicata | reverse complement strand
CTATGATTGAGGTGAGTTAATCTACTTTTGCTCGCATTCTGGTTGACCTTGACATATCCACATCCCTTCTGAGTGATGTGGTTCTCATGGTTGGGGACAAGCCATGGACGCAATCATTGGATTTTGAGGGCCTCCCCTTCAGATGTAGTCAATGCTTCTCTATTGGTCATTTGGCCACAGACTGTTCTCTTTCGCGTCGTAAGGGTGCTACTACTTGGTGGAAGGATGCAAATGATGAACATTTGAATGTCCTGGTCGTTGATGAAACTCTTCAGACTGATGATGTCTCCCCCCTGGGTGATGCTCCTCCTATTTTGACCTCCTTTGTCCCAGTGGATATGCATCTAGTTGTTGTTTTAGACCCCGTTGATGGTGCTTACTCTTCTCTGATTGCTACTGCTCCTGATATACTTCAGCGTATGACTGTTGTGACTCAACATTGTTAGCATTCTGGTCCTGTTGACAATGATGAATCCCCCTCTCCAGGTGTCCCACCTTGTTGTGTTCAAGATCCTATTGATACTATATCACTTGGACGATTGTTCATCGACGAAGGAAGAATCACTCTACAGTCTCTCACCCTTCCCCTAACGATGTGGGTGAGTTGCCTACCCATACTTGATGTGAATCACTAGTTGTGTTGCTAGTTTGCTGTCAATGGCACACTCTTGACTTTTTTGTAATTTCCTTCCGTTCTTACGCCAAGTTGAATTGTCATTTTTTAAGAGACGACACCATTATTTTGTTACTTCAATAATTAAAAACCATGATAATATGTCAACTATATATTTAGAACGTACTAAATATTAAATATTCATGACAATCAAATTGAAATTAAGATTAATATCAATTAATTTTGTAAGATAGAATAAATTAGTAATTTAAAACATTTAACAAATACAAGAATAAATAAGGCAATGATATCTTTCAATTTAAAGACAAAAACAAAATTTGAAACTCAATGACTAGATCATACACCTATAATGTAAGTTGATCGAGTCTAAAAAGGGAAATGTCAATAGTAAAATTCTTACGCACTTTTTAAATATCATCTCGTTCATAGTTAAACACTTTTTAAATAGCATCTTGTTCATTGTCGTATTTGATACCAATTTTACACCCCATTCACATCTAAGCGTAATAAATATGTATTCAATTAATATTGACCAAAATTAAGAATTATATTTGTGAGATGTCCTAACAGAAAAATAAAACAAAAACTGGCAGGCCGGTACAGATATAATACAAATTGGGTGGAGGCTTCGTCACTAGATAGCTTAGGCTGGGTCGCCTAATCACATTTAATACACTTCATCTCAATGCCATTCAAGGTAGACAAGAATGGACTTTGGCAACGTTGAAATCGTCCGCCATTTCTATGACAAAACCTCACGCGGCCTTTGCAAACGACACGCTCAGCAATCACATTCTACACCTTTTTCTATTGTTTTAAAATCATTTCATCATAAAATGTCTTCGCGCCTCGTTACCCTCATTCTCCAATTCAATCATTTGAAATCGTTAATAACAAAAGAAGACAAAGTCTGTCGAAGAAGACAGTCTGTCGAGGAAATCCCAAAGAAATTCCCCTCTGCATAACAAACCCAAAGACGACGTTTTCTCTTCACTTTCCGTCCAGTAACGGTCTTTTGCTCTGCTTTAAAGTTCACAGTGGCCCTGCCATTTTTAGAATTCAAATACATTCTTGCTAAAAAGGAATTCTTGAATTCCAATTTAGTATTTTCTGTTTTCCTTGGTTGGAAGACATTTCAGAATGGTTCGTTTCAGCAATAACATCATCGGATTGCTTAATTTTGCAACATTTGTGCTCTCTGTTCCGATCTTGGGCGGAGGAATATGGCTTGCAACGAAGGCAGGCAGTGACTGTGAGAAGCTTCTTCAATGGCCTGCGATTACCCTCGGAGTATTTCTTATGCTCGTCTCTCTCGCCGGCTTGGTAGGCGCCTGCTGCAGAGTCACATGGCTCCTCTGGCTTTACTTGGCCGCCATGTTTGTGCTCATTTTGCTCTTGTTCTGCTTCACTATCTTCGCCTTCGCCGTTACCAACAAGGGCGCTGGACAGGCCGTTTCCGGTAAAGGGTATAAAGATTACCGGCTGGGAGACTACTCGAACTGGCTTCAGAAGAGAATCGAGAAGAACGGCAACTGGAACAAAATCAGAAGCTGCCTTCAGGACGCCAAAGTATGCAAGAAGCTTTCTGATGATTCGGTCGGCAAAGTTGCAGAGCAGTTCTACAAAGACAATTTATCCCCGATTCAGGTGATTCAATTGATCTTCCACGCCTCAAAATCTCCTTTTTATTTTAAATATTGTAACTTTGGGGTTTCTGAAATCTGCTTCTAAAGACTAGGGTTTTGATATTATTTTAAATATTGCAACTTTGAGTATGAGCTACTCCCGCCTCTTTCACTGTAACTAGGGTTTTGATACCTTTCTGTATAAATAATATGTGAAATTTGAATCGAATTTTGCAGTCCGGGTGCTGCAAGCCTCCGAGCTCGTGCAATTTTGCGTATGTGAACGCCACTTATTGGATTTCCACAGCAGGAAACTTTGCAGACATGGATTGTAGCAGATGGAGTAATGTGCAGGATCAGCTGTGTTATAACTGCGATTCGTGCAAGGCGGGTGTGCTGGCGAACATGAAGCGTGACTGGCGTAAGATTGCTGTGCTGAATATTGTGATGCTGATAGGTCTGGTAGTGGTTTATTCAGTGGGGTGTTGTGCATTCAGAAACAACAGGCGTGATGAGAGAAATGAGTATGGGCGTGGATACAAGGGATATCGTTGAGTTTCGGCTTCGGCCAAGGAAGGGGCAATATTAGAGTATAAAGAATTTTTTTAATTTTTTAATTTTTCACATAGACGTTTGGAGCCGTTTATATCATGTTCATATTTTGTGGAGCACTTATGGCTTTATATTAATAATATATATTTTTTTTTGGAGGGTTTAGTTTGGTTGAATTTATTTGTAGTTAAGCGATATTAATGTATTATCATTTACCTAAAATCAATTTGAATAATTTTGGAAAACATGTGTAATTGTAGAGTTTATGAATGATGTATTGTGTTGTTATCATTTTGAATTATAGAGTATTATAGAATTTATGGATGATGTATTGTGTTGTTATTTTAAATTAATTCATATTTAAATTTTTTAATTTACATGATATTTAAGTTGATTTAAGAGAGGGGTTTTCATAATCTATTTTAAAAGTGTAGAAGTTTAATCTAATAAAGAAATAATTACTACAAAATAGATTAAAATCTTATCTTTAAAAATACTTGAACCTCTACATTTAAGTTCTCCAATTTTAGGTAGTTGCTTTAAGGGAAGGTTGGAATCTCCCCCACTAGTTTAAGAATTATCTTGCTAGAAACTATTAAAATGCATAAGTATTTTTAATATTAACTACTACTACTTTAAAGCAATATTAAAACCACTAATTTCTAAAATGATAAAATAATTTTAATTTTTTAAATTGTTAGTATAAAATCCATAGAATAAATCAATTATACAAAGATCTTAAGAATTCTTAATACTTGTTGAAATATTTTTGGTAGTTCCCACTACATAAGTTGATAACTTTAATTTATCAAGTTAAATGATAAAACTTATGATTTCTATTATGTGGTGGTGTTTAATTTATGATAATAATATTTTTAAAATAAAAAAATGAAGAAATAAATGTATTGATGAATGATATGTAAACTTGGTATTGTGGTCATAAATAAGAGGTTGGAAAATGTTTTGATTACCCTTCAAAGGGAGTGAATAAACATTGCTTATAAAATATAATGCAACACAACTTTTAAGCAATTAATGTGCACACAACCATCTACAAAGATAAAGACAAACAATCAAAGAGTGATGAACACACACTTATACTGAGAAGGATGGGTGGGAGGGTGCTTGGGGTTAAATCAATATAAGATAATATTTTAATGATTAATATTTAACCACAATATTGTAATCACTTAAGATCTAACCGCTAGGGAACATAAGATTTATGTGGAAACGCTTTCAAGAGCAAACCAAAAAGAAATATTGCTTGGATCTATTGTCCAGATCCAACCATAAAATCAGATGTTGTCACAAATATTTGTAGGCATCAACCCACTAGAGACACTGATTCTTGCTACTAACCACGAACTTAGCAAGAGACACTAACCTCTTCTATTATAAGGCACCAACCTAAAAAATGAACAAAATCTTCATAAACTTGAATATTGCTTCTTCAGTGGATGATGATCATTTAAGTTTCCTTCATAACATATTCTTGTTCTAAAATGATATTACATTGTTGCTTACTTTCCTTATCTTCATCTCATCTATTTTTAATATCCCCCTTATGCCTCTTCACGAAGAGGGGATATCCTTATAAGGAAGGAAACTTCTCCAAGAGGGCCAATTCCTTAAGGGGATTGACCTCATTTAAAATGAATAAATTTAATTCCACTAAGTGGGGTGACTTCTCCATATATGGCCAACCCATTTCAAAGAGACCCTCAAATTAATATTAAATGGGATGATTTTTCCCAAGACACGAGCATCAATAATTGAGACAACTTGGGTACCAAAAAGGATAGGTTGGCCAAAATTAAAGCATAATAATTTACCTTTGTATAATATAAAATTGGGGTTATGTAAAGGGTTATTTTCCCCAATTCATATTACACATTGGAATGCAAAACCACCTTAAGACAAGTATGACCAACACCACTTGAGAGATGCCAATGCAATATCTATGCTTGAGGGGTTTTGATTCCTTTGTTGTATATGATTGAGATAGAAAGGGATGATATTGATATGCAAGAGACTAAAAAATGAGAGATGACAATGCAATATCTATGTTTGAGGGGTTTTGATTACTTTTTTGTTTATGACTGAGATAGAAGGATGATATTGATATGCAAGAGACTAAAAAATGAGAGATGTCAATGCAATATCGATGCTTGACGGATTTTGATTCCTTTTTTTTATGATTGAGATAGAAAGGGATGATATAGATATGATACTGACTAAAAAAGAATACATCTAATCTAAATCAACTGAGGAAACTGATGTGAAAGAGGATGGAGGAGGATTTGAATGCACCTGGAAATAGAATAAAAAAGTGAACTTTCAGACCCGAATTTATGACTGTTGAGGTCCCAGAATGAGTTGCAATCATGGATCAAAGACCTGAGGATTGTAAAATGACTTCCTACCAAATTTTAGCTCAAAATGGAAGGGACAGGTCAAAACTTGACATGTACTTGGGAATAGGGTGAAAATAGTGATGTGTTCCTAACACTTTCGAACAAAATCTTCATAGAATCTGTAACTGTTCCTATTCTTCCCAGATCTAAAATTGTGGCTTCGTAACCTATTCCTACACATAGAAAAATGGGAAGAAAGAATCAGAAAAAGGGGTTTTCCTTGGTCAAACCCCTGTTTAGGAATCAACCTTGAAAATGAATTGAAATTGAATAAGGAAAGATAAAATAGAAGCTAGATCTGAAACATAATCACCGTATACCTTGATGGTGCAAGGTTTCTATGGATTTGATCACACATGTTAATGCAATAGGTTGAACTCCACAAAAACCCAATAGAAAATCATGAAACTAAATCCTTGAATGATGGATGTTGTAATTTTCCACAATTCTTGATGAAGAAGAATAATGCTTTGAAGGATTGAAGAATTAGATGCTTCACAATTGTAGAAGAGATCTTGAAATCCAATTTTGCTTGATTTTTTGTGAATGCTTGAAATCTTGATACTAAATGCTTGAGGCTAGTAGTTGATTTCAAATTGAGGAGATATAGGGGGTTTATATACATCTCACATCATTTTGGGGGTTAAAACTTAGCCATGCTGACCACTGATCTGGATCTCCCTCCAAAACCCTGGCATGATCTTCTACGTGAAATTTGGGTCCAAAAACCCAGAGACACGTCGCCATTGGTGACATGAACCTTGTAGAATGGGCTAATATTTGGTCTAGGGGGTCCCAAATATAGGGTAAATGTTAGATTTTTTAGGTACATCTCAATCTGAGGTTGGGAGAGTATGAAAAGGACATAAATGGAAAGATAGGCCCTAGAAGGTGAAATGAATTATTTGAGTGGAGGACAAATAGAGGAGCACTCTAAGAAATAAGGACTAACCTCAAGTTTTGAAATAAATGAGTTAATATAGGACTTATAATGTTAATTTGAGGCTCCAATAAGCATTAGGAGAATGTGAAATAAATGTGGGAACTCATATTCACTAAATGGGGCTAAAATGAGCACCTGATTGAGGGTGGTTACTTTTAGGATGATACAACCTTAAATCATATAATGGGTTGGTTAACCAATTTATTTTCTTTTCTCTTAATAAAATGTCATCATGGCATTAACACTCCTTTGACATCAATGATAATATTTCTAATATTCACTCCCCCTTTTAATTGATGTCATCCATTTAAATAAATAACATATGTTTTTTCCCCTCTTCTTGTAAATCTTTCCCTTGCAATAACTCTCCCCCTTTGACATTTTAATGTCATAAATTTGCACCCCTATATAATTTACCATTACGACATTCCTCTACCTTAGCTTAAAATGTGAAATTCCACATCACCCTTAACACCCCTTCACTTTTCCTTTTGAACCACCGAATTAGATTCCTAGTCATACGACTTGGATGACCGAGGAGACATTTATGTTGTGGAGACATTCATGTAGTTTGCACTTGTCTCACAAATATGAAAATTTGTAAAGTGTTATTGAAGCATTACAAAGTCACCCTTGTAGTGAAATGTCTTATCCCAATGCCCATCGATGTCCAAATTTGAATTTGGTCACTATATCTCTATTTTGAAGCTTCATTTGGACTGTTGAATATGTAAGACAATTGAGAGAGGGGGGATCAATTTTCCACAAATTATTAAACTTTATAATACTGTTAATCTGTTCGACCAAACTTCCTTAATTGCAACAAGATACAAACATGTAAGCACAACAATCATAGAGAACATCAAGCACCAGATTTACATGGAAAACCTTATTACAGGAAAAACCACAGAGAAGATTATTTCAAATATATGAAAATTGGTTAATCTAACACCAATTAAGGTGATTTAAAAAAAATAAAGACTCACTACCAAAGGATTCACTACCTAAAGAAAGAAAGCTCATTGCCAGAAGAAGAAACATAAAATAGAATAGATCCACCATTGATACAACATAACTAGCTAATATATACACATCTTCATCTCACTACCTCTAGTAACTAGTACTTGAATATCTGCATTGTCCTCAAACACCTCTTCTCAACAACTAAATCAGTTAGGGAGATAGATCCTCTTTCATATTTAATCTCCTTCACAAAGGTTTGACATAGCCACACATGAATTCCACCTTGCACTCACTCAACCATACCCAATCCACAATGATTTATCATTTATTTATATCAATCAATAACTTGGAAAGTCTCCCAAAGTCGACCAAGAAACTAACTGAATATAAATTGAAATAGGTCAGAACTAAAAATTCCCTTGGTGGGAAGGAATGAGAAGTGGCTCACACCACATTGTGTATAGGACCAAAAATATCATCGTACACATTACATTCCATCTTCCAATAACCAAGACAAAATAATGAACTGTAAACACCCGAGGTTGGAAAAACCTGGAGTAGAAACACCATCTAACTTTGAAACCAAGTCTCCAAAACCAAAATCTCATGCCAATTGAGATGAATGAGGCTAAGGAAATTAATAACTCATCTCTAGAAGTGAAAAGTCAACAACAATAATGCGGTGAAATGTGGAGCATGCATTTCAAAAAAAATTGTAGTCAGACATAAATAAACACAAACAATAACCAAATCCATAGTACTTTGTGTTGAGCATTGCTTTTACACAAGTCAATTGCTAGGATCTCAAGATTCGATTTCCTCTCTTGAAATAATAACGAAGTTATTCCCAAGGTTCTCCGTGGTCATGGGAAAACCTGCTTGGTAACACATTTGAAGATAAATGTGAATGTTCACGAGTAGGCCTTTGCTAGTACTTTCAAGACGTCAAACTACAAAATGACTTTAGTGCTTTTTTGTATTTTTTTATTTACCAATGAATGTAATTTACCAATGATGTAAATTTATCTTTAAAACTAAAGACAATTTCAATTGCTTTCATAGTTATGACAGAAAATTAAAAGAGTTGGGTGACAAGAATAAATTAAATTGTTGAAAATGAAATCCTAATGGACATTTAAACCATTGTTAAACCTTCCTTGTGAATTTGAATGATGGAGAGATTTGCAGAAACCCACTAGATATAAATTAAACCACGTCACAATTATAGACCCAATGGATGCAATCGTTTGGAGAGAAAATATATTTTACGCATGCAAGATTTTCAAAATCTATCAAATCATGAAGTCACCAAGATGTGCACACACACGAGATGGATTTATCATTGAACCTAGAGATGATATTTCCCATACATTCATCACAGCAAGGTAGATAAACAACAACAAACTCCAATTTAAATAATCACAGATTCAAGAAATAATAAACATAGCTGGCTCTTTGAAAAGAATGAATAAGCAAACACACATTCATCAATTTCGCATAGATAGCAGAAAAGAATCACACCATGAATGAATTGCCAATCATAGATCTTTATTGCATCAAGGATCTGACCCTAATACATTGTTTTTTCTTACAATATATAGAGTTCTAATCTACAAACTCTGAACCCCAAAACTAGGGCATCAAAGACTCTAAAAACAATGAAAACAAACTAAAACTAAATATAGCTAAAGAAATCTACTGCTAAACTGATACTAAACTACTTGCATGGATCCTTGATCTTCTTACAATCAACTTGCCCATGAAAAAGGGTCAAACTCATTAAGAAAGAAGAAAGAGATGAACTAGAGTTCCTTTGTTTGTAAGTGGAGTCTTCTTCTTGATCTCTGAGCTCTCCCTTGGAATATTCATTTGGGGTTCTCTCAAAGGTAGGAAATGATAGAAATCCTTAAATCATTGCATAACGAACTCCAGTTGCACATCCATTTGATCTGAAGTTCTATTTTCATGCAAAAAAGTGATCATGTTGAAATGGCCCAAAATTAAGACCTTGACCTTTTTCCCAAAATTTTCCAAGTGCAAATTTGACGAAGTATGGAACCAAAATTTGGGACCCCTAAAATTTTGGACTTTCGGAGGCCAAAAGGCAGAAAAACTAGCCTTTGGAAAATGGCTAAGTATGGGGGAATTCACCTCTCAAAAATGGCTAAGTTTGGACTGAACAAATCAATTTAGAAACACATCTGGATGAGCAGCTCACAACCTCTGCACTATTTCCTATACTTCCTCATAGTTCACTTCTTTCCTTTTCACTTTAGTAATGCGTCGTTCTTGCTTCTCTCTGAAGATGGTCAATTTAGAAGCAAATAACTTGATCTCTTCTTCATGTTCAAAGATCCTTTGCATATCTTCCTTGAAGTAGAAAATTTGGTGTAGGACCTCTTTGATGCTGACTCCTACCATAATACCTTTGAATTGTTGTATCACCTCTTTGGTTAGGCACAAAAGTTTCCTTTCCTCATCTCATTATAACTGTAAGTCAATACCTACAAAAAATTTCTCTATTTCTGTTACCCATTCCATGATCTCCTTATGCTTTTGATACACCTTATCCAAACATTTATCATGGACTTTTGTGGAGTTTTCTATACTATTGTTCCAAGTACTGAAGTTATCCATCTCTTCCCCTTCATATATCTTGAGCAGAATTCGGAAGCGTTGTTTCATGAATACCTTGAAACGATGACATTAATTTTGCCATTAGTACACTTAGTGAAAAACATTGATAGAGATCATCGGTACAAGCATTACCAGTGGACTATAAGCATTACCGGCAAATAGTGAGCATACCTGACAGAACACAAAGGTCATGAAAAATGCTAAGTATGGAATTGACAGACAAACACTGACAAGTGTTGCACCAACGAAGTGAACAGGACATCACCGATGGGTCAATAACATAACATTGAGATCATCATCGATGACATATTTTTGAGAACAAAACTGACAGAATAGAAAAGGCATAACCGATGACCAGTTCAATAAAGGAACACCAATGACAAAGAAAAATGACCGTCAGAATCAACAGTCAGTTAGAGAACTCGCAAATAGTGGATCTGAATTTTACACGATTGATAAAGCAATTTAATTCTATTTATAGAGTTTTAATTTTTTTTAAATCATAACTTGAGGGTCAAGCAAGCTTTATGTAAATTTTTTAAAGCATCCTAACAGATCTAAAACATATCTAACTAAAGATCAAGGTCAAGTTGTAAACCTTGGATCTAGAGTTAACTTGTGAAGCGTGAATCAAGAATTGAGCCAAAATCTAGTATAAATAGATGTTCAAATTAATTGTGAGTTATGAATTCATTGTTGTTGATAGCCACGAAGAGCATCTAAGGAGCAGAAGGCAGAATTCATGCAAAGTTCAGAAATAGATCACATCAGTTGTCAAGAACACACAGAGGCTACCGACGAACAGACAAAGGTATTATTCAATCATGGAAGGATGATTACTTATACATAGGAAGCTTTATTGGATCTGTTATCAGCAATTAGAGATTGCATACATCATCAAATCAAAGACTTATGTAGTTGCATTCTAACAAGTGCATAACATCTAAAATCCTTTTGTAGAAGGTGGACTTAACCGTTCTTTCTAAATCTCTTAACAGAGTGCACACTTAACAGTGTTGCTAAAGCTTCAAACAAAGTAGATCTTAACAGGTCTCCACTGTAATACTCCTAACAGGGTAGGTCATCAGAAGTGATCAATTTTAAGCCTTAACCGGCCCCTTCTTATCTGCAGATAGTGAAGTCTTGTGGGTAACAACATCAATGAGCAAAGCTTCAGACGCTTCGGTAGAAGAAATTACAAGTCTACAACTTAGGGCATAAAAAGGTTATAAAAGCCCGACGGGTAAACTCATTTTTGCACCCGCAATTTTTGAGTAGACTAGAGCGATTTAAGAGCAATTTGGAAAGAGACCCAGCAGAAATCATTTTGACACAAAGCATTCACATTCATAGGCAATCACAGAGAATCTGTAAGTAATAACACTCACTGACCGCACTATTTTATTTGTGAAAAGCCCTAAATTTATGAGAAAATTAAGGATGATCAGAACAAATCCTTCAAGCTTGTTGGCAGAGGCTCATGTGCTGAACCTAAATACAAGTTACACAATGAAATAGCTTCACAACCTGACGATTCTGGAGCATTCTCCAGAATCCCACCTAGGGTTTTATTGGTAGAGGATGTAAGGTCCTATATTCACTGTAAGATCTTAGAAATAGGAGATCTAGACCTAGATAATGCATATAGGGCACTATGTGATGATGCTGGAAAGCTCAAAGAAGAGCACAAACACTTGGAAGTAAAGGGACTCACATATGCACTGCATTTTCCCAAGGTCTTCAAAACAAAATAGATAAACATTGTTCTTAGCAAAGTTCACAACAAGACTCTATGGCTAAACAAGCCAAAGGAAATAAAAAAGGATGTTATTCACTCGGTTACTAGTTATCCTACAACCGATAAACCACAGGCTCACAAGCATCCATCTCTAGCAGAAGTGGAAAAACTAACTGGTGCTAAATCAGATAAAAGAGCACTAAAGGTCAACACCATTACCGATGTAGAGATGAAGTTTGGAGCATGTGTTGTTGGATATAAGATCTTCCAAGCAAGAAGAATGAATAGCATATCTAGTACTGCTATGAGCACAACATACAAGATTATCAAACAGGGGAAGAATATGGATCTTGCAGAGATCCCGTTACATCAATTGGAGGAGAACATGAGCACAATAAGGTCTTCAAGGACAAACACTTGTAAGTTTGGTTCCCTCATAATGTGCATATTCTTTTACTTTGAAGAATACTTTCCTTCCATTGGAAAAGTTGTATGGGACACAAGCAGACCCATAAC
>MU227462.1:194742-207701 GCA_018584345.1 Thuja plicata | reverse complement strand
AATCAATTGCATAATTTGATTAATCCCTTTAGGCTTGAATTTAATTATTTGATTTCATGATTATTTGATCTTTTTAATTTGATTTGAATTTTGTCCATTTGATTTGCATTGAGATGACATTTTAAGGAATTTGGCTGAGATTTATAGTTTGGAATGCTTGAGATACACCTGGTAATTTTTAGGTGTCTACAGTTTCTATGCACGCATGCATTGTATCTATGTATTGAAACAATAATTCCATTAACTTTCATATTATTTTAATGTTGTCTTTCTTGGAACATGCATGTCAACTCTATGTTGAGTGCTCCATATGTATTCTCTAGTCATGACAATATCTCTCTTTTTTTATGAAAGCTTGTCATCTCTTTTGGTCATCATTATTATCCATATTATTTTTAAGTCATTGGACATGACAATACTTGCAAAATTGACTAAATCTTTCCAACACAAATGTCATCTTGGTAAGGCAATTGCACTTTGTTGAAGAGATTCAAATCCCTTCAAGGGGATCACTTCATTATATGGAATCCAACATAGTTTCTTCTATCCAATTAAAACATTAAAGTCAAGAAGTTTTTTTTCTATATTCAGTGAAAATTTTAAAAACTTTAGAAGCACAGAGAAAATTCTTGGTTAATTTTTCCAAGAAAACATAATTTTCTGAGAACTACAAGTAAAAATAACTACACTATAGGGAAAATGTTAAATCTAAACTTTTAAAGTTTAGATTATGCTCCCCATGGATGCATTCCCTGCCAAATATAAACCCNAATATAACCCCCCCCCCCCCCCCCATAGAGAATACTACTTCAGTGCCTCCATACAACCAACAGTTTATTAATATCTCTATGTATAGAATCAGTCGTGTCTGGTATGATAGAACACCCTATGCATATAATGTGCTATGAGCATTCATGCCTGCTCAAGACTGAAACTTAGTTGAAAAACTTAATCTACTGTGACTATGCATATCATGTACAACAATATGTGTTATTTTTTATAATGGATGCATATCCTAGTATAATGGATGCATTTTAATTCCATACATATGATATATTTAATGTCTGGAAAAAGTATTAGGGAAAATTAGGAGAGGTATAAAAGGAATAAAAATGAGCAATTAGTGCTCCTAAAAAGAAGATCATTCCAGAAGATATCAATGACTAAGGAGATTAATTAATCAAACCCTTAAGCAATCATTCCAAAGGGACATCAAGCCCTATAAGGAGATGACAATATCCGGCTATCCAATAAATTATTCAGGCGATCAGGGGAAGAAGTATACAATCAACAACATAAAGGAATATAGAAATATTAGAAATCATTATATAGATTAGATCAGGGATCTCTATACTGCAGACATTAGCAACCATTTCCATTGTTAGCAATCACATCCAAGTGTAGGCAAGATTTAGGCAAATCCCAAAAAGAGGACATTACAAGCAACTTTTTTATTTCACCCTTTTGATTAAAAGAATAAAAGAAGATAGTTTTTTTTAATGAAAGTATTACATCATCCATGTAATAATACCTAGCATAGAAACTATCAGATAGAAATCCTTTGATCTCATAATCTCAAAATATAAAGGATAGAGAAAGTTTGTCAAATGTGGTAGTTACAACTGCCCTGGTTGATATAACTACAATGATTGGAGGATATGAAAAAATTGGTTTTGATAAAAAGGATTTAGAAACTTTCAAGCAAATGCAATTGGCAGGTGTAAAGTTAGACTCCACAACCTTTTATAGCATCCTCCCTGCCTATGCCAAAGTGGGTGCTTTGGAACAGGGAATGGACATCCACAAAATCATAATAGAAGGGGGATATTTGTCAAATAGTATAGTTGGAAATGCTCTCACAGACATGTATGCAAAATGTGGAAGCATAGACAAGGGATGTGAACAGTTTGAAAGAATGCCTCAAAGAGATGTCATTTCATGGAATGCAATGATTACAAGGTATGCACAAAATGAAATTGTTGAAAAGGCTTTAGAAACTTTCAACAAAATACAATTGGCAGGTGTAAATCCAAATTCCACAACATTTACTATCATCCTCCCTACCTGTGCTAAAATGGGAGCTTTAGAATGGGGTATGGACATTCATTAGAACATAATAGAAGAGGGATTTTTTTTCAGATATTTTGAAATGATCTAGATTTTTTTCACTTACTATAAGCTTCAATGTTTTAGAGTGCTCATTTTGTATTCAGACATCAGTAATTCTAAGATCCTTCCACCTTGGCCACATTGTCGTATATTCCTAGTAATGCAGTCTCAAGTTATCATGTTTGAATAGTTTAATACCCTAGAAACAACTCCAACTTAGATCAAATTTGTGCTCTTAAACTTTTATCCCAATTGGTTATGTATGTGGGTTATCTTTCTTTAGCACAAAATGTTATCTTTCTTTAGCATAAAATACAGTTTCCAATAAAGAACAGGGCCAAGATCTCGCTTACCTCTAGTCGTGAAAGTCTTTAAAATAAAAGAAATACCTCTAAATGATCTCAGGTTCATTTAGGTAGTCAAGATTGAAACATGAGTGGCCTTATGAGCTCCTTAATGTTCCTTGATCTTCAGAATGAAAACACGGTGATAATGACTCGATATAAGGATAAAATTCAAAAATGAAATCCAAAAGCGAAACAAGAACAAAAAAAATGAGAGTGACGCAGAAAATAATCTGAAACAAACCTGAGTATCTTCTATTAGTGTAGCCATGGAGATTAGCAGTCAACGTTAGTTGGTGCAGTCAAGAGAGTAGCTAGGGAGGATGAATGCATGCCATGAGAGTTGTCATAATGAAGCGCATATGAGGCTTCAAAATGGGCTTTCTAGAGCAAAAAATCCTCCAGAAAGTGCATATTAGCTTAACCAAAAGGAAAATGATTAAAGTTCCCTCCAACCCTTTTCACGCTAAAAAACAATTGGCTAAAATTCCCTCCAAAATCATACCTATTATGTGGAATTAAGGCCTTTACAAATTTCATTAAAAAAATTAACATTTACATTGTTTAATGTTCTTAAATTAATTATATTTTTAATTATCAATAATGTAGAATTAAGGCCTTTAAAATTTTTATTAAAAAAATTAACATTTACATTGTTTAATGTTGTTAATTATATTTTTAATTATCACTATTTTTAATTATCACTATTTTTAAGTATGTTTTGAATTACAAGTTATAGAATATTAATTCTTTAACTATGTTATTTAATTATTTTAGATTTACATTCTTTAACTTTTAAATGGTCATTTATCTTTAAGTTTTTAATTTAAGTCTATTTAAATAGTTGTATATGCTAAGCAGAAGATATTTTCTAGAGCAGGTCAAATTATGATATTGCTATCAGAATTCAACTGTGTGGTTTTTGAGTCAAACACATTGACCCATGTTTCATGAGTAGTGGTTCACAAGAAGGAATCTCTCATGAGAATAAATATAACACTTAGCACTCATTGCATCTCGGTGATGCTCATAGAGGCACCTCCTAGATGCAATGAGTGTTAAGTGTTCCATTCATTATCATGAGAGATGGGTTCTTTTGAACCACTACTAATGAAATATAGGTCAATGAGTTTGACTGAAACACTACACAATTGAATCTTGATCAAAATATTACCTTTACTTCTTCCTTCAAACAATAACTCTAGGTCTACTAGCCCTCCTAACATTATTTTGAGTTTAAAAATCTCATACTTCCTAAATTAGTTATACTCTTCAAACAAATCACTGATTTAGATACCCTACTTATTTAATTAATTGGACCACTATAACATGATATAATCTTCAAACCAACGGGATTGCTTAATTTAATTTCCATTATATGACAAAGATAGTGATGCATTAATGAAAGGAGAAAAACTCCACCGATGAGTAATAAAAGTTAAAAAATGCAAATATTAATTTTTTCATAAAATATGTGAAGGCCTTAAGACTATATCAAGAGGATGTAATGTCTTCCACACAATAGGTATTTTTAGAGCACTAAGCCACTAAGATGGCTGAATGGCTCGCTTATAAGGTAGGGGTGTCATGTGGGGGCCGGCTTAATTAAGCTCTATAGATTATGATCAAATTCAAAAGAAAAAATGAATAGAGGAGTAATAGTCATTTTTTAGTTGAATTTTTATTTGTATGACTAATTATTTAGTTGTGATTTTACCCGATGACCAAATTTGTCATTTATTTAGTCACTTAGATGAATTTTAAAATGCAACCTTAATCTAACGATAATAGTTACCATTTAGAGATATTGGAAAACAGTGGCCCAAATAATGTTCGCACAATAATTCTATTGGCAAACACATATTATTGGTGAAATGCAACTTCTAAGAATATAAATATATGATATTATCAAATGTTAATGTGTAAAGGAGTATTAATAATTAATTTAGTCATTTTTATTATAAGGGTGACTAATTATTTAGTCATTTATTTGGTCATTTATTTAGTCATTTATTTAGTCATTTTACCCAATGACCATATTGGTCATTTATTTAGTCATTTTACCTGATGGCCAAATTGGTCATTTATTTACTCATTTTAGTTGTATTTTACCTAATGACCAAATTGGTCATTTATTTAGTCATTTATATTTGTAAATTGCAAAAAATGGTAGAACATGATAAATTTTAGTCACGTGACTAAAAGTTTTAGTCACCTGGTCATTTATTTTCCCAAATTATACTAGTGTAAGGCGTATTAGGACCAAGCTTACAACCAATTGTGATCCATTAGGAGACATTATAACCATAAAGTGTGTCTTAAGGGGTTAGAGGACTCCTTAGAAGACTTTACAACCCCTTAGGGCACACTTTATGGTTCTAATGTGTTGAGAGGGTTCATAATAGGTCGTAAGGGGTTGTAAGGGGTATTAGGACCCTTTACAACCCATTATGACACATTAAGCCACATTAGAACCATAAACTGTGTCTAATGAGGTTGTAATGTCATCTAAGGGGTCATACGACCCTTAGGATACACATTTTGGTTATAATGTGTTGAAAGGGGCCATAATGGGGCGTAATGGGTTATAGGACCTATAAGTGGTCTAAGAACCCCTTATGACACATTAGAACCATTAAGTGTGTCTTAAGGGGTCGTAATGTGTTATAAGGGGTCTTACGACCCCTTAGGATACACTTTATAGTTCTAACATGTCGAAAGGGGTCATAATGGGTTGCAAGGGATCCTAATGGGTCCTAAGTGGTCTAAGGACCCCTTACAACCCATTATGACCTATACAGAAACATTAGAACCATAAGGTGCATCCTAAGGGGTCATAATGTGTTCTAAGGGGTCCTATGACCCCTCAGGGCACACTTTATGGTTCTAATGTGTCGAGAGGGGTCATAACGGGTCGTATGAGGTCCTAATTGGTCCTAAGTTCTCTAAGGATGCATTATGACCAGTAAAGATAGATTAGAACCATATGGTGCGTCTTAAGGGGTCGTAATGTGTTCTAAGGGGTCCTATGACCCCTAAGGACACACTTTATGGTTCTATGTGTCGAAAGGAGTCATAATATTTCTTTATGGGTCCTAAGGCATATTAAGATCCCTTACAATGAATTCTTACACATTAAGACACATTAGAACCATAAAGTGTGTCATAAGGCGTCGTAGGACCGCTTAGAACACATTATGACCCCTTATGGCACACTTTATGGCTCTAATGTGTCAAAAGGGTTCATAATGAGTTGTAAGGGGAATAACGACACCTTACAACCAATTATGACCCATTAAGACACATTATAACCATAAAGTGTGTCCTAAGGTGTCATAGGACGCCTTAGAACACATTATGACCATTTAGGGCACACTTAATGCTTCTAATGTGTCTAAAGGGGTCATAATGGGTCGTAAGTGGTCCTAAGGCATATTAGGACCAAGCTTAAAACCAATTGTGATCCATTAAGACACATTAGAACCATAAAGTGTGTCTTAAGGGGTCATAGGACTTAGAATATATTGCGACCCCTTATGGCACACTTTACAGTTCTAATGGGTTGAAAGGGTTCATAATATGTCCTAAGGGGTATTAGGACCCTTTACAACCCATTATCACACATTAAACCACATTAGAATCATAAAAGTGTGTCTTATGGGCTCATAATGTGATCTAAGGGGTCATACAACCCCTTAGGACACAATTTATGGTTATAATGTGTCGAAAGGGGTCATAATGGGGTGTAATGGGTCATAGGATTTGTAAGTGGTCTAAGAACCACTTAAAACACATTATGACCCATTAAGACACATTAGAAGCATAAGGTGTGTCTTAAGGGGTCATAAAGTGTTCTAAGGGGTCCTACAACCCCTTAGAATACACTTTATAGTTCTAATGTGTCGAAAAGGGTCATACTGGGTTGTAAGGGACCCTATTAGGTCCTAAGTGGTCTAAGGACCCCTTACAACCCATTATGACCTATAAAGACACATTAGAACCATAAGGTGTGTCTTAAGGAGTCATAATGTATTCTAAGGGGTCCTATGAGGGTCCTATGACCCCTCAGAGCACACTTTATGGTTCTAATGTGTTGAAAGGGGCCATAATGAGTTGTAAGAGGTCCTAATTGGTCCTAAGTGGTCTAAGGACCCCTTACAATCCATTATGACCAATAAAGACACATAAGAACCATATGGTGTGTCTCAAGGGGCCGTAATGTGTTCTAAGGGGTCCTACGACCCATAAGGACACACTTTATCATTATAATGTGTTGAAAGGGGTCATATTTGGGCGTAATGGGTCCTAAGGCATATTAGGATCCCTTATAATTAATTTTTACTCATTAAGATACATTAGAACCATAAAGTGTGTCCTAAGGGGTCGTGACCCCTTAGGACACATTACGACTTGTTAGGGCACACTCTATTGTTCTAATGTGTCGAAAGGGGTCATAATGGGTCATAAGGGATCCTAAAGGGTTTTAAGACCCCTTACCACCCATTATGGCCAATTAAGACACATTAGAACCATAAAGTATTTTCTAAGGGGTCGTAGGACCCCTTAGAACACATTAGGACCCCTTAGAATACATTACGACCCCTTAGGGCACACTTTATGGTTCTAATGTGCCTCAACTCTCTCTCTCTCTCTCTTAGGTATTTTGTTATAATATAAATATTATACTATTATACAATAGTAATATAAATAATAATAATATATTGTTAATTTAAATAATATAATACTAATATATATAATACAATCTAATACTAATACAAATAATAATAATATATTAATATAATATAATACTACTATTATACAATACAATTAGAAATAATAATAATAATATAATTCTAATGGTATTATCATCTAGTATTTATATTATAAAAAATAAAATCTATAATTTAAAGTAAAAAACTAAAATAAAATTGAAAATAGCATTGAAATGAAATGTTGAAATTTCAAGTGGCTAGCAGAATTTGGGCGGGACATATCCCATATCCGATAATATCGGATATGTGATATTAATTTGGATATCCGATTTGCCTTGGTATTTGCCTTGGGTTTTTGCTTTGCAATGCCAAACGTGGATGGTCAACCCAAAAAATGTGTTCACCATATTTCCTTTGATCTCCAGACTTCAACCATGTAGTCGACGCCCTTTTTTCCACCCAAAATTGATGAAACAAAAAGGGTTTCTTAAAGAGATTATCAACTTTCCATCAATATATTTATTGTCAAATTTCGAGTTCAGTAAGTAATTATTACTTATTTTCTAATTGAGTTACCTCTAAAGTCCTAATTGATAGACTGATTGAAAAACAACTATAACTTTCAAACGGTTTAACATTTTTGAAATATGAATCATGCGTCACATTTTATGCTTAGCCTACTATAAGAAAAAAAAAGTTTTCAATTTTGTAAAGTTTGTAATTAGTTAAGGTGCTCAGACACAGGAGTTTTTTTATGCTGAAAGGGTTGTAGTAGAAAATTCATAATTAATTATTTATTTGGGTTCAAAAGTTACACAAAAATGTGTGGCACATCTGGGCATGAGTTTACTACTTATATGTAGAATATTGTGAAAAGATATCATCATTTGATTGTGATTAAGGTGGTTAGACATACACGTACTTGTTATCTTTTTCCTAAAATTTTTGTACTAGTGCATTGAAATCTAAAGTTTTCAACAATTATATTAATTTTTTTTAGAAAAGGGCTAGTAGTTTAGAATCTACATTCAATTTCCTACAGATTCTATTCTTACAACTTTTTCACATAAGCTTGATAAGATATTCAACTTTTTACGTCAAGTTGACTAACCATGATTTTCTGACTTTTCATTGCCACTTAAGGTCATAGCTTGGTATACCGTGACCCTCCACATACCCATTCATTTTATTTAAAATGTACTTACTTTCCAAATTCTCAAATAGATTTTGAGAATGATGCTTGACCTCTAGGGGAAGAGAGGCTGGATATAAAAGAATAGCTTTAATTTGAGAAGGTAACACAAATGCCAAAAGAAATATTATGGAGAAACTAAATTATTTTTCTCATTGGACGACTTTCCATGTGAGGGAACACTTATTCCCCATGTATTAAGATTTTGAACTAGTATCGCCTTGGGGTTTAGGTGGCTAACTAGCATTATTGGCTAAGGTTTTGAGTGGTATACCAACATTCCCAGGATTATGATTATTTTTGTGACTCATAACTATTAACAAGTCCTTTTCCTTTTGGACTAATGTCGTTAATATGATGAAGAGTGATATTATTGCAAGGAGTGGCAAGGAGAAAAAATGTACTCTAATGGTCAAAACATTACTTGAAATGTGTTAGACAGTCTAAGATTAGGGTTTGTGTCATGTTTGTCTAATTTGTATGACAATAGTACCCTTTAGATCCTTGAATAAATTTTGAACTTCTTACTAATAAAGAATGTCTCAACCTAAGAAAAAAAGACAAACTTTTTTTTGTGAGGCCTCTTATACCTCTAACATTCTAAAAGAAAAGATTTATTGGTAAGATTCATGAGTCATATCCTCAATATCTATCTCACCAAGAGAAACATAAGTATTTTACAAGAAGTTATTATTTGAAGAGCCATTAAAAATACCTATTTGAACTAATCATATCCTCCTTTATCTAGAATGTACTCATCTTCTTCCAAATGCCTAGATAGATTGTGAGAATTATGCTTGACCATTGTGGGGAGACAGATTAGAAAACAAATAATAAATTTTATTTGACAAAGTGACACAAATTCCTAAAACAATGTTCTAAAGAAGTTTTAATTTTTTACCTCATTGAATGACTTGTCATGTAGGGAAAAACCATGTCTTCATGTCCTAGGATTTTTAAACTAGTACCACCTTGAGTTGTAGGTGGTTAACCACCATTATCAGCTAAGGTTTTGGGTGGTACACAACCATTCCCAAGATTATGAGAATTTTTATTTCATGGTTATTAATAATCCCTCTTCTTTTTTGGGAGGAATGTCATTAATATGATGAGTAAGCTTATTGCAAAGAGTGGCAAGGGGGCAATATTTGAACTTATAATCAAAAGATTGAAAGTTAAAATATGTGTTGGACAAATTAAGATAAATAACACACTGTCTGTCTTGTTTGTCTAATCAATGTGCCAATAGTCTCCTTTATATTCCTGATACTCAAATTTAGGTCAAACACACTTATGTAGATAAGTCGAGAAAAAATTATCACTCAACACAAATGACATTGACTAGCAAGCTTGATATTTTAGGTGGGAGATTGAGTGCAACAAAAGAACCCATGGAAATAGGATTGTGAATCTAACTCTCCTCTGGAATGATAGTGTCTCATGTCTAGGGTGGGAAATAAGCAAGGACAAATGTACAAACCAAATTCCATATTTGAGGATGATGTCAATGCCACTACTAGCTTTAGTAAAGTGAGAAAGGAAAAACCCCTTCTTGATATTTTAGATAGCATCAAGGCGAACTCTATGGAAGACCCAAACCTTGATCACTTATTTTTTAAGTATCCTTTTAAGGGGGAACCCTACCAACAAAATTACCAATTAAGGTAAAAATTTCAAGTCAATGACTAGCACCATCAAATTTTGAAATAGGAAGAACCATATGTAAATGACATTTCAAAAAAGAACACCTTGTTAAAGACTTTGAAAATGAGCTTCCTAGATCACTTTGATGGTGGAACCATCCTCACACGTTATCAAATCTTTACCACCAACAATTACTTAATTAATGAAGTTTAAAATTAAGACTATTTTAATAAGAAACAATAATAGCCACAAACAAGCAAAGAGACCTCGCAATAAATATTGAAAAACAATACAAACCCATATATGACATGGAGAAGATACAAAGAAAGCCAAAACCTTAATGGTAATGTTTGTCATGGTGCTTTGAAAATCCAAATTAAAGTTCCCAATGTTAGAATGGAACAGGGGAAAAATCAAAACTTTTTAATTGCGAGGGTACCCCGTGAAGCATGAGCTGCAGAGAAGAAGACAGAAAAGACATACGCATGTGCCTCATTCTTTACTAATGTTGTCTTACACTTCGGAAGTAGTATGGCTTCAAAAGGAAACATCTCTTCCAATCTCTGCATATGCTATGCACCAGACTTATCACAAGTTTGAGCAAGCCACCATGGCTCGTGTGAGCAACAAAATCATAGCATCCATCAATTTCCTAACATTCCTGTTGTCCCTCTGGATTCTAAGACAGGGTGTATGGCTGGTTAACAAAGGCACCACAGACTGTGAAAGGTTCCTGCAATGGCCGGTCATAGGACTAGGGGCCTTTGTTATGCTACTGTCTGTAGCCGGTTTTGTGGGTGCCTGCTGCAGGGTAACATGGGCGTTGTCTCTGTATATGCTGCTCCTGTCTTCCCTCATAGTTTTGATGTTGATTGGCTTCACTGTCTTTGCATTTGCTGTGACTTATAAAGGTGATGGGAGGAGCGTTGAGGGCAGAGTGTATAAGGAGTATAGGCTGGGAGATTATTCAAAGTGGTTGCAGGATCAAGTGGAGAAGAAATACAATTGGAACAAGATAAAGAGCTGCATACAAGATGCTCATATTTGCCAGAGTTTGGCTGAGGATGAAGTTAATGTTGTTGCAGAGCAGTTCTATAAAACTCATTTGTCACCCATTCAGGTTTGACCTTTTTCTTTCTCCCTGTCATTTCTTCAACACAGACAGCCCTGACTTTATTCACTTTGATGTCAGTAGATTATGTTGTGCTCGCAATATTGTAAATTTCCAGCTTTGCTAGGAATTGGGTGAGTGTCTTGAATATGGTGGTTTTCTTAAACTCGTTAAGAAGAATTACAAGTTTTGTTTTACCATGATATGTACTGCTCCCTGAGGACACATCCCCTGCCTTGGTATCTCTATCTCTGTTTACAAAATATTTTGGGAACTGGAGGGCTTGGGGTTTCATTATCTGAGATAGTTCTTTATACTAGCAGTACAAATTCTAGTTCTAGTTTTGATACAGACTTATTAGTTGCATCTGCTTAATTCTTTATGCTCATAGTGATTCAAATTTGAATTTTTGTTTTGATGCAGACCTATTAGTTGCATCTGCTGATTAAGAATAGTCATATATTTTCTTTGTTTTTGTCATTTTATAGATGAAAGTTAAGTTTTGAGTATTTTGTTATGATTCTTATATATATATATATATATATATATATATATTGATAACGAAAGTATTTTAATTCTGTTAATTTATTTGTCAATTCTTATATAAAATCTCAATTCCAATCTAATGTTATATATTAAGCTTCAACAATGTTCATACCTGATACTTATCAATATTATGATATGAATATTTTAAATTTATTTATAAATTAATGATAACAGATTTCCACAATCCATAATCTATCTGTTATGCTTCTGAATGAGATTGTGTGTAAGTTATAGGAAACATTGATGCTAAAAACTCACACACAGTCTCATTCAGAAGCATAGAAGATAATTTATCTATATTTTTAATTTTTTTTAAAAGTCACTCTATAAAAGACCCTGAAGTACCTATATTGAAAACATCCCGGCCGTCTTCTACCATCCCCTCTTTAAACTCGGGGGAGCATAGGGTTTATGTTAATTAATACTGATAGTAAAACTGCAGTTATATAGAAAGCTTGGATCAGCTATATCTCAATTATGTTCTGTCATTGCCATTGGAGATTTTTTTGAGCTTGAAACAATACCTGATAGGAAAAGAACTATATGGTCTACATAGCAAGTTTGTTCTTTTATATTGTTGGTACCTTTAGTTATTAGTTTAGTCCCATTTTAAGCATTTTCTTCTTCCAATTATATTAGTGCACGGTTTGCCCTCAAACCTGCACATTACAGAGGTTTGTGTCTTTTTGAGCAGAGAAGTTACTGCTAAATCCAATCTTGGAAACTTTTTTTTAAAATGTTTTAAGGATTTGCTAACATTTTTAATGATTGGTCAGAAATGAACTATTTGACTATTAGTTGTGATGGATTCTGACATGGAACTTTCAGTAGCTTTGTCACCATTAGTTTCTCACAAACAACCTAAAATCTTTATTACAGCCCCCCCAAATACTGCCAATCAAGTTGTTGTCAGTTTACCTTTATTTGGTTATTAATATACAATGTTTTAATTATCTGACATGGAGTTTTGTTTCATTGGGCAGTCTGGTTGCTGCAAGCCCCCAACATCATGCCACTTCAAATACAAAAAGGCTACAGTATGGGAAAAAAAACCTGGTCCCATAAACAGCACAGATCCAGATTGTAAAACATGGAGCAACAATCAGGAGGTTCTTTGCTATGACTGCAAATCATGCAAGGCAGGTGTGGTGGCCAACCTGAAGAGGGAGTGGCGTAAACTTATGATCTTTGGTTTAGCAGTAACAGTTGCAATGATTGCCATCTACTCCACCAGCTGCCGTGCCTGCATCAACAACAGCAAGGAAAAGGAGTTTGAATATGCTGTTTATAGGATGACTCTG
>MU227462.1:164384-176400 GCA_018584345.1 Thuja plicata | reverse complement strand
TAAGTCTTTGATCTGATGATAAATGCAATCTTCAATTGTTGATAAAAGATCCTATAAAGCTTCATACATATTAGTAATCATCCTTCCATGATTGAATAATACCTTTATCTACTCGTCGGTAGCCTCTGTGTGTTCTTGATAACTGATGTACTCTTTTTCTGATAATTGCATGAATTCTGCCTTCTTCTCTTTAGATGCTCTTTGTGGGTATCAATAATAAGAATTCATGTTTTCACAATAGAGTATGAACATCTATTTATACTATTTTAGGTTCAATTCTTGATTCATGAATCGCAAGTTAACTCTAGATCCAAGGTATACAACTTGACCTTGATCTTTAGTTAGATATGCTTTAGATCCGTTACGATGCTTTAAAGCATTTACATAAAGCTTGCATGACCATCTAATTATGATTTAAAACAAAATAAAATTCTATAAATAGAATTACATTTCTTTATCCGTCATGTAAAACTCAGATCCACAATTTGCGGGTTCTTGATCTATTTGTCGGTTTTGATGGTCAGTTTTCTTGGTCGTCGGTGTTCCTTTCTTGAACTGGTTGTCGGGTATGCCTTTTTTGTTCCTTGTTGGTTTTGTTCTGAAAAACTGTGTCGCCGGTAATGCTTGTGGTCGCCAGTGATGCTTGTGGTCGCCGGTGATGCTTGTGACTTTTATACTTAGCATTTTTCTCAAAATCTTTATTCTGTTGGGTATGCTTGCATTTCACCGGTACTGCTTGTGGTTCGCCAGTAATGCTTGTTGTCTGTCGGTAATTCTTTCTGTCTATGTTTTTCAGTGAGTATACTAATGGAAAAATAATGTCATTAGAGAGGAGTTACTTGAAGAGAGGAGTTACTAAGTAACTCACCAATCTATGAATTCAAACATCCATAATATGTGTGTGCAAAGTGTCAACGTCCTCTTAATGAGGATAAGATAATTTCCTTAATAAATGAATTACAAGAAATGACATGTCCTCCCACTTAGACTAGAGGACAAAATACATTTAGGGATTCGATATGAATCTCCTAATTAAATAAATTTAGGATACCTTGGCTTATCATAAATAAATAAATAAAACCAAGGAAATATTAAATATTCTAACATAATCTTTTCAAGTGCAACTTGTTCACCAACTCCTTAGAGGCTAATTTATCTGAATTACCTCTTTCAATGACCACTTTGGAACATTTTCCTTCAACTTTGCATCTTGTCTTGAATTAAATTTTCCTCGAAAATGGTTCTTGATCTGTCTCTTCATGACATGGGGATCTTCTCTCCATTAAGGTTTATCCATGCTCTGGTTGATTCAAAGATTCAGTAGGCTCTTTCTCCACATAACTAGGCCTACCCTTATTCTCTATCATCTTATTTGAATTCCCTTGGGTACATTCACAGGCTCGGTGTCCTTTTCCTCCACATTTAAAATATATTCTTCTAAACATTCTTCTATCATCTCTCATGTAACTACTTGATCCACTACCCTTATGGAAACTTTTGTCATCCCTTTGGTATGAACTTTCTTTCTTGAATTTTTCCTTTCCTTTATTCATTTTTGCAAAATATATTCATCCCCAATAAATGTTCTTCCTCTCTTAAATCTTCCACCTTTTCCTCTTTTTCTTTATTCAAACTTCTTGATCAATTTCTCCTCAACTTTTAGGGCATATTGATAAGCTTCTTCTACACTTTGCAATTTAACCAAACTAATCTCATCTTGAATATATGTCCTTAGACCATTAAGATACCTTGCAACCCTTTCGACATCATTATCTCTATGACCATATCTGATATCCAATCTATTAAATTCTTTGGTATAACTTGTTCACAATAAGATCCTTTTGCCTTAAGTTTTTTTATTTTTCTAAACAAACTTACTTGGTAATCAACAGGTAAGAACTTAGCCTTCAATTTGTTCACCATCCTATCCCATTATTTGATCTTTTCTTTTCTTTTTCTTTGTCTATCAATTTGTAAATGTTCCCACCATAAAGATGCATGTCCTCTCAACTTTGTGCAAGCATTCTTCACTATGTTGTCATCATCGATACCTTCATAATCAAAATACTTATTCATATCTTTGATCCAATGAAGCAATTCATTTGAATCCAACTTGCCAATATAATCAAGTGGATTGAAATGTGTTCTTGCATTAACCCTAGATATGGCTCTCAAAAATATGTCATCTCCTTGATCAAGCTCAGGTTGATCTTCACCTCTTTAAGCTACCTCTTGATTTATTTCTTCCTCTTCATCACTCACATATTCAATGTGCAAACCTCTTCTCTGGGTCCTTTCAATAGCTTCTAACCTACCTGTTATTTGTCTCAACATTTCTAATAGTGTTGGATATGCATCTCTCCTATCTCCACCTCTAGCATTTCCTCTTCGCTCCATCTCGGGTGAATGCTCTACATTTGTAGGTCAAATCCTCACTCTACTACCCCAAAACAAATTAATTTAGGACTTCACAATCTCAAGGACCACGAACTACCTCAACAGAATCAAAAACTCGCTCTGATACCACTTGGTGCAGCTATGGTAATTAGGGTCCTGAATGAGATCAGTGCAAGCCGTGTAGCAAGAGTCATACAGTGGAAATGGTAACTCAGCAACAACAAGAGATAGAGATAATGCAAGATCAAAAGTTCACAATAACTTAGATTCATGAAATTATATTAAATTGGCCAGCAACATGCAAGCTTACATTACAAGCATACATGACTGATTATACAATGAAATCTTGATCTATCCTTCAAGTCAAACTTTCAAGAGGTTATCTATCTAAGATTTGGTTCAATAAAGATAAATTACATCAATTTATAGAGCTTTCACAAGAATCATGTCAGCCAAGAAGGATCACATTTTCCCAGGTAAGGAAAATGCAATACAAAATATAGGTCAGGACCTAAATCACAAAGAACTTAACCAACATGGTCCAAAATGAAGCACGAACCCAAAGGTAGATTGGTGAAAATCTTAGGAACATCAAAAGATGTGCCATGAAGCTTCAAAAATCATATAATTGCTTCATGTGATACAAAAAACTCCAATCTAACTGTTAAACATGAAGAACACACATGTTCAAGCAAGAATCCATGATATGTCCTCTGCGAAGTAACATATCAAGGTGCAAACCCAGAAAAAGGTAAAACATGATGTCTAGAACTTGTCATGAGGTCCACAACAGAAAATGAGCCAACTTGAAGGAATTCCAAAGAATTACAAGAACCAAAATAGGAACAAACTGAAAATAAAATGTTTTTGGCTGATGCAAGATTGCCAAGAACCCAAGATGCTCCTACATTATATCATATTCATTCTATTTCTTGTAAAAAAATTTCTTTTACATCTGCAATATTTCCTAAATGTTTCTCTTGCTTCTTCTTTCCATGATGACCCTGTTAATAAAGATACACTTGTCCCCCCTTAACACAAGGTTGCTAGTCATCTATACTTCCACTTTGGTCGATCAATTGAATATGTAGTGAGGAGTGTAGTAATAATTATTTCCCTCCCATGATGAGGTTGATGAATCTTTGTTTCATGATAAACAAAATTTAGGATTCCCATAATTTTTAAAACAAATGATAATTTTATTGACCGATTTAGCATAAATGAAGATGTAATGAAACACATTATATCATTTTTATCTTCATATTATGCATATATAATTGATGATATTACTTTTATTCATTCATTTGATGACACATTGATTGATGGAGCTTATTGATGGTTTGATTGATATCATGCTTATTATATTATTATATACTTGGTCATATCTTACATCTCTACAATAGATGTTACAAATAATTCTCATTCTTCCTCTTTTGGTGGCCCTTCCTTGGTGAATCCCATAGATATTTCTATGCATCATGTGGTATACTACTATTTTTTATGTCCATGAGAACTCTACTTTCCCATGATATATTTTTGAGTGATTGTGGAGTACATAATTATTATGTTCCCTCTTAAACAAAATGTATGACTTCAATATGCATAAGGGAGATGAACAACATCTTTGTCATCTAGGGATCAGCCATAAAATATGACTCACAAAGAGAACAAGTTGTGACAGGAATTCCTCCTTACTTGCCTTGATGAACACCCCACATGTAGAGATCATGGCAAGATTTGGATGAGAGACGAAGTAGATGCGGAGCATAAATTGTAACAAATAATAGCTTTTTTCAATGCAAATAGTTTTTTGTATTTGTTCCCTGGTGGATACAAGTTTTAATTTGGGACTAGGTTGGAGATTTTATTTGAATTTTGTGTAGTTGTTCAAATATTTTGGTTGTATCTTTTCTTTAGTTTACAAAGTATCGGTATTTTTTTTGTGAGATGAGGATTATTTTTAACACCTCAATAAAAATTATTTTGGTGTGGAATTATATTTGATGGTGCACATCTGAAAGACTTACCAAATAAGTTATTAAAAACAAAAGATTTGAAATTGTATACACCTGAAATTGGTCAACAACAAATATTAATTAAATTTAATCCATTGGATTAATTAAATAAAAAATTATCTAACTATGTAATTGAATTTAATATTTTATTATATAGTCATCTTTAATTAATTAAATCCAACACATTCACTCAACACGCATGACTAATTTAATTAGTTCTTTTGAGTTAATTCCCTCCTAAAATATCTCATCTACAACTACATGACAAAGTCAAATCAACCAATGGGAGACATGGGACAAGCTCACATGGATCACTCAATGGCTTTTCTATCTTGACCATCCATTCTTATAAGATAATCTTTACCACTCATCCTTCAACCACTTGACTTGACCATGGTTGGACATAAATCACCCCGAAGGCCTTGGGAAATCCTATAAATAGTGAGAATTCATAGTTTATTATCATCCACATTCATCCAAAGAATAGGTGTAACACTAGTTTTTAGCAATTCATATTCATTTGTGCATTGTGATTCATAATTAGCATCATCGTAATGTTGAATTTCCATTTCATAATACTTATTTAATACACCATTTAGCTTAATTTACCTTGTTCTTGCATCATTATCTTAATTTGCATCCATAGTAGATTAAATCATTCAAATCCTTATCAATTATCATCTCCTAAGTTTTCATCTATGAGAATTTATTGGGAAGGTCACAGATCCATGAGATGCAAGTGGTTCCCTCAACATACCATCAATGTATGAAGTTTCCCTATCCTGGTCAAGAGATAACCATTAATGATGATCTTCATCCCTTCTAGTATTGCAATAATGTGAAGCTGGTCATGGATTCCTTAGTTCCACATAATAGAGAAGTTTCTACAATAGATATATCAAATAAAGCTACAAAAGAAGAAGATTATAATTCAATTCATATATCAAAAGAATAATCTAGTTCACCTACACCAAATAAAGGAAAAGAAAAGGAGTCAAGTCCTTCAAAATCAAAAGAAGGGAAAGAAAAAGATGCACATTACTTGAACGTGAACCACCTTCTCCTAGGTCTTATGGAAGACCTTCAATGTCACAAACCAAAGAACCTTCACTTCCTCAAAAATGAAATTATAATTTGTAGTCCCAAATTACAACTTGTAGCCACTAGGGAACAAATACAAAAAAAATTATTAGCATTCAAAAAAATCTATTATATGTTACAATCTATGCTCCTCATCTTCTTCGTCTCTCCTCCAAATCACGCCATGATCTCCGCATGTGGGGTGTTCATCAAGGCAAGTAAGAAGAAATTCCCATCACAAATTTTTATGTTTGTATCATATTTTATGGTTGATCCCCATATGAAAAAGGTGTTTTTCATCTCCCTTATGCATACTAAAGTCATACAGTTTGTTTAAGGGGGCGTATAATAATTGTGTACTCCACAATCACTCAAAAATATATTATGGGAAAGTATAGGAGTTCTCATGGAAATTAAAAATAGTTCTAAGTATACCACATGATGCATAGAAAAATCTATGATTCACCAAGGAAGGGCCACCAAAAGAGGAAGAATGAGAATTATTCATAACATCTATTGTAGAGATGTAAGATATGACAAAGTATATAATAATATAATAAGCATGATATCAATCAAACCATCAATAAGCTCTATCAATTGATGTGTCATCAAAGGAATGAATCAAAGTAATATCATCAATTATATATGCATAATATGAAGATAAAATTATCTAATGTGTTTCATTACATCTTCATTTATGCTAAATTGTTCAATCGAATTATCATTTATTTTGAAAAAATATGGGAATCGTAAACAAAATTATCATTAAACAAAGACTCATCAACCTCATCATGTGAGGGAAAGAATTATTACTACACTCCTCACTATATATACAATTAGTAGACAAAAGCAGAAGTATAGAGGACTAGCGACCTCATGTTAAGGGGGGACAAGTGTATCTTTATCAATAAGGTCATCATGGAAAGATGAAGCGAGAGAAACATGCAAGAATTATTGTAGATATAAAATAAAAGTTGTTAAAAGAAATAGAATGAATATGATCCCTAGGTACATCACATCAATTAAAACCCTAGATACATCAAATGCATATTTGGCTAAATTAGGTGTTAAGTCACAATCATAGGCCAAAAAAGAGGCATCATTATAAAAGATAGCGACCTATAAGCTTGGTTAGAAAAGTTGAAAATATATTTGCAATAAATAAATAGTAATTAATGTGCATATTAGAGTGTGAATGGATTATTGAGGATCAAAGATACAACAAAAAATAATATCTCAAACCCTAATCAATAAAAACCATTGAATCATGAATGAGAGTGAATCCAAACAGTAATCAAGTTGAATACAAGGATTCGTAAATAAAAATCTATAAACCAAATAAATAATGGTTTTAGTTAATAAAAAGAAATAAAATACGATTAACCTAATTTATAGTTGTGACAAATCATATGACAAAATTTGAAAAAAAAAATGATATCAAGAAATGAAATTATTTAGCTTATTTTTCCATTTTGTAAATAGTCTTAAACATAACTTTTGAATTTTACGTCTAAATCACTTATTATTTGACATGCGTAAAAATATTAATGAGGAAATCAAAACTAGGTTGTTCTTAAAATATGTCGAGGTTTGTATCCATGAGTGTTGCATGAAATTGTTTCTTGTGGCTCTGAGCTTCTTTTGTAAAAAATGAACCTAATGTTTGCAAATTTTTGGAACCTGCATTTTTTTTGTCTTAACCTTTGGAATTGTAATAGATAATTAAATAGTGTTCAAAGGCACCATTTTAGATATTTCTCAAGAAGGAATAATCTCCTTTGGTCAAAGCCCTATTACTATGTAAAGAATATAGAACAATGATCAAAGACAAGAAAATCATGTAATATGCCTAGACTCATGTAAATACTAATGTTATTCTCTTATGATGATATAATATGTAACACAATTGTGTAATAATTTATTGATGTGTAATAATTAATTAGGGTTTTTCATTTTATACAAAACTCTAGTGTGCAATTTAAAATATTCTATATTTTAGTAAAACCATAATGACTAGTGCGAAAGAGAGAAAATGGGTATGTTTCTAAAATAACAAATTTAAATATTTAGAAGTAATTTATACATGCATCAATTTTATCTAAGTTAATTTTGTGTCCATGGTAATGAATTGAGACAAGAAATAGATAGATTAAAAAATCAAGACTAGTTCATTGAGATGTGTAAATATGAAATCAAGTTAGATTTGTATTATTTTCCTTGGGCTTAGGGAGTTCTTGTTAATAGGGTGGTTTGCAATTGGAGTGTGTGTGATGTAAGATTATTGATGCACTGAAGGTGAAGGATGTGAACTTGGAAGTTAGACATGGAGTGGTTGAGAGGCATGAGACTCTTCAACAATTGAAGCAAAGAAGGGATTGTACAATTGGATCAAAATTATGTTAGGGTTACTCTTCTTGTTGTGATGAAAAGGAAAAATTCTAAGTTGCAAGAAAGATTAAAAGTTTGATGTTGAGTGTCAAGGGAAAGATATAGGAATTTATGTGTAATGTTTGTCATTTTGTAATACATATTGGTTGTGATTCTAGGAGAAATTGGAAGGGTAAAGAATAGTTTTGGATTCACCAAAGATTGTGCCTATAATGGAAGACATTATTAGGGATCACCAATACCAAATGTGAGCACTAGGTGTAAATTATATGATAGTTATTGATTTTAAGAGGACATAAAAATATGTGATATCATTCAAATAAATAACTTATATATGTATTGGATTTTCAAATCTTATTTTAGAGGAAACAAATCCTCTAAATATATGAGGAGTTTTTGACAACTCAACAAGCATATAAATAAACAACTAACATATTATAATAGTTCACATAATATCAACAAACCTATAACAAATTATGTGAATGTTTAACAAATATACCAACAACCTCCCTTAATAAAAACCTAATAGTTTTTTTCATTACAACAATTTGAACACATATAAGCACTTTTTTATTCTCTCACAATAAAAACAAATAGAAAAATAGAATCACACCCCTCTCTTGATGATAAAACCTAAAAGGAAGCCTAACATGTCCCTAAATTTTACAAATTTGAATCATCTAAGCAACTTTGTCATTATGTTTGTAACTTGTTCATCAATGGGACAATATTGAAGACAGATTGCATTGTGGGTTGTAAGCTATCATATATAATGATGATGAGTTTCAATATGTTTGGTGCATGCATGATAAGATAGATTCTTAACCATCTTGATAACACTTTGATTATCACAAAGAATAGGCTTTGGCTCATGTTGATCTATGTTAATATCATTAAGAACTTGATGTAACCAAACATATTCATACCCTGCACTACATTCCACTTTATATTTTGCTTCTATAGTTAATAATGCAACAATATGTTGTAATTTTCTTTGCCAAGAAATAGCTCCAGACCATGTGAGAACACATAGAAAATAGTCAAGCAATGATCATTAGTTAAACCTACTCAATTTTCATTTGTGTAACTACTCAAATCAAATTCATTTGCGTTGATACAATATACCAAAGTTTGGTGTACCTTTGATATTTATCAAAACTTGTTTCGCTACAAGATAATATTTTGTCTTTGTATTGGACATGAATCGAGATATATAGTTCAATAAAAACCACAAGTCTGGCCTTGTATGTAATATCCCCTTTCGAAAATAGAATTTAATAATAAATAATAAATGAATTTATTATAATGTATTTTATTATTAATTGATATAATATAATATATAAATATAAGTAAATTAAATATAATAATATATTATAAATAATTGTATAATAAATAGAAAATAATAATAATAATAATAAATATTATCATTAATTTAATATAACATATATACCAAATACATGATATATATAATGTATAACATTATATTATAATATATATCGTAATTGGCTAGGCCATGGACCGATAACAATGGAAGATGATGTTTGGAATGATATTAAAAAGAGTCAATCAATATTATCTCCACAACATTGACTATCCAACAAATATACAAATGCTCGGGTATCAAAGGTGGAGACACAGAATGCTTGAAGTATAAGCATTTGGATGTGCTAAACATCTCTTTCATGTCCCATATTGCAAGGCATATACCAAATACAAACTATAGAAGAGGAAGGTTGGATTACATAATTGACTTCAATATGGTGAACAATAATTAGAATTCTTAAACAACGATATTTATCATGACCCGTATCATGATCTGTTGTGAAGACCAATATAAAACGTGTATAGAAAAAGAAAGACAATGAATATTATAATGATCAAGACTATTGGGGAAAAATAAAGATTGGTAATTGTTATAACGACCAACCCATCTTGCTCGAAGCGGATTTTCTACCATATATATCGCAATATACTGTGATTAGCAGTAATTTGTGTCAACAATGGAAGATCTTGTGACAGAAGAGTATTTCAATGCCAGAGTATGAATAGGAATGGCATAACATATTTCCGATGCAACCATATTATGTGACGAGAGTGAAATATTTGCAATGACAAACATTATAAGGCCAACTTAGGTTAGTTAATCATCAAAGAATGCGCAAGATTTGAGAGAGCATTTGAAAAATCTTGAATCCTTTTGTTCGGAGGTTGGGATGGAAGTCAATATTACTAAAACTAAAGTCACGATCTTCTCTTTAAAAAATAAAAAGCAACAACACACTTTCATATTCAAGGGCAGCCCATTCGCAATGGTGGAAGAGTATAAATATCTCAGAATTTACTTTCATTCTAGACTAAGTTGGGAGACATGCAGGTCAAAATGGATTCAGGGGGATGGAAGGCCTCGTACCTTCTTCAAAATAGATGCAGAAAAATGGAACTTTGGGACTGGAAAACTCGAAAGACACTCTTTGGTCTTTTAGTGGTTCTGGTTATTCTTTATGGTTGTGAAGTTTGGGGAAGCAACGTATCAAATCATAAATGGAGACAAATAGAAAGAATCCAGAAGCATCTCATTACTACTAACTTCAAGGTCAAGACAACGGTTCCTTACGAGATCCTTTTGGCGGAGGCAGGTATGTTCTAAATTGAGGCCTCAGCAATTATCCGGCTGCTAGGTTATCTGAAAAAAGTGGGAAGCATGGGTAAGCATCGCTGGCCTAAATTGGTGGTTGAAGAGGAGTTAACACGTAGGAAAAGAACGTGGAAGGAACAAAACAACAAATGGTTGAACAAATGGAACATTACCCTCCAAGAATATCCAAACACTAATCTGGAAATAAAGAAATGGGTGTTAGAAAAATTTAGAACTGCCATGTGGATGAATCAGATAGGAAGAAAAAATGCCTACTATGTTAAGGAATTTAATCACACATGGGATCATGGGGACAAAGCCTACTTAGGGTCCACAATTAAAGGAAAGGCCAAAATCCTAATTGCTTAGTTAAGGACTAGCTCCCACCATTTACGATGTGAAACCAGTAAATGGATGGTCCCTAAAGAGAGGTGGGAAGAGAGAATTTGTGCTTTTTGCAGCAAAGGAGTGGTAGAAACAAAATGGCAATTCATTAAAGAGTATGAAGCTTATGAAGATATCCGCAATGAGTATAGGGATCACCTACAAGTGAGCAGCATGAAGGAACTTTTTGAAGAGGCAAGATTACCCAAGACAGCAAGCTTCTTAACCCAAATCCACAACAAAAGGAACAACTTGGAGAAATCTCAGCAGGATGCCTAGCTTTCTCTTTGGTCCCTTAGACCGGTGGTCTCGTGGACGTCATTAAAACTTTTCATTTCATTTCAAACAATCATTATCGAGTCTCTTATATCTTCACGATGATTACTATTTCCACTAGGGACTATGGATGACCCATACAACACAATTATGTGGCTGAGTCATTTGGTGAAGATCACGCAAGTGAGATAATTCAATATGAAGGGTGACTAGTGATGTGATTGCATTCTCAATGATGTCGATGAACATAATCATCGATGGTTACTAAATGGGCAATGGCTAAAAGTGCGAGAATTTACCCCTCGTTCCCCGCATCATTCTTTCGGCATGTCATACCCTCATACCTCCCCCATACATGCCATTTCCACCTCGTTTGTACGCTTGCAGGGCCAAAAGCTGGGCAACGTGCACTATCAGTGTAGTATCATCTGACAATGAATAAAGTTAGATATTTTTTTTTTTTATTATTCTTAACGAATATGAATACAGTTTGGGAGTATTAACATAAATTTTATTATTAATGAATTTTTTTTTTTTTTTTATTTGTATTTACATATGTTAAAAAAAAAAGTTATTAAAGTATTCTTAATTTATATTATTATTTTATATTTATATAATTAATTTAAATAATTATATTACTATATTTATAATTAATAATTGTAAGTTAATTTTTTTTAAGTTTAGTTTTTTCAATATATAATCTTTATCTTTTAGTTTTTAACCTTAAGTAAATATTCATACCAAGATTAATACTTTGTTTATAATAATATAGTAGAAAAATATTTTTAATTAAATATGTAGTAACTAATCATATTATAGTAAATATAAATATTAAAAATAT
>MU227462.1:133573-163754 GCA_018584345.1 Thuja plicata | reverse complement strand
TCACATCTTAATATTAATATTGTAATTTGAATGTTTATTACTTTCTTAATTGAATTTAAATTTTTGATTTAGATATTATAAATTATATTTATAATTAAATTAATTAATATCATTTAAATTAAAATTAAAATTAAATGAAATATTTATTTTTTATTATAATATAAAATTTTATATGTATCTTTCTTTATTTTATATAATCATAATATTTATATAATTTTAATATTATTATTTATTCTTAATCTTGGCATGAATATTTATTTTTATGATTACAATTAGGGTTTAGTGTTAGGGTTTGGGATTAGTATGTAAACCATAATTGTAACCTTAATACTATATATCAAAAATTATATATTGTAATATATTTAATATTAAAATTTTATAATCTTTTTTTTAATATAATTTTATAATCTATTTAAATATTATACTATTATTACTTTTAAATTATAACTATTGAACTTAAATGTATAATTTTATACTATAACATAAAATAAATATAAAACTTAATTATTATTTTATGTTATTCATAATCTATATTTGATATTAAAAATGATAATATTTTTAATCTTTATATTTGATATTAAAAATGATAATATTTTTAATATTTATATTTACTATAATATGATTAGTTACTACATATTTAATTAAAAATATTTTTCTACTATATTATTATAAACAAAGTATTAATCTTGGTATGAATATTTACTTAAGGTTAAAAATTAAAAGATAAAGATTGACGTTATAGGACTAGAAAGATGATTTTTTAGGGGAAGGCTCTATGAATTTAGCGAAGGTTCTACGAATTTAGCGACACTAGTGAATACTTTGACGACTAAAGTGGTGAAAGCGGTGATATGCAGCGAAGGACAGCTGCCATCTTCTGGCGACGTCAGGATGCCAGGTGTGCTCGTTCCTAACCCCATCTCAATTAATATGAATCTCGATTCGCCAGAAGCCCTACCACCTACCTACCCTAGGGCATCAATGGAAATTAATAAACTAGAGATGCTTGCAATTAACAAAACCACTCCCTACCTTGTTGCTAGACCCAAGTCCTTTTCCGAGGCAGTTGCAAACACAGGTGTCGCCATTGACACAAGCGCAAGGTTCTGCCTGTTTGGTGCCAATGAAGCTGCCGAAACCAGTAAGAGCCCTGGGGTTTCTAACCTACCCTTCTTTGTTTCTCCAAATCCTCAAATGCTCTTAGAAATTGGTAAAGAAAAGAGTAGATTAAAAATCTTTGTGGTTGAATTAGATAAATGTCCTCCAAGGAAATTCCTTGATGACTGGTTCCACAACTATTGGAACTTAAAACTAGGCTTCCATATATCGTTCTACAGGCAAATTCAAAAAGGGCTTTATGTTTTTTTCTTTGTTAATAGTGAATCCCAGGCCGAAGTCCTCAAAAAGAAGTACTGGACTGTTGGTTCTACTTCATTTAGGGCACTGGCATGGACCCCCGAAGCCATACACAATGAAGTTCTCACCTTATCTGCCCCAAGATGGGTGTTGGTTAAAAATATCCCACCTTTTCTGTGGCGCTTCCTCCCCCACCTCCTGGAACCACTTGGCAAGGTCATATAGATGGATGACATAGTTAGGTTGGTCCCTCATATGGATGCCCACATTCTCATCTCCCTTAACCCCAGGTATGAAATCCCGGCGGATATCAACATTAACATTGTAGAGGAGAATTTAACTTGCCCCATTGAAATTCTCGGTGGCTTAAATGCGTGCTTCCTATGTATAAGGGAAGTTCATGTGCGGAAAGATTGCCCTATCCTAAAAAAGTGACCCTCTCCCGCCAAGCCATCTCCTCCCCCAAGCAATTCTGAAACCCCTCTCCCCACTGTGAACATCTCTGTGATCAAAACCACTCTACCTGAGTCAGCTTATGAGAATTCCTCGACCCCTGATCCTTCTCCTGATTCCATCCCAGACACGACCCTGAGTGCTTTAGCCCTGTCTAAGTTGTTTATCCCTGTTGCAGAGAACCACGGTGATGGCTTCCAGGTTGTCACCAATAAATCCAATAAGAGATAAAGGAAGAACCTTAAATAGAGCCCCATTGTTAGCATTAACCCCCAAACCCGCTCGCATCCCCATCCCTCTAGCTCACCTCCCTCGACTGCCCCACCGACGCTCAACCCTAGCACTCCCCCAATCCCTCTGCTCACCTATTCCACCCCAATGTCATCCCACACTCCACCTGTCAAGACTTTCAATGAACTTAGTGATGACTGTGTTCTGGAGATTATCCCTGCCGGCATTCAACCCACTCTCCATAACAAACAATCCATGGACACTAATGCCCTCTCACTGCTAGAATCAAACACAGAAGAGGATCTTAAAAGCGACATCTTAACCTCTAAGAGAAGAGGAAGACCTATGGGTTTGAAAACCAAAAACCAAAAGAAACAAGGCAATTCGCCCTCGGATTCCATGTCTCCTATTATGGGAGCTGACTTCCAATTTTCCTCCCCCTCAAATGTTTCCCAATGAATTGCACGTCTTGGAATATTAGGGGCCTTGAGTCCCCGAACAAGAAATTTATCATTAAATGTTTCTTAGATACTTGCAATTCCATAGATTTTTTAATGTTGCAGGAAATTAAAGCTGTTGGTTTTACTTTAGACTCTAATCTAAATTTCCTTTGGAAAGATGCTATTAAATTCTCTACTTCTCACATAAGAGGCAAGGGTGGGGTTTCCCTCCTTGTCAACTCCAAATGGGGTAAGTGCATCACAGATCATGGGGTTTCCCCTTGTAATAGATCAGTTTGGCTCACTATTAATCACAGTAACAAAATTTGTGGTGTTTTCTCTATCTATGCTCCAAATGATGCTAGGGAGAGAGGAAATCTTTGGGATTGGCTCTCTGGTCTCCCTAGCGTCCCTTGGATCATAGGTGGGGATTTCAACATGATTGAGTCCCAAGAGGACAAAGTGGGGGGCTTCCCTTTAACTGGAAGGACAGAGAAAGAAGCCAATGGAACAAAATGAAAAATAGTAAACTTCTATTTGACCCTTTGGCTGGAAATAAGGGTAGAAATCCTGGCCTATGGCACACCTGGTGCAATTTCTAGCAAGGGCCATCTAGAATTTATTTAAGACTTGATAGATTCTATGCTAATAAAAAAAAATTCATGTCCTTCCAGATAAATATGGTAACTTGGTTGTTGTTACCCCCACTTCCCTCTCGGATCATCATCCTATTTCTACCTATTTTTCTATCAATAATTCCCCTGTCATGACTAGAGGATCTAATCCCAAATTCATTTTAAACACCAGTCTTCTTAAAGATGAAGATGTGTTGATGGCTATTAACCTTATCTGCATCATTAATAGTAAAAACTACTCTTCTTACTCCTGCCTTGATAGATGGAATACTAACATTGCTGCATGGCAAAACCTCTTAAAACTATAGGGTAGAAAAGAGCCAAGGACTAACGCTTTGCGGAAAAAATGCTCTCCTCCTGCCTCCAAACTACTAAAGCCAATAATCAAGCCAATCCCTCTGACAGTAATCTCACTACCCATGTTATCAATACTGAAGAGGCCCTCAGAAGACATCAACAAATCAAGACTGATGGTGCCAAGATCAGATCCCGTGCCTATTGGTTGCGGTATGGAGATAGAGGCTCCGACTTCTTTAATCTCATCAAACATAAACAATCCAATGAAACCATTGAAAGAATCCTATTTGATAACCAAGATGTTACTAACCTTGATAGTATTAAAAAAGCTTTTGCCAACTTCTACCAAAGCTTGTTCACTTCTGAAGACTCCATTGAAGCTACCTCCTTGAGATCCAAGTGCAAGTCTCTTATCCCGAATAGAATCTCCAATACTGAGGCTAATATGCTATCCAAATATATCTCTTTGGAGGAAATTGAGAAAGTCATCAATGCTCTTAAAAATGATAAGGCCCTGGGCCCTGATGGCCTCCCAGTGGAATTATACAAAGCTAATATTAACTAGATTTGTAAAGATCTCCAAGACATATAATCTGAGGCCCTTGATAGAGGATCCCTTGGTGGCTCCATAAACAAGGGCATCATCAAGTTAATTCCCAAGGATGGAGACAAAGCTCCACTCTAGAACTGGAGGCCTGTCACCCTCCTTAATGTCTCTTATAAATTTTTTGCCAAAATCCTTGCTCTTAGAATTGAGAAAATCCTTCCCAACTTTATCTACTCCACCCAGACTGGCTTCATCAAATTTACATACATCCTTGAGAACCTTATGACCAGTTGGGAGGCTATGAATTGGGCCAAACACTCCAAACAAAATGCTTCTATGCTCCTCCTAGACTTTGAAAAATCCTATGACAGAGTTGAATGGAAGTTCATTTCCATGATGCTTGAGGCCTTCGGTTTCCCGAGCAAATCTTGCAACTCTGTGAATATGCTTTAAAAGATGCTTACGCCCAAGTGGATATCAATGGCTCCCTCTTTGATTCCTTCCCTCTTAGTAGATCTATTAGGCAAGGCTTCCCCCTTGCCCCTACCCTCTTTGTTATAGCCTCTGATGCCCTCTATTACCTTCTTTGGGACAACTCTCTTTCACCTACAGTCAAAGGCATATCCCTCCCTAATAATGATGAGCTTATCAACTGTCAACTTGCTAATGATACCTCTATCTTATTTGAAGCCAATAAGAATAATTTTGAAGCTCTCCAGAACAAGCTTAAGATCTTTGGCTCTATCTCCGGAGCTAAGTTGTCTCACTCCAAGTCCATATGCCTTGGTTGGAACGATCAGCCCCCTGACTGGTTTAAAGATTTTGACTTCCAGTGGGGTGGACCGCACAAAATTGTTAGATATCTTGGCATCCCCTTCTCTATTGACCCCTCTTTAAAAGACATGTGGATCTGGGTTAAGGAAAAAATACTAAAAAGCTTGATAAATGGCACAACCGATCCCTCTCTCTTGCTGGCAGGGTCCAAGTTTGTCAAAAAATCCTTTCTTCTTATAATATTTACTACTCCTCTGCCTGGATGTTCAGTAACTACTAGATCATGGAGATCCAAAGGGCTGTCAGAAATTTCTTGTGGTCTGATGGTAAAGGAAACAAGAAAGCCCATGTTGTTAGATGGACCTGGTGCCACACTGATAAGATCCTTGGCGGCTTGGGTTTGAAAGATCTTAAATTTCAAGGTATCGCTCTAGCCGCCAAATAGATATTCCACTCTTTGGATGGTAATGCCCCCTCGAAAATTCTCATCAGACACAATATTGAGAAAGGTGTCCCCAAAAATGCTAAATCCTGGAAGGGACTGCCCTTCAATGACTTAGTTAGTGGGGACTTCCCTACCAATGTTCATGGCTCTGCTGTCTTTAGATCCATATGGAAAGCCTGGAACCATGTGAGAAATTACATTAGCAATAAATCTTATCATGAAGATAACCAAATTTTTGGTGAAAGATCCATATGGTGGAACCTGAAGCTCTCTGGCAAACCCCTTGCCCTTTTCTAGGGATGCTCTGCTAGACACTGGGATAATAAGGGGATTTCCCTGCTCATGGATATCTTTGATCATGATGTCTTGATTAGTTGGAATGACCTCAAGAATAAGTATGATATTCCTACCTTTCAAAAGAAAACCTATAATATGATCCTTAAAGCCACTAAAGACCTGCCCTCCACCTGCCATGTGGACTCTCATGGATACTTAAAATGTAAATGGTCGGATGGCACCACTCTCTCTAAAATTAAAGCTAAGAATATTTACAAGATCATTGGTTACAATGACTCCATCATCAACCATGTTAACGCCCTTTGGTACTCCTCCTTAGATATCTTCTCCTGGAAGAAGTGCTTCAGCATCTTATGGAAAGGTCTTGTTGAACCTAAACTTAACTGCTTCAAATGGCTCTTAATTCTGGACAGATTACCTATCAAGAATATTAATGCTGGTATTGAGAATTTCAAGTTCTGTAATCTTCCTGAAACCAGTAGACATGTTTTTTTTTAGTGCATCTTTGCTAAAGAAATCTGGCATAAGTTTGAGATTTCCTACCCTATGGACTTTACTATTTTGGATATTGTTCTTGGTAACATAAGTGGCATTAAAAATGATGCTAATATGTTCTGGTATATTCTCTCTACTAATGTTTTATGGCAATTATGGAAGTGCAGGAACAAAGAAAGGTATCAAAATAACCCCAGATCTCTTACTGAGTTTTTTCTTAAACTCACTCATTACAAAATTTTCATGCAGGTCCACATCACTATGCTGATATAAAAAAAAAAAATCTCCAGTGGTTCTTAAAGGGTGGACATGCTACCTTCTTTATCTACGAGATGAAAGATGGATATGTGTGGAGAAAGAACATGAACGACCTCCAGATGTTTGAGAAGTCTCTTAAGAAACTCAACCAAGAAGTGAAGCAGAACAAGAACCCCAAAAAAGATGAGCTATTTATACTAGCCCAGATTCAGGAAAA
Source organism: Thuja plicata (assembly GCA_018584345.1). Classification (NCBI taxonomy): domain Eukaryota; kingdom Viridiplantae; phylum Streptophyta; class Pinopsida; order Cupressales; family Cupressaceae; genus Thuja; species Thuja plicata. The sequence continues at coordinate 157,309 of MU227462.1, read as the reverse complement.
GAAGAGCATCGTCTGGATGGAAGGTGCTCTGGGTTGGACCACCTAGATGGACACCTGTGAAAATATTTTACACTAGCTTTATCACTGTCTTTCAATTAGTCTTCACTTTTGTGTGTATATACAGCCAGATGTAACTCTTTGTCATAGTGTCGGTTGAGGCTGGGCCTCCTCTTTTTGATACTCTTGTGACACTTTGTAATACTTTTTTGATCTCCTTATCATCAATATAAAAAAAAAAGATAAAGATTATATATTGAAAAAACTAAACTTAAAAAATAAAACAAAAAAATTAACTTACAATTATTAATTATAAATATAATAATATAATTATAAAATAATAATATAAATTAAGAATACTTTAATAACTTTTTTATTTAACATATGTAAATACAAATAAAAATTAAAAAAAAATTCATTAATAATAAAACTTATGTTAATACTCCCAAACTGTATTTGTTAAGAATAAAATTTTAAAAAAATATCTAACTTTATTCATTGTCAGATGGTACTACACTAACAGTGCACATTGCCTAGCTTTTGGCCCTACAGTCGTACGAATGAGGTGGAAATGGCATATATGGGGGAGGTATGAGGGTATGGCATGCTGGAAGAATGACTCGGGGAACGAGGTGCAAATTCTGGCACTTTTAGCCATTGCCTACTAAATGTATCAACCCTCTACCAAATTTGAATTACAAGTCAAACAAAGTATCCATAAATGATGGTTAGTAATAACTCATACGATTACTATAGTAATCGATCTTTATGCCAAGAGGCGTACCTACAGTTACAGAATAGGGTTCAATTGATTCCATGTACATAATAACAATTCCATATATCTAGAGAAAATCCATCAATCAATCTGAAATAAATGTTAAAATGCAAAATATTAATGAGATGTAACTGTTAACTGCCCTCATCGAAAGAGTTCAAGGGAAAAAATCCATCATGACTAATAAATGTTAAAGTGCACATTTTGGAAAACTTAATGCTACTGCAATCCCAACGAACATCTGTCATATTGTTCCAAATTGCATGGAGAATTTGTAACCACGTCTAAAGTTTAACTTCAGTAAATTTGGTGACTCTTTAATGTAAATTAAAAGTAATATGTTGCGTGGATGTAACTCGTCATAAAAATATCTCTATATTTGTGCAACAGTTGCCTATTATGGTAGATGTGTCATCATACAATTTGATTTTAAAAAAGGTCACAATCTTTATATAATGGTAATATTTTATTCTATGCAAATTACATATTCCATATTGTTGTGGTGAGAAAGTCGCTCGAATTACCATGTATGCCGAAGGATTTTTTTGGTCTTTTTTTTCTTAAGTTCTTTACATTGTCTTCAACATGCATTGCCATTTATTATTATTATAACTTTCACTATTGGAGAGCAACACATATGCATATTTGAACTAATATCACTAGATTTAACCATGACATTAATCTTTTGTAGAAGTATATCTGCAAACGATTTCTAAATTTCATTCGAATGTTTTTAAAATTAAGAAATCTGCTTTAAATTTGTATGGTTATGTAAAGGTTCATGTCTCCAGGATTTGATCTGCGGATACTGCTTCAGACTTCTTGCAAATTTTAGAGGTTCTTGAGATCGACTTGACAGATTTGTGATTCTAGGTATTTTTACTTGCGCTTATCACAATATTCATCCATTTATGGTTATTTTATGCTTGGTGGCTTTATTTATGTATTTTACAGCAAGTTCTCAGATATTTAGGATTATATGTATCCTTTTCAAGTGATTCTGTTAAATTTGAGCTGTCTAGTTTTATCCATACTCTAATCTTTGCATTTAGCGTTGAAATTTAGAGTGATGTCACTTGTAGCTCTAAATAATTTCATTTAGATCCTAGAAAATGCATATGCTCAATTTATTTTGGATTAATTGTTCTTGATTTTGTGTATTTGGTATTCGTAATGGAGCTGCGCAGTTAAAATAGAGGAAATTGCTGATTTTTTTAAATAACTATATTTATAGGACGCTGAGATATATCTTTATAAAATTTAGACTAATATGAATTAAACATGCATGAAATTTAAAAAATCTCAATATATAAAATAGAAAATACAAAAGAAATTAATAAACATGTCACTATATATTAATAAATTAGAATTTGACCAGAAAATGTTCAGTAGTATTAAAGATTTTATTTTATTTAAGAAAAATCTTAAATGGTAATTGGTCATTGAACACATTTATAGCCCAACCTGGTGGTAATTATTAGATAGATATGAAAACTACTGTATTTTCCAAGCATTCATTTATTAAAGGCTACACAAACATATTCAAAAAAAGTAGACATGAAATGAATGTCTCCACAAAAAATGAATATCTATAAAAAAAAATTAGCAAGCTGGACAAATGATTTTTTTCTAAAATTTCCCTAGAAGGGTGGATATCAATTAAGGTTGGCTAGACATTGTCACATCCCTCTTTTCCCTTCTTTGTCTCCTTTTATCATAAAAAACTCCAACGCTCTTGTTTAATTTTCACCTTCCTTAATAAATGAAAGGTACAACTTAACGAAGAATTTGGAAATGTGGGGAGATTCGCGTGTAATGAGGGAGCTCGCTTTGGAGAAAAGGCAATGGTTTTAATGCAAGTTGTTAGATATTATTTTATATAAAATATCCCACCGTCTGAGTAATGAGGGTCATCAGGGTAGTTGGAAGGATGGATGGACTGGCAGTGAATGGTGGCGCATGACTTTTGGGGATAAAATTTCATTTAAGGGTTGTTTTAGAGGGTTCATGTGGAGGATACTGATGTAGGAAAAACGTCTGTCATAATGTGGCACCCATTTCATTGACTGGAAGTTGTATAGATCATAGTTTTGAGATCGCCATGAAGATCAGAATAGGTTGCCCGATTTTCAAAGTATCAAATCTTAAGCTCAGCCTTTTATGCGTCTTTAGCAAGAAAATTCGGTGCCTCTTTTTCTGTCTAAGGTTGAAAATATCCATGCCAAGGTCTCAGGCTTGAATCCTTTCCCTTGTGAGACCTTCCCTTGAGAAATCGAAGACTAGAAATGGAACCCTTGTCTGCCCTTTTTCAATCGTCTTGTAGAAAAGGGTCATCCTGAAGGGCAGTGTAGCCATGTATGTAGGCGAGGAGAAGAATCACTATGTGATTCCCATACTTTATTTATATCATCCCTTCATTTGTAAGCTTCTTATGGAGGTGGAAATGGAATTCAGATTACATAGCAAGGACCCCTGATGCTCCCCTGCTGCACAGACAATTTCGAGTAGATCAAATGGCTGATTGATTAGGAGAAAGTCCTGTGATTTTATCAACTCTGTATACTCAGCGGATACTTGTTAGGGTTCTATTATAACGAAAAACATTTTTAATTTCGCGGGATCGAATCCTCTTGAGAATTCCTTTGAATCATAGGTTGGGAAAGTGAACCACCAAGCACAAGGAAATCAACTTCATAATACCAGGTTTTTCCTTGTTTCCCTATGCTTAGTTTTCTTTTTTAATAGTCCAATGAGTTGAAGTAAAAACTAGAGTTGGAATATCTGTAATCTTTTTTATGCTAAATGTTTTGTGGATATGGATAGCTTTAATTATCATTCTTTTCGTTAGCATTTCAATTATTTTTTGGGTACATCAAGAACTTCTCTGGATTGCTGCTATAAATAAAATAGTTTAAACCTAAATCACCTTGTGGGATGTGATCTCAGAAAGGGGGTCAGGATTTAGTTAAAAATGTTAGAGATGTATGATGGAATGAATCTCTCTATTGGAAGAATCAAAATGTAAATGAAACCTCTAAAACACTGTTGATTTGGAACATAGATGCGTTTGAAACATTGTTGTTTTTGAAACGTAGATGCATCTGAAACATTGATGAAATAAGAGGAAAATTATGATAGTGGATAAATCATCTTCCTATTTTTGTCATTAAGAACTTAGCGGACTTTATTTATATCATTTCAAACCAAACCTTTGAGAAGCTTGTTTTGAAAACAATTTGAACTTAGGAGAAACAAGGATCATAAAAGTATTACCCAGGGGACTTAGTCTATAGATGTTCATGATGAATAGAGACCTTTTAAGGTTTGAATTATGTTGGAATTAGAAAACACATTTATCATTTGGATACCCTACCTTGTAAGATTTGTTGGATGAATATACTTTTAATTTCAGAAAGGGGTGTGCTTCTCTAAACTTATGCTTAAATAACCTTGAGAGTTGGGTAATGAGGGTGACTTGAGTTGCCATGTTTTGTCTTCATAAATAACTTAAGGGTTTCTTTATGTCATGATTGAAGATACAAATTTTCACTTAGAATCATTGATTATGTGTTGGATTATATAGAACATTGTCCTGGAGCATGTTTAGTGGTTGGGGTAAAAGTTGTGTTAATCCTACTTAAAAAAATAAAATACAAATGAAAGTCAAATCTTAACGAGTAGAAATGAGAGGGAAGCATTAAACTTGTGAATTTCTTAGACTTATATACATGTTGTACAGTTTTTTATTCATTTGATATACAATTATGCTTCCTGGATATGTTGAATTCCTTGAATACCTTGAAGTGAAGTATACACTTTTACCCATTTATGCATTTCTTTAGCTTTCTCCATGAGTTATTATGAAACCAAGAGATGATTACCATTTGAACTAGATAGATATTGGTGAAACTTGGAACTTGACATGTTTGGATAGTTAAGATAAGAATTTTTACTTATGTTCTTTATGTATGTGGAATACACCCATGAAGCATGTTGCACTATGCATTAAGTAAGAATCTTGCACAACATTATCCATATTTGTGAATAGAATTAATTTTATTTAGAAATACTTTTGAAAGCGCATGACGTGGTTATTGTAATTTCAATAAGGATGTTCTTGTCACACAATTCCATTACTTTAGTCAATTTTACTTTGTTAGAATATTTCTAGCTGGGTTGGGTATCTTTCATGTCAGGAAAGATTCTGGGGAAGCGTAACTACTTCATGGTAGGGTGGAAATGCACTCCCACAATATTCTCGCCTTGATGTTTGTGTGTAGTAGGTCTTTGGAGCTCCTGTCAGGAAAATCTTCTTGTATATATATTTTGATTTTATGAAGTCGACACTCTTCTTTATTATGGACTCTTGTGTCGCATATTTTGTTCGAGATTTTTTTTATCGGACCTTGTTTTCTTTCTTTGAATTTAAGGAAATCAATTATTTTTGTCGTCTTGTGTTTTCAACGTTGACTTAGTCGACCGACTCTTTTGTCTTGTGGATTTTTTCGATGTGGGATAAGTTGTCAAGAGATCAGTCCTTACATATGGTATTAGAGCTCTGGGTTCCACTCTAGGGCCTTGAGTTCACTATGCTTAGTTGTGACATGTCAGTCAACTATACTTGGACTATGAACATAAGTGTTAGTTCCTTGAGTAGATGGTTGAGTCTCCCAGTTGTGGTTACTCCTGGCAGGTTAGGAAAGGATGTCTCTTGCCTTGATTTATAGAAGTGGAAACCATCACTTCTAGGACCTTACATGTTTTTGTGTGTAAGGCTATTTATTTGTCATTGCTTACTCTTAAAGTTGTAAAAGATGCAATATTTCTGAAACACTTGGTAAATTGTGTACCTCAAATTGGTATGATTGCAATTTTGTTTGAAATTGAATAATCTATAATGAGTGAGAAACTGCATAATATATTATGTGTGAGTGATGCACTTAAGCTAAATGTTTATTTCTTAGTATGTGTGAAGCAAGAAGGAAGGTAAAACTCTTTGATTTAATTTTTATTATTAACTGATGATTAGCTTTTTGACTAGGATATGAGTGAAATGATCCTAGCATCTTATGTATGAAAAGAAAATAATTGGAAATTTAGTAACTGTAATTGCATGTTTCATCTTGCATTTAGAATTGCATGAGGCCGAGGAAGGAAAAATGAAAGACTTAAAAAGTTTATTTTGTATGGACAAATAGAATGTGTCATTACATAGTTATGTAATCTATGAGATACATATATCAGGTGTATGGTCATGTTATTTAACACACCTTGGATGCAAGGTGCTATGTAGCTTCTACTCCCTTTTTGTGGCTAGTGATAGTCACTCTGTATATGTGAAATGGATTTTCAAATTTGATTATGTTATTTTCTAGCTTGATGAACTTTGGAAGTGATGAAGGACTAGTTTGAATTTTAAGTTTTTCTTGTCACTGTCTAGCCACCAAATCTCGTGTATTTATCAATTGTGGTTCTTGTTCACTTTTATATCTATTGATTTTGCACATCTTTGGGATTTTGAGTTGAATTTTGTAACCTTTGATTTTGAGACCTCTTATGGTCTGGAGGTGGCTAGGATGTGTGTTGTTTGTTGCTAGTCCTGTGATGTGAAGTGACATTCTCTATCATGTTCAATGTGGAACACTGATATAATGTATAAGGCAGTAGATTGCGAAGAACATACCATTCTTATTCTTGCATTCATATTTTGTTGAAATGTGTTTTATTAGTTATGAAATGTTAAAGAACAATAGAATGAACATGGTTGTAAATAGTAGATATGCATTGCATGAAATGATATACATTGATATATATGCATTTGATGTAAGTTTTGATGCTATGAGGAGCATGGCATGGATATCCTTGAGATGATAGAATCCATGACAAAAGTACAATTTATGACTCTATATGATATTACTAGCACATGGATAATGATGCATGAGACATTGTGTGAAATTATACTTCAAGTGTTTTAACTTGATGTTCGATGAGTAGGTTGAAATTTCTTGATGATAGAGGAATAGCATTTTTTTTGCAATAATAAACTATGGGTGTTCTTGACAGAATGGTCAACACCTCCTCTTTCTTATGTATTATGTTTTATTTGATCATATGGCTCAAAATATGTGATTGTTCATGATGAAAAACATGATTCTTGAATACTTGACTTGTTGTGTGATTCCCATGCATCTGATTGGTACATTATTGTATAAAAAGGAAATATATGATATGCATGAGTTGCATTATTTTACTTACTATATGAGAGAATTGGAAAGCTTTCCTTCCAGTGGTGGGTGGGAATGTGGACGAAACAGGGAAGGGTAGAAGTGATATTTCTTTTTTCACTCAACCTGCCAGTAGAAGTTTGGTATTAAAATGCTTTGGCCAAAGCTATGTAAGACATGTTTCCTTAAATGTGTAAGCCTATGTTCATCTCCCTGCCACATCCATGATTAGTTCTACTTGTGGAAAGTAGTTAGTTCTACTTGTGGAAAGTAGTTCATTTCACGGTTGCACTAGATACCCCCTACCTTTTGTATTTTTATAGGCTGCAGGGTTGGGAATTTTGTGAGGAGGTAGAATCCCAAGGAAGTGTAAGGCTTTTTGGTTGGGCGGAAAAGTGCCCTAAAACACACTCCCATCTTGAGATTTGCAGAATGGACAGTTGTCTGATGGCTTAGGAGACTGAGCATGCAGATGGACAGTTGTCTGATGGCATACATGATTACTTGTTTTGAGCTTTCTGGTCAATTAGTCTATAGAGATTGACCGACTATGACTATGGAATCGACATTGGAGAATTTTTAGCATGTTTTTCTTATGTGGCATTTTATTGGATTAGGTTCAGTCCTTTTTGGTCAATTAGTCTATAGAGATTGACTGACTATGACTATGGAATCACACATTGGAGAATTTTTACCATGTTTTTCTTATGTGGCATTTTATTGGATTAGGTTCAGTCCTTTTTGGTCAATTAGTCTATAGCAATTGACCGAATTTGACTATGGAATCGACATTGGAGAATTTTCAGCATGTTTTGCTTATGTGACATTTTATTGGATTAGGTTCAGTCCTTTTTGGTTGATTAGTCTATAGCGATTGACCGACTATGACTATGGAATCGACATTGGAGAAATTTTAGCATGTTTTACTTATGTGGCATTTAATGGGATTAGTTTCAGTCATTACATTGCATTTTCCAAATGACACTTATGTATCTTGTACCTGATTGACCCTAATGATTTTTCTCTTGATGTATACTCTTGATGTATGACATAATTGTATTTTATTTTATGTAATGATGAATTATCATGATGTATTGGAATGTCTACGCCGGAAGCAAGCAAAGTTACATTGCATAGAAAAAAAAAACTAGAATGCTTATTTATGGTAAGATGTAACCTTTGTTGACTCACATTGGTCTTGGAAATGAAGACACATTGCTTATGATGAAATGAGTTAAAATTTTCTTTTGAATTATTCTTGTGACGATTAGTTTTACTCTTGAAAAAAAATATATATATCAACACTTTTCTTCTATGAAGTATTGACATTATGATTGAGCTAACAATATTGTAAGTGAGTATATATAAGAGTGTACTAGGAATGTGGATAAAAGGCACTCATTAATGTGCTTAAATCATTACGACATCACGGTATGGTAAAATAAGCACAAGTATATGTGTGCTTTGTTGCTACTTTAAGGGTATTATGTAAGTAATTTCTAAAAGCATTAAGATGAGGGAATGTTAGATTTTTTCTTTTGGTTATGATAACTATATGAACTGATGCTTTCATGTTGTTCCTATGTATATACCAGATGGAATGGCATGTAACAAGAGAGGGGGAATATTGTCAGAGAGAGGTAATCTAACCTTCTAAAACTGTAAGGTGGTAATGGAATTCACACACTCACTTAGAATTTGTCTACGAGATGATTACTTGATGTTTGTACATGTTTACTTTACCTTGTGCTTGTTTTCAATATGCACCTATAGTTCTTTTGAGAAGTATTTTTGTTGAATGTGTGTTACTTCTACTGAAATATTTATGAATTCAAAGTATAGAATCAATTGAGAAATGCTAAATTCTAGTTTTAATTTTTAGTAAGAAATGTGATTTCATGGTTACACACTTTTGTATTGTCTTAAATACTTGTGATGAAAGTAATTATTATGTAGATTTCTATCTTAAATCTTGATGGTTTAGGAATCGAACTGAGTGAAACATCGAGGATGATGTATTTTCTAAGGTGGGGAGGATGTCACATCCCTCTTTTCCCTTCTTTGTCTCCTTTTATTATAAAAAAATCCAACGCTCTTGTTTAATTTTCACCTTCCTTAATAAATGAAAGGAACAACTTAACAAAAAATTTGGAAATGTGGGGAGATCCGCGTGTAATGAGGGAGCTCGCTTTGGAGAAAAGGCAATGGTTTCAATGCAAGTTGTTAGATACTATTTTATATAAAATATCCCACCGTCTATAGTAATGGGGGTCATCAGGGTAGTTGGAAGGATGGATAGACTGGCAATGAATGGTGGCGCATTAATTTTGGGGATAAAATTTCATTTAAGGGTTGTTTTAGAGGGTTCACGTGGAGGATAACGATGTAGGAAAAATGTTTGTCATAATGTGGCGCCCATTTCATAGACTGGAAGTTGTATAGATCATAGTTTTGAGATCGCCATGAAGATCAGAATAGGCTCCCCAATTTTCAAAGTCTCAAATCATAAGCTCAACCTTTTATGCATCTTTAGCAAGCAAATCTGGTGCCTCTTTTGTTGTCTGAGGTTGAAAATATCCATGCCAAGGTCTCAGGTTTGAATCCTTTCCCTCGTTAGACCTTCCCTGGAGAAATTGAAGACTAGAAATGGAACCCTTATCTGCCCTTTTTCAATCGTCATGTAGAAAAGGGTCATCCTGAAGGGCTGTATAGCCATGTATGTAGGCGAGGAGAAGAATCGCTATGTGATTCCCATACTTTATTTAATCATCCCTTCATTTGTAAGCTTCTTGTGGAGGCAAAAATGGAATTTAGATTACATAACAGGGACCCTTGATGCTCCCCTGTCGTACAGACAATTTTGAGCACCTCAAATGGCTGATTGATCGAGAGAAAAGCCTATAATTTTATCAACTCTGTATACTCGACAGATACTTGTTAGGGTTTTATTATAACAGAAAACATTTTTAATGTCGCAGGATCGAATCCTCTTGAGAATTCTATCGAATTGTAGGTTGGGAAAGTGAACCACCAAGCACAAGGAAATTGACTTCATAATACCAGGTTTTTCCTTGTTTCCCTCTGCTTAGTTGTCTTTATTAATAGTCCAATGAGTTGAAGTAAAAAGTAGAGTTGGAATATATGTAATCTTTTTATGCTAAAATTTCTGTGGATATGGATAGCTGTAATTATCATTCTTTTCCTTAGCATTTCAATTATTTTCCAAGTACACCAAGAACTTCTTTGGATTGCTGCTATAAATAAGATAGTTTAAACCTAAATCATCTTGTGGCCTATGATCTCAGAAAGGGGGTCAGGATTTAGTTTAAAATGTTAGAGATGTATGATGGAATGAATCTCTCTATTGGAAGAATCAGAATGTAAATGAAACCTCTAAAACACTGTTGATTTGGAACATAGATGTGTTTGAAACATTGTTGTTTTTGAAACGTAGATGCGTCTGAAACATTGATGAAAAAAGAGGAAAATTATGACAGTGGATAAATCATCTTCCTAATTTTGTCATTAAGAACTTAGTAGACTTTATTTATATCATTTCAAGCCAAACCTTTGAGAATCTTGTTTTGCAAACAATTTGAACTTAGGAGAAACAAGGATCATAAAATTATTACCCAGGGGACTTAGTCTATAGATGTTCATGATGAATAGAGACCTTTTAAGGTTTGAATTATGCTGGATTTAGCACACATTTATCATTTGGATACCCTACCTTGTAAGATTTGTTGGATGTGATGACATGTAACTGATTGAGTGTTTGATAATGTTAAGTTGAAGATAATGCAAGACATTAAATCAGTCAATAGTTTGTATTGTCATTGATGTCAACTTGATGTCATATGTACGGTCATGTATATAATGCCAAATACTTCAGAGAATCAATAGAACAAAGGTTATGCTTTTAGCAATGCATAAATTTCAAGTATTCACCAAGTGACAGACAACACTGATAGAGTGCACACCATAGGTAAAGGCAAAGAAGAAAATTCACAGTGATACCCGACGAGCAGAAGATAGTGTTGCCCAATGAAGCAAAATCATAGCATGCCCAACGAGCTGAAAACAAATTTTCCCAACGATTAAAATCCAATGATGCCCAACGGATGGAAATCCTAAAGCTAACTGGAGTCACACCGATGGAACTGGCAGTTGTCACCAACAAGTAGCTGCAGAGTTGACCAATAGAATAGAGAGTTCAGAAAATGACAAAATATCTAGTTGGCAAGAGCTAAAGATAGACTTAACTGTTGTTTTCTTTGTTGTATTCGACCAGAGTTAAGTAATTGATTTAAATCTGATTTGTACAGTTGGCAAAAAGATAACTACGAGATAAATCATGAGTTATGCTTTAAATCAAATTGGTTGGATTGTTTTTCACGCCAAGAATCAAGAATCAAGAATCAAGAAAAGGTGAATATCATGTCTATATAAGAGACAAGATTAATTCATTTCCATATGCATGAGGAAGGGGAGTGAATAGAAAGAGTATGCTGAAGAGAAACTGATGAAGAAGAACTTCATACAGTCATGATCAATCAAGCTGAAGGAGAGCTAAAGAATTCTACAAACACCGATGAACAGTGAAGCATAGCATTATAGAGCTGAAAGTGTGGAGCACAAAGAATTGAATTGATACATTGATCAGAGAGGTAATTTACTTAAATAGATCTGAAAATCTACAATTCAAAGTTGCATTAGAAATAGGTCATTATGTTTCAGTTTAACCATTGAAGCATCAAGTCTGTTAACCGAGAAGGACTTAACAGTCTTCTATATATTGAAGTACATCCCAAGGAGTGCCAAAAAGGTTGATTCATGAAAGTAGCATTGGACTTGCCCGATACCTATTGACAGTCTAAGAAGGAGGCTGATTCAAGGAAGGTAGCAATAGATGCCTGACACTAAGTGACAACCTCTATGTATAAAATCCTCTAACAAGGTCACACCTAACTGTGTGTTTGTAACCTTTAACAGGGTTGGTTCCTAACAGGGCTCACTTCAGAAAAGTGAAAATTTGGGGTACCGGTCCCAGTGTTTTTTCCCGTAACAGGGTTTCCATGTTAAAATCTATGTGTTATGTGTGTATGGTCTATTACTTTACTATTTTACATTGCACATATGCATTTTTGGATAGATTGGTATACTCTGCTTATTTATTGAGTTTCGGTAAATAGTTTTACTGCTTATCGGTAATCAAGGAGAATAAGGACAAACAAGGAACACTGACAGACAGTTAATCATTATAAGTATTTCATGGCATGCATCTTGTAGGGACTTAATAATATGAGGTTTATTTGATTGGTGGTAAATAGTTGAAGGATAAATTTTGATGCCACTGATTCACCCCCCCCCCCCCTCTCAATTATTACTAACAATTGGTATCAGAGCTTGTGTGCTTAGAAGGAAGGTTTCAAGACCTAAGTCAGGATCAAAAGATGAATAGACGAGATGTGCCCAAGTTGAACAAAGACAACTTTGCTTCATGGCAAAGCAGGATAAGACTCCACTTATCAAGTATTGGTAATAATGTTACTCAATTCCTAGATACTGAATATGTGTTTCCTATAGGAGTATTGACAGTAGATCAATTAAGAGAGAAGCATGAGCATAATTGCATGGTTATAGAGCTTTCTTCCTCACTCTCTCATGCTGAATTTGAAGATGTCAAGGATTGCAAAACTACAAAGAAGATGTGGGACAAACTGAAGCTTGTACATGGAGGTGATACAAATGTTTTAAGAGCCAAGGCAGAAAGCCTTAGAGGAAATTTTGATGATCTCAGAATGAAAGAAGGAGAAAACATCACATAGTACATCACAAGAATAAAAGAAGTAGTCAATGCTATATGAGGTGTTGGAGGTACACTTGAAGAGGAGATAGTGATAAGTAAAATCTTGAGAACCTTATTGCCTGTATATGCTATTAGAGTTTCTACCATTCAAGAAATGAGAGTAGTAGCAAACAATACAGTTACTCTTGATAGTTTAATTCGTAGATTGATTTCATTTGAGATGAATAACTTTGGCAATAGTGTCTTACTAAACTTAGAGTCTGCATTTAAGTCTTCTATGAAAATAAGCAAATCAAGTCATAGACACTCATCTAAAAGAGATAGTGAAAGTGAAAGCGAAGAAGAAGATCTAGATGAAATAAAAGAACTTATGGTTAGAAGAATGCAAAGAGGCAAAGGTAAATACAAAGACAAGTTACCACTTGTATGCTTTAATTCTAAAGAGATTGGACACTTTGCTGCAAGATGTCCTAATAGAAGAAAAGATGACAAAAGTAATGATAGATCTTTTGAGAAGAAATTTGACAGAGGTGATAACAAAGATTACAGAGGTTACCGACAATCAGAAAGAAGAGATACCCGAGACTACAAGGATAAAGGAAAGAAGGCTAACTACCTAGCTGCTTGCAAAGATGAAGATACTGACACCGAACCTGATGAAGACATCGAGATGGTATTTGTAGCTGTGAAGGATGATTTAGATGAAGATGAAAGGTATGTAGAAACTTCACTCATATCTAAGGTTAACAAGAATGACATCTAGATTATAGATAGTGGCTACACTCACCACATGACCAGTGACAGAAAATTTTAAAACTTTTGAGTATTATAATGGTGGCACAGTAAGAATGGGTAATGATACACCTTGTCCGGTTGAAGGTAAAGGAACAATAATGCTGAATAACCTGATTAAATGTGAAAATGCTTATTGGGTAAAAGGATTGAATTATAACCTGTTGAGTGTTTCTTAGCTGAATAATTTAGGTCATAGAGTAGCATTTGAGAACAAGAAGGAAAAAACCTTCAATGAATCAAGTAAACTGATTGGTACCGGTGAACAAACTAAAGGTAACTTATTCTATCTGAATGATACTAACACCACTTGCTTAATGACTAGAAATGAAGACATATGGTTGTGGCACAAAAGATTTTGTCATGTGAATTTTGACAACATGATAAAAATAAGCAAAAGGAGAAATGTAAGAGGCTTACCAACGATGACAAAGCTAGACAAAATCATGTGCAAAATTTGTCAAAAAGGTAAAATGACAAAGTCAAGTTTCAAAAGTAAAACCCATACATCTGATGATATTCTAGAATTAATCCATACTGACTTATGTGGACCTATGAGGACAAATAGTTATTATGGAGATAGATATTTTATTCTCTTTATTGATGATTACTTTAGAATGATGACAGTTATGTTTCTAAAAGATAAATCGGAAGCATTCAAGATGTTTAAATGGTATAAAGCTATGGTAGAAAAACAAAGTGGTAAGGATTTGAAATGTTTGAGATCAGATAGAGGAGGAGAATTTATATCAGATGAATTCACTAATTTTGGTAATGAGCATGGTATAAAAAGACAGGTTTCTGCACAAACAACACCATAGAAAAATGGGATTGCTGAGAGAAGGAACAGATCAATAGTTGATTGTGCAAGAAAATTGATGATAGAGAAAGGAATCACCCAAATCTTCTGGAGGGAAGTTGTCAGCACTTTTGTCTATACACTTAACAAAGTATAATTAAAGAAGGACACAAAGAAGACACCTTATGAACTATGGTATGATAAAACACCCAATGTAAGTTACTTCAAAATATTTGGTAGTTAATGTTATGTCTTAAAGGATGATAGAAATGGAAAGCTTGACGCCAAAAGTGATGAAGGTATTTTTCTGGGGTATTCTACCAAAAGAAAAGCTTTTAAATGTCTCATCAAGGCCTCTAACAAAATAGTTGAAAGTGCAAATGTAAAGATTGATGAATTTGCAGAAAAGAATGAGCTGGAAAGCACAAAAGAACCAGAGGACTAAACCAAGTTTGTATATTGTGAAGAACCCAACACTCTGCCCGAGTAGCAGTGCTTAATTCTAGAACAACAAAATGTTGTAACCGACGGTCAGACAGTTGTTACCGACAGTCAGGATAATGATCAAGATAATGTGCAAGGTAATGAAGATCAAAATGATGATCAATCTTATACACAAAGAGTTGTACCTATACTTGCAAGATATGTAAGAAGGAACCATCCAGAGATCCAGATCATAGGAGATAAGAAAGCTGGTACAAGAACAAGAAGTAATTCTTTAACCTCAATTTGTTTAATTTGTGAGTTTGAGCCAAAATCTATTAATGCTACACTAGATAATGAAGAATGGATAAGTGCTATGAATGATAAGATTGAGCAGATTGAGAAGAACAAAAAATGGTCACTTGTGCCAAGACCAGATGACAAGAATTTCATCAGTACAAAATGGATATTCAGGAAAAAGTTGAACAAGAATGGAGAAGTCACAAGGAACAAAGAAAAACTAGTATTGAAGGGGTATTCACAAGAGGAAGGTATAGACTATGGATAAACCTTTGCACCCATTGCTAGGATAGAAGGAGTAATAATACTACTTGCTTATGCTGCATATAAAGGATTCAAAGTATATCAAATGGATGTCAAGTCAACATTCCTAAATGGAATACTTGAAGAAGAGGTATACATTGAACAACCAGAAGGGTTTATCGATCCAGACAAGAGAAAAATGGTATGTAGACTTCAAAAAGCCTTGTATGGATTGAAACAAGCTCCCAGAGCCTGGTATGAATGACTTCATTCCTATCTAATAAGTATTGGATTTATAAGGACTAGTGAAAACAGTAATATTTATTTGAAAGAAGATACTAATGCTAACACTTTGATTGCTGAAATATTTATTGATGACATCATATTTGGAGGCAATGATATGCTATGCAAATCAATTTCTGATGAGATGAGCAAAGATTTCGATATGTCTATGTTTGGAGAGATCAAGTTCTTTCTTGGTCTACAGATCATTCAACAAAGTGAAGGTATTTCATTACACTGTCCAAATACATCAAAGAGGTACTGAAAATATTCAAGATGGAAGATTCCAAACCAGTTGGAACACCGATGGCTACTAGATGTAAGTTGACAAAGGAAGACAAGACAACAGAGGTAAATCAAACTTTGTATAGGTCAATGATTGGAAAACTCATGTATGTTGTACAGACTAGACCAGATATTGCACATGCAGTAGGAATTGTTGCTAGATTTTCTACTAATCCTAGGGAATCACATATGACTGCTGTGAAAATAATTTTAATATATCTGAAGAATACTGAGGAATTTGGCTTATGGTATAGAAGAGAATGCAAATTTGAACTTAAGGTGTTTACCGACACTGATTGGGCTAGAAATCTTGATGACCGGAAGAGCACAACTAGAGGAGCATTCTTTATGGGTGAAAGACTTGTCACATGGATTAGCAAGAAGTAGGGATGCATCTCTTAGTCTACTACAGAAGCAGAATATGTTGTTGTTGCTGGAAATTGCTCAAATATTGCATGGATCAAAAAGTTGCTGGAAGGTATGCATATGAAGATCTCAGAACCAGTGATTATCCATTGTGATAACACCAGTGCAATAAAAATTTCCAAGAATCTAATCATGCATTCCAAGACTAAACACATTGCAATCAAGTATCATTATTTAAGAGAACAAGTTCAAGAAAAAGAGGTGATACTTGAGTATGTGAAATCAAAAGAACAATTAGTTGATATCTTCACCAAGCTACTGCCCAAGGATATGTTTGATTACTTGAGAAAGAGACTAGGGTTCAAACCCTTGTCTACCAGTCAGTAAAAGACTAAAGGATGCGTCAGGCCACATATTATCAGAATATCATTCATGTTGATGTGAGCAAAAAGATGAACTTCAAAGATACATCTATATATAGAGAGGTATATATCATAACCGAGCACCAGAGCATATTAATGTATTGTTGATGGATAAGGGAAATTCAAGGAATATATTATGGATAGGAGAAAAATGATTGCTTGACATGAATGTCAGATATTTGCAAAGTATTTGTTTGGCATTGTTGTCAAAGGGAGAGATGTTATCCATATTATCACATTCTTATGAGAAAGATTATCCATTATCAGATTACTCCAACAGGGAGAGGTTATATCCTTAGGGAGACAAAATTATATGAAAGATTATACAAAGGGAGAGTTGCTGAGAAGAGAAAAAGACATCATAAAAGAGAGAACAGGCAAAGGAGAGAAATTGACACAAGAAGAGGACTCAACACATCAGAAGACTAAAAAGCCGTAAGAATCAAATCTAAGCTAAAACAGAGCTTATCGGTGATCATACATTTATCGGTTGACAGAACAAAATGATTGATAGTTTGATGAATCTCAAATGTTGTATTTCATATTGTATTAGAAATAGTATAGTGTGATAATATATTATGTTGCCATCAATGCCAAAGGGAGAGATTGATGACATGTAACTGATTGAGTGTTTGATAATGTTAAGTTGAAGATGATGCAAGACATTAAATCAGTCAATGGTTTGTATTGTCATTAATGTCAACTTGATATCATCTGTACGGTCATGTATATAATGCCAAAGAATTTAGAGAATCAATGGAAGAAAGGTTATGCTTTCAGCAATGCGTAAATGTAAAGTATTCACCAAGTGACAGACAACTATTGGAAAGTGACAATGCAAGCAATTGTTATTCTGTCATCAATGTCAAACATTCACTGGTGAGACTATTTTTATCTGTTTGAATACCATATCTATTGATTGATGAAGATGATTTAACAAGAAGACCAAGTGAATGGTTGAGTTAAGGCAAATAAAAGGGTACTTCATCAGTTGGCACTCTGGCAAAGTAATTAGTTGTTTATCTTTCAAAGACAATTTTTCTGGCTGTTTTGTGCCAAGCAAGTCTGGCTTGTGCCGAGCACCAGTAAAATTGCTGACTGAAAACAGTGATTGCCGAGTAGATCACAGATGCTGTCCGACTTGCAGTATTTGGATTAATGATGAGATTTGAGATCTCTGGCTGACTTAGTTAATTTTATTGGGATATGTAAAGTTAATTAAAGATTGATCCACGTTATTTAATGTATGGATAACTGTAATTAATGCATGGATTCAAGATTTAAGTAGAGACTACTTTGGAGAAGTAAATGTAATGTAATGATGGAATGATCCGTTGGATTTGACCTAACCTAAGATCTACAATCTTGATTAAGCGGCAAAGATTTATCTGACCTAGACAGAGAGGTATATGATAACCTCAAGGGGTTATTCATTGAAGTGTGGATGTATAGATTGATGTACATGTGTGTATGCAAGAGGATTGCATAGTTGATTTACTGATTGGCATGACCTAGCAGAGAAGGCTAAACACAGAAGTAGAAAGTTGCATGTGTGATTGCTTGACGGATTTCCAAGCAGATTAGAAGATTGAAATGACAATGCAGGCCACTCAATAAGTTAGCATCAGAGCTGTAATTGGATCTGAATTTGAAAAGTAAGTTGTATGTATAAGATCACAACTACTGATTACTTTCTAACCATTGTATCAGTTAAAATCCTTTAACAAGCTTGACCTAACAGTCATTTGTATAAATCCTCTAAGAAAGGTGACATTCAGGTGGAATGTTCTAAGTCCTCTAACAAGGCCACTCCTGACAGGGTGATCAAATCCTTTAACCAGGTCACACCTAATAGTGTGTTATTGTAACCTTTAACAGGGTTGTCTCCTCACAAAGCTCACTTCAGAAGAGTGAAACTTGGTAGCATGTTACTGGTGGTTTTTCCCATATTGGGTTTCCATGTTAAATACTTGTGTCAACTTGTGTGAATGCTTATGGTTTGTTTTACTGTTATGTTTCTACAAGCTAATTACATTAAATAGTAAACTGCATGATTAAGTTGTTGACATATGCTACTTCTGTCGAGTAGATCTGAATTGTTTAAAATACAAAAAGTTTTATTTGGCACATCTAGACCTAAGGATAACTGATTCACCCCTCCCCTCCCAGTTATTCTAAATTCATTCTAATAATTGGTATCAGAGCTTTGGTCTCCTAAAAATAGTTTGAAGGTACTTGGAGAGAAAAGATCAAGATGTATAAAAAGGAGGTTCCGAAGCTGAACAAAGATAACTTCCCTGCATGGCAGAGTTTGATGAAACTGCATCTAGATGGTATTGGAGATGATGTTAAGAGACTTATTGAAAATGCCTATGTACCACCTACTACTCCTCTCACATCTATACAACTAAAAGAAAAGCAAGAGCACAATCAAGCAATGTTGGAGATTGCATCCTCATTGAGCTACTCAGAGTTTGATGATATAAAGAACTGCACAAATGCAAAGTAGATGTGGGATAAATTAGCAACTGTCTATGGTGGAGACACAAATGTGCTGAGAGCTAAATCGGAAATTCTAAGAGGTAATTTTGATGAAATTAAAATGCAAGAAGGTGAAAATGTTAATCAGTATTATGGTAGAATAAAAGAAGTTGTAAATGCCATTAGAGGAGCTAATGGAACAATAGATGAGAACACTATTATGAGCAAGGTACTAAGAACTCTACTTCTTGTATATGCTATTAGAGTTTCTGTAATTCAAGAACTGAGATGTACTCCTAACAATAATCTGAATCTGGAAAATCTGATAGGCAGACTTACTGCATTTGAAATGTCAAATTATGATAACTACAATCCACAAGGTATTGATTCTGCTTTTAAATATCAGTTGGTCCTCAATAAATCTAAGAAAAGAAAGAAACATGTGAACAATGATAGTGACACTATTGATGATGATCTTGAAGAACTCGAAGCACTTATGGCAAAAAGAATGTCCAAAGGAAAAGGAAAATACAGAGGTAAACTTCCTATCATTTGTTTTTCAAGAAATAAAATTGGTCATATAGCTGCTAGATGTCCTGATAAGAATGAAAAAGATGAAAGAAAGGACAACAAATACAAGGAATACAAAGATAGAAAGGATGACCGAGACTTTAGGAAATATAAGGATTACAGAGACAAAGGTAAAAAATCTTGTTATATTGCTGAAGAAACTTCTGACAATGATACTAACAATTCTGATGACAATGATATAGAAGTTGTTTATGTTGTAATGAAAGAAGATTCTGATGATGATGAGAAAACTGCATTAATTTCTTATAAGAGTAAAGGTGATCGTTGGATCATTGACAGTGGTTGTTCCCATCATATAACTGGTGACAAAGATAAGTTTGAAACCCTAGACCAATGCAAAGGAGGATATGTAAAATTTGGTAATGATGCACCATGTCTCATCAAAGGTAAAGGATTGATTAACTTGATTGACAAACTCAGATGTGATAATGTGTATTGGGTTGATGATATTAATTACAATTTGCTGAGTGTTGCACAACTGAAGACTTCTAGTTACAGAGTTGAGTTCCATCACAGAAAAGCAAAGATCTATGACTCTACTGGAGATCTAGTTGGAAGTGGTGATCAGACTAAAGGTAACTTGTTATATCTAGATTTATCTGAAGAAACATGTTTGTTTGCACAGTACAATGATGTTTGGTTATGGCATAAGAGATTGTGTCATGTGAACTTTGATAACTTGGTAAGCATAAGTAAATTGAAAAGGGTTAGAGGGATACCTAAGTTAAAGAAACCTGAGAATGCAATGTGCAAACAATGTCAACTAGGAAAGATGACTAAGTCTAGTTTCAAGAGTAAAATGCATACTTCAGAGAAAATTCTAGAATTAGTCCATATTGATCTATGTGGTCCCATTGGAGAAAGAAGCTACTGTGGTGCTAGATACTTTATTCTGTTTGTTGATGATTATTCAAGGATGATGACTGTAATGTTTCTCAAGGAAAAATCTAATGCATTCTAGTTATTTAAATGGTACTTAGCTAAATTTGAAAAGGAAATAGGAAAAAGTTTGAAATGCTTAAGATCTGACAGAGGTGGAGAGTTTATTTATAATGAGTTCAATAGGTTCTGCAATGATCGAGGCATAAAGAGACAGATGTCCGCACCTAGGACACCTTCACAAAATGGTATTGCTGAATGCAGGAACAGATCTATCATGGACTGTGTAAGAACACTAATGATGGAGAAGAATGTTGCACAGAAATACTGGAAAGAAGCTGTAAGTACTGTAGTCTATACCCTGAATAGAGTACAAGTCAAGAAAGCTACAAATGCTACACCTTATGAACTTTGGTATGGTTATGCACCTAGTGCAAAGTACTTTAAAGTATTTGGAAGAAAATATTTTATACTGAAGGACAATAGAAATGGAAAACTTGATGCTAAAGGTGAAGAAGGTATATTCCTTGGTTATTCAACGAAAAGCAAAGCATACAAATGTTTGAATTATAATACTAACAAAGTTGTGGAAAGTGCAAATGTTAGAATTGATGAGTTTGCAGAAAGGAATGAAGCTAAAAGTACACAAGAACCTGAAAGCTACAGATCATTCATATATCTGGATGAGGCAGATTCTAATACATTACCTAAGCCTACTACCGAGCAATAGCCTGCACCTGTCGAGTCACAGAGTGGAATTGCCAAGCAACAACAAGTGAATGCCGAGCTATCTGATGGAGATGCTGAGTCTCAGAATCAACCAAAACTAAACACAAACAATGAACCTGAAGCAAGGCCTGAGCCTACTCTAGCAAAATATGTGAGGAGACACCACAATTTTGATCAAATCATTGCATCAAAGTATTTTGCCGTTATGACACAAAGTAAGTTGAGAGATGGCACATGTCTCTTATGTGAATTTGAGCCCAAGACAGTGAAAGATGCTTTAGAAAATGAAGATTGGATACAGGCAATGAATGAGGAAATTGAACAAATTGAGAAGAACAAGACTTGGACACTTGTACCTAGGCCGAAGGATAAAAATGTAATTGGTACAAAGTGGGTATTCAGGAATAAACTAAATGAACATGGAGATGTGACAAGAAACAAAGCTAGACTGGTATGCAAGGGTTATGCACGGGAGGAAGGAATTGACTATGGTGAAACATTTGCCCCAGTTACAAGATTGGAAGGAGTCATAACCTTATTTGCATATGCAGCCTATAAAGGATTCAAAGTTTATCAAATGGATGTGAAGTCTGCATTTCTCAATGGTATCTTGGAAGAAGAAGTGTATATTCAGCAAGATGATGGTTTTGTTGACCCAAACAAAAGGAATATGGTTTGCAGATTGGATAAAGCACTATATGGACTGAAGAAAGCGCCAAGAGCATGGTATGAGAGATTGCACAATTATCTGATCAAGATTGGATTTGAAAGAACCAATGACAACAGCAACCTGTACTTGAAGATAGGACAAAGAAAAGGTACATTATTAGCTAAATTTTTTGTAGATGACATCATATTTAGTGGACAAGATGTGTTATACCAAAAATTTGCAATAGAGATGCAAACTGAATTTGAGATGTCTATGTTTGGTGAGATAAAATTCTTTGTTGGCCTACAAATGATGACATTATTTTTCCATTAGTATACTCACTAGAAAACATAGACAGAAAGCATTACCAGTAGACAACATGCATTACCGGCGAACCACAAGCAGTACCGGTGAAATGCAAGCATACCCGACAGAACAAAGATTTTGAGAAAATGCTAAGTATAAAAGTGACAAGCATCATTGACAACCACAAGCATCACCGGCGACCACAAGCATCACCGGAAAACACAAGCATTACCAGTGACACAGTTTTCAGAACTAACTCGACAAGAACAAAAAAAGCATACCCGAAGACCAGTTCAAGAAAAGAACACCGACGATCAAGAAAATTGACTATCAGAATTGACGGATAGATCAAGAACCCACAAATTGTGGATCTGAGTTTTACACGATGGATAAAGCAATGTAATTCTATTTATAGAGTTTTATTTTGTTTTAAATTAGAATTTGATGGTCATGCAAGCTTTATGTAAATGCTTTAAAGCATCCTAATGGATATAAAGCATATCTAACTAAAGATCAAGGTCAAGTTGTATACCTTGGATCTAGAGTTAACTTGCATTGCATGAATCAAGAATTGAACCTAAATTTGTATAAATAGATGTGCATACTCAATTGTGAGAACATGAATTCTATATTATTGATAGCCATCAAGAGCATCTAAGGAGCAGAAGGCAGAATTCATGCAAAGATTAGAAATAGAGTATATCAGTTATCAAGAACACACAGAGGCTACCAACGAGCAGACAAAGGTACTATTCAATCATGGAAGGATGATTACTTAAATGTATGAAGCTTCATAGGATCTGTTATCAGCAATTGAATATTGCATTTATCATCAAATCAAAGACTTATGTAGTTGCATTCTAACAAGTGCATCACATCTAAAATCCTTTTGTAGAAGGTGGACTTAACCGTTCTTTCCAAATCTCTTAACAGAGTGCACACTTAATAGTGTTGCTAAAGCTTCAAATAAAGTAGCTCTTAATAGGTCTCCACTGTAATACTCCTAACAGGGTAGGTCATCAGAAGTGACAAAATGTAAGCCTTAACCGGCCCCTTCTTATCTACAGATAGTGAAGTTTTGTGGGTAAAAATCCCTACTGCAGTTTTTATTTCCTTAATAGGAGTTTTCTGTGATATCATATCTTGTGTCATGTGTTATCTATTTTCATGAATGTTTCTAGTATTGTTACATATCAAAAGAATGTATGATACGATTACATATGCATAAAGAAATATGAACAGTTAGATAAGATAAAATACAAATTGATGACTAAGGGTTAATGGGCTAACCAAGAAAAGTTTTAGAGGTACTGATTCACCCCTCCCCTCTCAGTACATCATCTCAATATAATTCCAACAATTGGTATCAGAGCTAAGTCTCTCT
>MU227462.1:106378-126008 GCA_018584345.1 Thuja plicata | reverse complement strand
GGGATATGTAAAGTTAATTAAAGATTGATCCATGTTATTTAATGTATGGATAACCATAATTAATGCATGGATTCAAGATTTAATTAGAGACTACTTTGGAGAAGTAAATGTAATGTAATGATGGAATAATCCGTTGGATCTAACCTAACCTAAGATCTACGATCTTGATTAAGCGGCAAAGATTTATCTGACCTAGACAGAGAGGTATATGATAACCTCAAGGGGTTATTCATTGAAGTGTGGATGTACGGATTGATGTACATGTGTGTATGCAAGAGGATTGCATAGTTGATTTACAGATTGGCATGACCTAGCAGAGAAGGCTGAACACAGAAGTAGAAAGTTGCATGTGTGATTGCTTGACAGATTTCCAAGCAGATCAGAAGATTGAAATGACAATGTAGGCCACTCAATAAGTTAGCATCAGAGCTGTAATTGGATCTGAATTTGAAAAGTAAGTTGTATGTATCAGATCACAACTGTTGATTACTTTCTAACCATTGTATTAGTTAAAATCCTCTAAGCAAGGTGACATTCAGGTGGAATGTTCTAAGTCCTCTAACAAGGCCACTCCTGATAGGGTGATTAAATCCTTTAACCAGGTCACACCTAACAGTGTGTTATTGTAACCTTTAACAGGCTTGGCTCCTCACAAAGCTCACTTCAAAAGAGTGAAACTTGGTAGCATGTTACTGGTGGTTTTACCATATTGGGTTTCCATGTTAAATACTTGTGTCAACTTGTGTGAATGCTTATGGTTTGTTTTACTATTATGTTTCTACAAGCTAATTACATTGAACAGTAAACTGCATGATTAAGTTGTTGACATATGCTACTACTGCCGAGTATATCTGAATTGTTTAAAATACAGAAAGTTTTATTTGGTACATCTAGACCTGAGGATAACTGATTCACCCCTCCCCTCTCAATTATTCTAAATTCATTCTAACAACAACACCAACAGAGTGCACACCATCGGTAAAGGCAAGGAAGAAAAGTCGCAGTGATATCCGACGAGCAGAAGACAGTGTTGCTCGATGAAGCAAAACCACAGGATGCCCAACGAGCTGAAAATAGAGTTGCCTGACGAGTAAAATCCAATGATGCTCAACGAACGGAGATCCCTAAGCTAACTAGAGTCACATTGACGGAACTGGCAGTTGTCACCGACAAATAGCTACAGAGTTGACCGACGGAATAGAGAGTTCATAAAATGACAAAATATCTAGCTGGTAAGAGCTAAAGATAGACTTAACTGGTTGTTTTCTTTGTTATATTTGACCAGAGTTAAGTAATTGATTTAAAGCTGATTTGTACAGTTGGAAAAAAGATAACTACGAGATAAATCAGGAGTTATGCTTTAAATCAAATTGGTTGGATTGTTTTTCACGCCAAGAATCAAGAAATGGTGAATATCATGTCTATATAAGAGACAAGCTTAATTCATTTCTGTGTGCATGGGGAAGGGGAGTGAATAGAAAGAGGATGCTGAAGAGAAACTGATGAATAAGAACTTCATACAGTCCTGATCAATCAAGTTAGAGGAGAGCTAAAGAATTTTGCAGACACTGACAAGCAGTCAAGTACAGCATCACAGAGCAGAAAGTGTGGAGTACAAAGAATTGAATTGATACATTGATCAAAGAGGTAATGTACTTAAATAGATCTGAAAATCTACAATTCAAAGTTGCATTAGAAACAGGTCATTATGTTTCAGTTTAACCATTGAAGCATCAAGTCTCTTAACCGAGCAGGACTTAACAGTCTTCTATATATTGAGGTACATCCTAAGCAGTGTCAAAAAGGTTGATTCATGAAAGTAGCATTGGACTTTCTCGATACCTATTGACAGTCTAAGAAGGAGGTCGATTCAAGGATGGTAGCAATAGATGCCTGATACTAAGTCACAACCTCTATGTATAAAATCCTCTAACAAGGTCACACCTAACAGTGTGTTTGTAACCTTTAATAGGGTTGGCTCCTAACAGGGCTCACTTTAGAAGAGTGAAAATTTGGGGTACCGGTCCCAGTGGTTTTTTGCCTTAACAGGGTTTCCACATTAAAATCCATGTGTTATGTGTGTATGGTCTATTACTTTACTATTTTACATTTCACATATGCATTTCTGGATGGATTGGTATACTCTGCTTATTTACTGAGCTTCGGTAAACAGTTTTACTGCTTATCGGTAATCAAGGAGAATAAGGACAGACAAGGAAAACCGACAGATAGCTAATCATTATAAGTATTTCATGGCATGCATCTTGTAGGGACTTAATAATCTGAGGTTTATTTGATTGGTGGTAAATAGTTGAAGGATAAATTTTCAGGCCACTGATTCACCCCCCCCACCCCCCCCTCTCAGTTATTACTAATAGGATGAATATACTTGTAATTTCAGAAATGGGTGTGCTTCTCTAAACTTATGCTTAAATAACCTTGAGAGTTGGGTAATGAGGGTGACTTGAGTTGCCATGTTTTTTCTTCATAAATAACTTAAGGGTTTCTTTATGTCATGATTGAAGATACAAATGTTCACTTAGAATCATTGATTATGTGTTGGATTACATAAAACATTGTCCTGGAGCATGTTTAGTGGTTGGGGTAAAAGTTGTGTTACCCCTACTTAAAAAAATAAAATACAAATGAAAGTCAAATCTTAACGAGTAGAAATGAGAGGGGAGCATTAAAATTGTGAATTTCTTAGACTTATATACATGTTGTACAGTTTTTTATTCATTTGATATACAATTATACTTCCTGGATATGTTGAAATCCCTAAATACCTTGAAGTGAAGTAGACACTTTTACCTATTTATGCATTTCTTTAGCTTTCTCCATGAGTTATTATGAAACCAAGAGATGATTACCATTTGAACTAGATAGATATTGGTGAAACTTGGAACTTGACATGTTTGGATAGTTAAGGTAAGAATTTTTACTTATGTTCTTTATGTATGTGGAATACACCCATGAAGCATGTTGCACTATGCATTAAGTAAGAATCTTGCACAACATTATCCATATTTGTGAATGAAATTAATTTTATTTAGAAATGCTTTTGAAAGCGCATGATGTGGTTATTGTAATTTGAATAAGCATGTTCTTGTCACACAATTCCATTACTTTAGTCAGTTTTACTTTGTTAGAGTATTTCTAGCTGGGTTGGGTATCTTTCATGTTAGGAAAGATTCTAGGGAAGCATAACTGCTTCATGGTAGGGTGGAAACGCAATCCCACAATATTCTCGCCCTAATGTTTGTGTGTAGCAGGTCTCTGGAGCTCCTGTCAGGAAAATCTTCTTGTATATATATTTTGATTTTATGAAGTCGACACTCTTCTTTATTATGGACTCTTGTGTCGCATATTTTGTTCAATTTTTTTTTTATCGGACCTTGTTTTCTTTCTTTGAATTTAAGGAAATCAATAGTTTTTGTCGTCTTGTGTTTTCAACGTTGACTTAGTCGACCGACTCTTTTGTCTTGTGGATTTTGCCGATGTGGCACAAGTTATCGAGAGATCAGTCCTTACAGACATTCTCCTTATCTGTGAGAGTTTCTAGAGAAGATTATAGTTATATGTTATTATTTTTGTTTGCATTTTACAGTTTACTATTATAAATATTTATAAAACACCAATGTTAACAATGATTTTATTATATGTCTTGATATAATCTTTGATTTTTTTAATCATTTTTGTGATGGTAAAGCTTGAATGAATATGTTTATGTACAAAGTAATTGTGCCCATAAATCGTCAAATCCATTTTCATTTTTGCCAAAATGATAGTTAATATAAATCTTTCTCTACCTTTTTAAAAAGTAGTGCAATAATAACATTAGATACTTTGACAATAGTATCTTAAATTAAATATTAAAACAAATACTTTAACAAAAGGATTGTAAACGAAATATTTGTATTTTATAAATACATTATGTTTTGCTAATTGAATCCTATAAAACAGTTAGGAAGTAACAACTTTCCTAGATTTATATTGAAATTATGTTTTTGGAAAATATAACATTTGATAAAATTTCAATAGTAAATTTCAGAATTTTATTGAAATGTTATAACATTTTTAAATCATGTTTGTTTTAAAATTATGTGTTTGGAAAATATAACATTGATGAGTTATTTCCATAGTAAATTTTTGAATCTTCCAATGTTTAATATCATTTTTAAATCTACCCATTACATTATTTTCAAAGATTATTAATTCTTATTAATTTATAGCTTATTTTCTACACATATAAGTATATAATTCAATATGATTTCTATGACTCATAGTATATTGTTTTCTTCCTATGTGTTGGTGTTTAAAAACATTTATGTTGTTTAAAGCTACCAATATTCCTTGAGACTAATGTTAGGAGTGGTTAGCTCCAAGTATGGAACCTCTACAAGACAACTGGACAAACTATAGGGACAAGACTGCCCTCTACACTTTTGGCTCTGTGAAACCAAGGCAGGTACAACTAATCCAGACTAAACTCAATTCTTGACAACACCTTTTACTTCTGGATTTGAACAACAGATAGACGGTAAGTAAGTACTAAATGCCAACTTAGCATTCATTGACTCTCCACAACCATGGGTGGGATAATAAGAACAACAACTGAAAAGTAAAGAATTTGGTTATGAGTTTGATTAATTTTAGGGACAGAATATAGCCAAACCATTCAAGTATGTATCTCAACAGAAATACTAATTCTAGATCAATACCTTATCCATTGGGATAAATCCTAGATACAATATTGAAGTTGAAACACCTTATTGGAAAAGATTCAAAGCCATAAACATAAGAACTCTCAGATCACACACTACAAGATCCTCAAATAGGTATCCATGTAGAATCAATGTAATATCCAAAGGACTTTAATTTGATCTAAGATCAAATACCTATCAAATACACATATACATAAGAAAGACTTATACAATAAGCCAAAAAACTTAAAACTCAATAGATAACACAAAGGAGAAACTCAAATCTGAAACAACTTATATTAAGTATGATGAAATTAGTTACTGAATCAGTATGACAAGGAAATATCCAATATGACAATATGCAAAAGATCAAACAAATTTCAATTCTATCTTGATGCATTCTGCAAATACATCTGCTATATCCTAGACTGGAAATAAATGTAAGCCTAATGTTTTTCAATATTTCTCCCAAATGTCCAGCCCTTTCTAAATGCTCTTGAAAATTCCTTTATAGGAAACAGGGATGCTACAAGCTTCAAACCATTTAGGGTTAGGATTACAACTATTTAATGCAAACATTCAATTCTTTAATCAAGTTGAAACCCTAAATTCTTCTCTTTCCCCTATGCAAATATGATCTGAAAATAGTAGCCATGCCCCTTGCATGTGAATACAATACTCTGAGGTCGAAGAAATTGAAAAGCATGACATTGAGAGTTGTCTTACATAAATGCAAAAAAGACCAGGTGGCTTTGTGTGCACTTATCCTTTGATTATAAAAAATTTTCTGTCAACTCTGGACATAAATGCACCTTAGCATATCAAATTTCTATCCTTCTGGTCTTCAATAAGTGTGTGAAGTCGATTCACAAGATCATATCTAGTCATTTATGGCTCTGAGACAAACAATAGTCGACTGGCATAAAAAATCTTTAAAGAAAAATTTACAAATTTGAATTTCTATTATAATGGCTACAGATGGCACCGAAAAAGACATGAATGACTGAGATCAAATATCGGCATAGGTTTAAAACATCATCATAGATTCTTTTAGTTATCTAGGCCTACAAAATCTAATCCTGCCAGGTGTCGATTAGTCGCTCACCCACGAGCCCTGAAAGCATATCCCTTTATACCCCACGAGTAATCGAGTCATTGAACACATTTCATGTCTTTATCTTCTCATGCCCCATCCTTTCTCTACCGTGTTGGAAACGTAGCGAGCAGTCACGCACTTGATTATATCCTCAGCAACCATCACAAACAAGCATGAGTGCGCGACACTAACCACCAGTAGTTAGTCGCTCACTCACGACTGCTAGCCATTATCCACCTTAACCTTCACGACTGAGTGACAACTACTTGTCGCGCACTTGCCAAAATTTCTTGCTATCTTTTTTGATCATCATGAGTGAATGCCAGCCTGCCACCTGGCACTTCCTAACATGAACCCACCATTTACCTCGCCGCTTGTGCCATGTGGAACCACCTGATTTGTTGGGACCTCTACCACCTCATCATCCTACTTGGCCCTGCCACCTGTCAGTCTGCCACATGTTAGCACACGTGCCACTGCGTGATCTGACTAGACCTATCATGACTAGGATCATGTCATAGCACTTTTTTGACACTTGTCATTGCATCAACCACATCACCTGAGCGCTGGCCCACAAAATTATCCTTCTCTCTCTACCAATTGGCCGCCATGTCACCACCCATCCACCGAGACGTCTTCCAAAAGGCGTATGCAATTTAGGCACTTAACCATTGAGTGTTGGGATATGAAAATATGAAAACCTTCCTCCGGACCATCAATGTGGGATAAATGACTTAGAGCATTTCTAAGAAAAAAAGACCAGCAGAAGCACCATTGAAGCTCTGACCGTTCTGACTCTTTTTCAACTGCACAAAGACAACCCAAAGGAAACAAAACATGGCTTCCCCATCCCTCTGCAACCTTCACACACATAACAAGGACCTAAAGACCTCTAAAAATTTGGAAGAAACCCGTCATTAAAGCTTTGCAAAAGCTTAGAAATTGGACTTTCAAGAAATGTCCTAACAATGGATCCAACTAGGGATGTATGCCTCTTGCAGGCATAGCAAGGATTCAGGATACTCTGGGATAAAGAAGACCACCTACTGGAAAGAAACTAACTAACAACAGAAAAATGGAAAGAATATATAAAAACACTCCTGCTCATGGATTCTTATCTTTTCAAGAAAAGTAAAACTTCAGGAACTGTCCATGAACTGGCAATTCCAGAATATTTCCAGTTAAGTCCTTTAACATGTATGAATCAGAACCTAACCTAGCATGAACTATGTATGGGCCTAACCAAATAGGATCAAATTTGGTATGTTTTCCTTTATCCTATATTCTGGCATTCCACATCAGAACCATATCATCAAGTTCAAATTTCCTAGCAGTAGTTATCTTGTCAAACAAATTCTTGCATTGTAATTGCAGTTTGACATTCCTGTCATGTGATTCCCTTCTTGATTCATCAAGTTGTATCAAACCCTCCAATCTGATTCTCATATCATCTTCTAGGTCATCATCATATGCTTGGATGAATTTATACATCTGCAATAAATTATTTTGTGGTAATCTGGCATGAATACCATAAATCAAGTCAAAAGGTGTACATCTAATAGCCTTTTTTACTGTTACCCTATCCGCCCATAGAGAAAGCTACAATTTGGAATCCCAGGCCTTCTTTTTTTCATCTAGCACTCTCTTGATATTTTTTATCAGGCTCTTGTTACTGGATTCATCCTGACCATTGCCTTGGGGGTGATATGGGGAAGAATAAGAAATTGGAATCCCATATTGCTGACAAAAATCAGTGAACTCCTCTGATCTAAAGCACATAGCATTGTCCACCACAAAGGATTTTGGGCAACCAAATCTAGTAAACATATTTTGCATTATAAAATCAATCACAACCCTACTTGGGGCTCTTTTAGTGGGAATTGCTTCTAACCACTTAATAAAATAGTCAATTGCCACTAGGATCCATGAATGACCTCCACTAGACTTATTAGGGATCTCACCTATGAAATCTATTCCCCATTTCTGAAAAGGTGCCTCAACTGCAATAGGCTTCAAGGGAAGATTCCCAC
Organism: Thuja plicata; assembly: GCA_018584345.1. Lineage (NCBI taxonomy): Eukaryota > Viridiplantae > Streptophyta > Pinopsida > Cupressales > Cupressaceae > Thuja > Thuja plicata. Next base: position 118,179 of record MU227462.1, on the reverse strand, counting down.
CAAACTTTAGCTTGCCTAAAAATCTTTGACAATCATCACATTTTATAACATATTGATGAGCATCCTTGAAGATTGTTGGCCACCAAAAACCAGATCTGATAATCTTATGGGAAATGGTCTTAGCCATGTAATGGCCACCACATGCACCATCATGCATTTATTTCAATAGATTCTTAGATCTATCATGGTCCACACACTTGAGCTATACTCCTTCATTGCTCCTCCACCATAATTATCCTTGAATTATTGCATACTTCAGAGCAAACAACTTGATTGTTCTATTTTTATTATCATTCATGTCAGGGGGCAGCACCATCTTCTGCAAGTATCCAATGATGTCCTTGTACCAATTAGAACAATCCATATCACAAATATAAGGTCTCTACTCCTCTTCTAACATATCAATGTGATTTGCATCTAAATTTCTTTGAGCCATGAGGTTAGAAAGTCCTAGACCTCTTACCAACTTAGTGATATGGATGTCAATATTAAATTCTTGGATGTTATTGATCCATTTGCATCTCCCACTGAGACCTCTTGTTGAACTAAGATGTCTTTCATAGTAGCACTTGGCACATAAGAAATTATGGTTTCTCCTACCAAATAACATCTGAATGATTTTACAGGCTTGACCAAAGCATAGTCCTGTTATCTATATTATCATATTTCAGCTCTGCTGCCTGCAAAGACTTACTGAAAAAACAAATAGGTTGTTCATAGCCTTATGAATTCTTCTGCAATAATACTACAGCAACAGTATTATAAGAAGCAAAGGAGAAAATCTGAAGTGGCTTGGTATAATTAGGGGTTCTCAATATAGTGGCATCTTTCATAGCATGTTCGATATTTGAGAAAGCCCTACATGCTTCTTGATTCCATTCCACTTTATCTCCTTTCTTCATCATTTTTGAAATTGGCAAACTAGTCTCTGCAAAATTTGTAACTAACCTCCTTAAGAATTTTACTTGTCCAAAGAAGGACTGAATACCCTTGATATTTTTGGGATGAGGGACTTTATCAATTGCACTCACCCTTTCAGGGTCAATTCTAACTCCATCTTTAGAGACAATGTGTCCTAAAATATTTCCCTCCATTACCCTAGAAACACACTTATTTGGATTAAAGGAGACCCCATACTCTAGTGCTCTTACAAATATCTTTTCAAGATCATCACAGTGTTGATCATCTTTTGCTGAGTAAGAAATAAGATCATCTTGATAGACTACCAAAAACTTGTTTATAAAATCTGCAAATGCCACATCCATGGCTCTTTGGAAAGTAGCTCCAACATTTGTTAATCCAAAGGGCATCCTAACATATACATTTAAGTTCCCCAGGGTGTGGTAAATGTAGTCTTGAACTATTCAGATTCCTTGACCTTGACGTGATTGTACCCTGAAAATTCATCCAACATGGACATCAATTCAGACCCAGTGACTCTCTACAACATTGCTTCCATGTTGGGCAATCCATAATTGTCCTTCAAAGAATTCAAATTCAAATTTCTAAAGTCTACACATAGTTTGATATCTCCATTTTTCTTTCTGACTAGTACCAAATTGGATTACCACGTTGAATGCCTTATAGGATTTATGATTCAAACATCCCTCATCTTTTTTAATTCATCTTGCATCTTGGGTGCTAGATTGGGATTGATAGGTCTTAACTTTTGTCTGAAAGGCTCAGTGCCTTCTTTTAATGGAATCTCATGTTGGAAAATATCTTCCCTTTATGCTTTCAAATCATCATAAGACCATGCAAAAACATGTCTAGATTTTTTGAGAAGATCTACTAGTGAACCTTTTAGCTTGGGGGACAAATTCTTACCAATATATACCTTTTTGGATCTTGATATGTCCCCCAGTCTTCAGGTTTGATCACCGTACTTGTAGATAAAGGCTTGTCTTTGTTATCAAAAGATCTCTCAAGTAAAACTAGAGCTTTGGGTACTTTATTTGATTTCAATTGGAGAGCCTCCCTTCTAATAATATGGTCTTTCCCATCTAAAGTCTCCACAATACCACTAAATTCCATCTCTTTGTTCCCAAAGTTTGATTCACAAGATAGGAATCTTAAAATATCCATGTCATCATCAAAGACTTTCCAACCCTCAGCATTGTTTGGAATGGATGGTCTAGATTAAATCTCTATACTAGATATTCCTGCAAAACTAATGTCTTCAGGCCTCAAGGCAATATTAGCCAGCAAGTCTACCATCTTGTTCTGACTTCTATCCATCCATTCAATGCCAAATGCATCAAAGTTTTCAATTTCATCCCAAACAACATTCCTATACTGTTTTAATCTCTGATTCCTTGAAGCATATCTGGATCTTGTTTGAGACATAACCAACTCAGACTCCCCAATGACTCTAATACATCTAATCTTGTGTCTTGAAGCTAATCTCAATCCTATTAATAAAGCCTCATATTCTACAATATTATTAGTGCAAGTAAATGGAAGAGAAAATTAGAACTTGTAGGTCTTACTGCTGGGAGGTATTAGTAGCACTCCTGCACCAGCTCCTTCTTTTGAGTTTGCACCATCAAAGTGCATTGTCCATAAGTCAGTCTTATCTGCAAGATTTTATTTCTCCTCTGATAGAAGCATATGTTGGACATTCTTCTCAACTTTACTGTCTTGCACTTGAAAGGATCTAATGTCAGTATCCAAGAAATAATTCATTGCTTCATCTTCACTCTCCTCAATCATGTGAGGAGTTCTGACTTCTCTGGATACTTTGACATTTTTACCAGCTATGTCAAATGTTTTAAAGGATAGATCATACTGGATCTTCCCTCCTATTGAGGCACTCCATTTCCTAAACAATAACATCCCATATTCAGGTAGGATGTCAACTACTAGGACACTTATTGTTAGTACCTTTCTGGAAATGCAACAAGTGTATAAGGAAAAGCCTTAATAGTACCTATGATAGGCACTTCTCTTGAATCCATAGCTTGACATCTCCCATGAGGAGTATCTACCTACTATCCCATTGATTTCATTATTTCTGTAGGCATGACTGTGTTAGAAGCTCCTGAATCAATCATGCAATTCTTAAGCATCTATCCATTAATAATCAATGTTAAGAAAAAGGGATCTACAACTCCCAAAGGAGGAGTGACATGATTTGTGTTTAAGATCTGAGGGACCTTAGAAATAATCTCATCTGATTCTTTTTCCTTTGTATCAGATTTCTCCTTACTGTTCTTTTTCTTCTCATCCATTTCTAATTCCAAGGCTCTTGTGGTAGAAACACTATTCATCCATATCAAAGTTGCCTCCTTGTGCTAAGGAATCCTCATAATTTCTAAAAGTGGAGCCTTGACTATGATCTGTGAAATCAATTTTCCCATGTCAAAAGAAGCATATTTGATATCAAAAATATCTTTCTTGGTAATAACAATACTTCTATCTTCATTTTGAGTAGCCAAGCTTGGCTCAACTCCTTTAACATCTTTTGGCATAGAAGAAGCAGTCATCTCTGGTGTCTATATTTTAATCTTATAAACAATAATTAGATTACTTAGTTTACCCTTTATTCTCACCTTTATCTTCTTCACATCCTCAATAATATTTTCCTATTCTGGTGTCTTCTTGGGGATTGCTTTTGTATTTGTAACAAATATGCCAGCTGGCCTGCCATCTGCACTATCAGCTATCCTATTTCTCAAATTGTAATTACTCTATATTTGAGTAACCAATTTTTATGTAATTCAAGCCCTTTATGTATCTGAAGGTCTTCTTGCCATAAAAGGCTCTCTTCCCCTTGTAGCACTACACCTTATTTTATCAATGTTTGCTTCCTTTTCATCAGATGAAAGCACATATTGATCTTCAACTTAATCATCAAAATCATCTTCATCTGATGAAGACAACTCCTGATTTTGACCTTGGTCATCAGATTCTTCACTTTTAAAATCTGCAGAAGCCATTGCATTCCCAACATCATCATATAGTCCTTCTTCCTCTTCTCATTCTTTTTGGGTCTGACCTAGATACATCTTCAAAGAAACAACACAACTAGTAGGGTTATGTGTGGATTCACAATAATCACACCAATAATTCTCACTACTCATGTTAGCTAAATTTCTCTCAAGAGGATTAGAGTATCTTTGTTTGGCTTCTCTATCCTTTGTGGAATAATGGGCTTGCCATCCTTCCATTGGGTATTGTATGGGTAGTTTTGCATCCTATTTTGGGGATTATAATTGTTATAGGATGATCTATTATCGTTTGGAGCTCTAGGATTCTTACTATCTCCTGGCTTTAGGTCCTTTATAGCATTTATAATTTTTTTCATATTGACCTCCTACTTAGGCTTAGTGTTTGAAGGTTTATCCAACTCCTTTCTTGCAAGCTTCCAATCATCTCTTCTACCCAACTTCCCAAATACCCTCCTATTTGTTTCTATATTGATAGCTATTTTATAAGATTCTCTTATTGTCCTTGGATTCTTATCTCTTAGGAGGTATCCCATCTTAGAATCAAATGCATTAAGATAGGTAGCTAGACAAACCTTGTCATCAAGTCTCATAACCTAAAAAAATTTATGCATAGCTCTTTGAAATCTTATGTTGGATTCTGCAACATCTTCATTCTGATTATTTTTAATATTGTTGAATTAATTTAACATGAATCCTTCATTGGTCTTATCACCGTATTTCTCTTTAAAGAATTCAATTAGTTCCTCCATTAACCCTACAGAATTATAGGGTAACCCTCTAAACCAATCCCTAGCATCCTCTACTGAAGACTGAATACAAAGTTTCATTAATACATCCTCATGCATAATTTCACAATCATCCATGATGTCAATAAATTTTTTCAAGTGTTCTTCACATGTAATTACATTATTCCCAACAAATTTGGGAATTTTATCTCTAAGTTCACTTGGAACTACATTAGGATAACCAATGATATTATGAAAAGAAAATTGCTTGTACCTTTCTACATGAGTGGACTTTCCTTGAAATGTAATGTTGTCTTGAGAAGTAGAGGCTCTAGTATTTGATGTTCTAGTTTCTTCAGCACCAAGATGAATAGACCTTGTTGTTTGTCTAAGAAAATCAGCCTTCTTGTTCATCTCCGAAGTAGCAGCCTCCAATTCTGCCTTCTCAAGTTCTTTAGCTATAATCTCCTTTTCAACTCTAGCTTTTTCAAGATCCATGTCCAATTTAGACATCTAATTTGTTGGGCCTTTGAGATTCTTGGGCTCATTTATTAAAACACCTGCCATTCCTTGCTTTCCCTTATATTTAGTTCCTTGATGATTAACCATTTGAATGACAGGTTCCTCTTCAATTCTCTCAGGCTCAGCAACATAATTGATGGCCTTCTGGTTTTGTACTCTCGTCTTTAACTACTCAATTCTGATCATCTTTTGCCTTTTTTCGTCTTCCTTTTCTTTGTTCCTTTGTTGTGTGATGGCTAGTTATTTTTGGAGACGTCTTGTCCATTCTTTCTCTTCATCATCGACATCTTCTAAATCAAGAAGTGTGTTGTCGGAATCTCTTTCCTCTCTTTCACTAGCAAAGTTATAATCTTCATTTGTACCCAGTCCCACATTTGCAACCTCCTCATACTCAGATGCATTTCCTTCTTGGCTACGTTGGGCTTGTCTTTCTTCTCTAACTCCCTCCTCCTGTCTTTCAATTTGAGGAGCTCTTCTATTACCTTTTCCTTTTCTTGGTTGCTCAGCTCTAGATGTAGTTGGGACTTCATCTCCCAACCACTCATTAGGATTTTTCTTTGACCAAAACTTGGAGCCTCTGTAGCTCATAATGGAAAGTGTGTGAAAAAATAGTTTTTTTAATGCTCAACACTGCTGCATAGAAAACTTCAGAGTCACCACCCAACACTTAGTTGGGATCACAACACTAACTAATATGAATAAGTTTCAAATAGATAACTCACAAGATAAAACAATGAGTAAGGTGAATCTTGAGTAACTCTATGCATCCAATGATCAAATTACTGGCCAATTATGTCAAATTACTACATATCCCCAGTAGAGTCGTCATCTTGTTGGCGACTCAGATGGGTCAAATTATATAAATAGTAGAACCCCAAAGATTCCTTAAATAGGTTTAGCAAGATTTTTACTTCTCTGTCCCCAGCATAGTCATCATCTTGTTGGTGTTTAAATTTTTTTATTCCATTTAAAGCTACCAATATGCCTTGAGACTGATGTTAGGAGTGGTTATCTCCAAGTATGGAAGCTCTGCAAGACAACTGGACCAACTATAGGGACAAGACCACCGTCTGCACTTCTAGCTCTACAAAACCAAGGCAGCTACACGTAATCCAAACTAAACTCAATTATTTACAACACCTTTTACTTATGTATTGAACAACAGATAGATGGTAAGTAAGTACTAAATTCAAACTTAGAATTCATTGACTCTCCACTACCATGGGTGGGATAAGAAGAAAAAAAACTGAAAAGTAAAGAATTTGGTTATGATTTTGATTAATTTTAGGGACAAAATAAAGCCAAACCATTCAGATATGCATCTCAACAGAAATACTAATTCTAGATTAGTGCCTTATCCATTGGGCTAAATCCTAGATACAATATTGAAGCTGAAACACCTTATTGGCAAAGATTCAAAGCCATAAACATAATAACTCTCAGATCACACACTACAAGATCCTCAAAAAGGTATCGAGGCAAAATCAATGTAATATCCAAAGGAATTTAATTTCATCTAAGATGGGTCTGTAGGTGGTTGCATAAGGAAAATTCAAATGTTGAATCAGATACATTTTCTCAATATAACATCAAAATAACTAAATATTAGACTATAAATTATTTCCAGTTGAAATGTTGATTACCTCATCTCTTTCTTCTCCACTTGGAAAACGCTGAGGATCTATGGGAAGTCCTAAAGGGGGTTGTAACATTTAAAACAATATTAATACAAGTTAATAACATATATGTCAAAAAACACTAGTTAACTAAAAATGCATGGACTAAAAAACAAATGCATGCCAGAGCCTCAGATGGATCTCCTATGCTCATAGGAGGCAAAGTCACTAACGAATTAGTTACAATCATTTCCTATATTGTAAGTGATAAAAGATATTACAGTCATACAAGAAGGAAGTAGGGCTTTCAAACAAACAAGAAAGCAATCCAAAAGGAGTTAACAAAAGGGTTTCAACTATGCTATGCACTTAGTGAAAAGGAGTTAAGAAGACAAGCATACCTCTTCCCTCTATTGTACTAGACCTCATCTTTGATGAGTAGGACTTCTAACAAAATAGAATGGTAGAGAATCAGTGAGAATTTTTGAAGGGGGTTGTAATAGGTAAAAGATAACTAATACAAGTTAATAACCCAAATTTGTTGACAAACTCTAAAAAATTAAAAATGTGTATACTTATATCTAAATAGATATGTTTTGTTGGAATAACTAAGAGGGGGGGGGTGAATTAGTGGCCTCAAAAATTAATCTTTAAATCAACCCAAAAAAGTATTACCACATTTATAAGCCTCTAGTTATCTTCAGTCCTACAAGATGATTGCCTTGAAATACTTATATCAAATTACTACTTGTCGGAATGCTTTGTAAAACCTTATACTGTATGTTTACCGATAAAAAGTCTTTCTATTTACCGAAATACAGTAAATAACTAGTGTATACCGATCAATCCAGATTTACTTATGTGAAATGCAAAACAATAAAATAATGACTCATAAACACATTAACACATGGATTTTTAACGTGGAAACCCTGTCAAGGGAAAAACTACTGGGACCGGTAACCCAAATTTTCACTCTTCTGAAGTGAGCTCGGTGAAGAGCCAACCCTGTCAAAGGTTACAAACACACTATTAGGTGTGACCTTGTTAGAGGATTTAAATGAATAGTTTGTCACTTAGTTTCTGGCATCTGATACTACCATCCTTGATCAAACACTCACTTGGCCTGTCAATAGGTATCAGGTTTATCCAATGCTACTTTGTATGATCAAACTTTTTGATACTCCTTGGGATGTATCTCAATTAGAAAAGACTTTTAAGTCTTGCTTGTTTAAGAGACTTGATGCTTCAATGGTTAAACTGAAACAATAAATTTATCTGTTCACATATACAACTTGAATTGCAGATTTTCATATCTATTGTAAGTGCATTACCTATCTGATCAATGTTATCATTTCAATACCTTTAATCCACATTGTTCTTCTCTGTGATGTTGTATCATTGTTCGTCGGTGTCTGCAGAATTTAGCTCTTTCCTCGGCTTGATTGATCAGGTCTGAATGAAGACTTTCTTCTCCTTCAGAATCTCTTCAACATCTATTCTATTGTCACTCCCCCTAATTCATATTGAATTAGCTTGTCTCTTATATAGACATGATTTTCATGTTTCTTGGCTTTCTTTATCTTGGTGTGATCTACAATTCTCGCCAATCAGATTTAAAGAAAAACTCATGTTTTATCTCGTAGAGATTTTCTTTCCAACTAGACTAAGTAGCTTTAAATCCTTCACTTATCTATGACTTTATCTTGTCGATTAAAACACTGATAAATACCAGTTAAGTCTATATTTAGCTCTTGATAGCTAAGCATTTTTTCATTTCTGAACTCTTTGTTCTGTCAGTCAATACTTCAGTTAGTCGTTAGTGACAACTGACTGTTCCATTAGTGAGACTTCAGTTGTCTTCGGGATCTCCATCCTGTTGTCTATCCGTCAGGCAACACTGTAAGTCTATCTATCGGGTTACACTGTGCTTTTTCTCTTCAGTAATGATGTGCTTTTTCTCATCGTGTAACACTATGACCTTTCTCTCATTGGTTTACTCTGTCCATCGGTGTGTACTCCATCGGTGTATACAGTCACTTAGTGAATACTTAACTTTTATGCATTACTGATAGCATAGCCTTTGATTCATTGGTTCTCTGAAGTCTTTAGTAGTATGTACATGACCATACAGATTATATCAAGTTGACATCAATGAAAATAAAATACATTAATTGATTTCATGTCTTGCATTAAATTTATGTGTCTTGGTGATCATCAACTTAGCATCTTCAAACATTCAATCAGTTATATTTCACCAATCTCTCCCTTTTGCATTGATGGCAACACACTATATTATCACCAATACAATATGAAATATAACAACTCAAGTTCATCAAACTACCAATCTTATGTACTATAACCGATACAAATATATGGTCCTGGGTAAGCTCACATAGCTTAGATTTGATTCTTGCTGCTCTCTTTCTATCTTCAATCCCTTCACTTGATAGATGTAGAATCTTTCTTCTTATGATGTGATGTGTTCTCTTTTTGTGTCAAATTCTCTCCCTTTGACTACTCTTTTCTTTTGATGTATCTTTTCTCTCTTGTCAACAATCTCTCCCTTTGTATGTACTCTCCCTTTCTGGTTACATCTCTCCCTTTGGATAATGTGATAATGGATATAATCTCTCCCTTTGAAAACAATGCCAAAATAATATTGGACAGTAATGCCAATCAATCTGTTCTACCCATAATATACTCCTTGAATTTTCCAATCCATCGACAATGTAACAACTCTGGTGCTTGGAGTAGATAAATACCTTGTCGTGTACAGATGTATCTTTTAAGTCCATCTCTTTGCTTGCATTAGCATGAATGATATTCTGATAATATGTAGGCTGATGCAGCCTTCTAGTCATCTTACTGACCAGTAGACAAGGGTCTGACCCCTAATCTCTTTCTCAAGTACTCAAATGTATCCTTGGGTAGTGGCTTGGTGAATATATCGGCTAATTGTTCCTTTGATTGCACATACTCAAGTATCGCCTCATTTTCTTGAACTTGTTCTCTCAAATAATGATACTTGATAGCAATATGCTTTGTCTTACCATGCATGACTGGATTCTTGGAAATGTTAATTGCACTAGTATTATCACAATAGATAATTACTGGTTCAAGAATTTTAATATGCATACCTTCCAGTAATTGTTTGATCCATGCAATATTTGAGCAGTTTGCAGCAACAACAACATACTTTGCTTCTGTAGTAAAATGAGAGATGCATCCTTGCTTCTTTCTGATCCATGTGACAAGTTTGTCACCCATAAAGAATTCTCCTACAGTTGTTCTCTTTTGGTCATCAAAGTTTCCAGCCAAATCAGCGTTGGTAAAGACCTTAAGTTCAAATTTTCCTTCTCTTCTATACCATAAGCCACAGTCCTCGATATTCTTCAGATTTCTTAAGATTCTTTTCACAACAGTCATATGTGATTCCCCGGGATTAGCATAAAATCTTGCAACTAGTCCTACTGAATGTGCAATATCTGGTCTAGTATGTACAACATACATGAGTTTGTCAATCATTGATCTGTACAAAGTTTGATTTTCCTCAGGTGACTTGTCCTCCTTTGTCAGCTTACATCCAGTTGCCATCGGTGTTCCAATTGGCTTGGAATATTTCATCTTGAATATTTTTAGCACTTCCTTGAAGTATTTGGATTGTGTAATGAAAATGCCCTCATCTTGTTGCATCATCTATAGACCAAGAAAGACCTTGATCTCTCCAAACATAAACATCTCAAACTCTTTTCTCATTTTATTTGCAAATGATTTTCATAGCATATCATTGCCTCCAAATATGATGTCATCAACAAATATTTCAGCAATCAAAATGTTAGAATAACTGAGAGGGGGGGTGAATCAGTGGCCTCAAAAATTAATCCTTAAATTAACCCAAAAACTTATTACCACATTTATAAGCCTCTAGTTATCTTCAATCCTACAAGATGATTGTCTTGAAATACTTATATCAAATTACTACTTGTCAGAATGCTTTGTTAAACCTTCTATTATATGTTTACTGATAAGCAGTCTTTCTATTTATCGAAATACAGTAAATAACTAGTGTATACCGATTAATCCAGATTTACTTATGTGAAATGCAAAACAATAAAGTAATGACTCATAAACACATTAACACATGAATTTTTAACGTGGAAACCCTGTTAAGGGAAAAACCACTGGGACCGGTAACCCAAATTTTCACTCTTCTGAAGTGAGCTTGGTGAAGAGCCAACCCTGTTGAAGGTTACAAACACACTGTTAGGTGTGACCTTGTTAGAGGATTTAAATGAATAGTTTGTCACTTAGTATCTGTACGCCTATTCTTTGTGATTCGTGGTTCCCAAGCTTTCCAAAGGCAAGGGTTAGTAGCAAAGGTTTTACAAATGACATAAATCCAATACACAAATACTACTAAAATGAATAACTCGAAGCATAACAAATAAAATGTACAAGCAAAGAAAGGAAAACAAATGAATGCAAACCCTGAAGTCCTTGAAGCTTCTATTGTTTCTCTCTACTCCTTTCGTAACACTATTCTTGATGCTCAGTATTGGGGTGGGTAACGTCTATGACTTGAGAAGTATCAAGAATTTGCTAATTGAAATGAGTGTGTGATCGCAAGATGGCTTGAATGCTAGAACCAAACTGACATAGTAATGGCGCACGAGAGCTTGAAATCCTGGATCCTTCAAATGGTTATGAAGGGTTTATTATATAGGAATTAGGGATGAAATGAACGGTTGAGATCAATCCCAGAGATAGGGAGATGAACGGTTGAGATCAAAGGGAACTGGAGAAGCCATCAGTAAACTCTGCCTCTTCAATTTGTAAAGAGGAGACAGAGTTTGGTTGACTAAAGAGCTAATTGTGAGTTACCTTTTTGAACTAAAGAGGTGGGTGAAGTTACCCATGTGGACTGGAGAGGTGGGTGAAGTTACCCATGTGGACTGGAGAGATGGGTGGAGTAACCCATGTGATCTGAT
>MU227462.1:92725-105871 GCA_018584345.1 Thuja plicata | reverse complement strand
ATTAAGCATAGAAAATGCGCCAGATGAGCATTAATTTGTTGAAAAAGTGAATCACTATATGATGATGATGAATGCATTCCTATGTTAGTTATGATGTTATTGATGATGGATGCATTGATTATATGATTTACTATGCACATGTTTTTGATTTTTCTTATGCAATAAATGAATGCAATCTACCATGCACAAATTTTTTTAGTAATGCATGTGTTAGTTAGAAGGAAGTTAGTTTGGAATGTGATCTATGGGATTGATTGATAGATAAGGAATGATAGAAAGGAAATTTTTGCTTTTTTTGATAGATATGATTTGATAGAAAGGATGAGTGTCCCAAGTTGCTGCCCCTATTTCCAATATTTGTCATCATTGCATCTCTTTTTTTTTGTATTTTTTAAAATTCTGAAGAGCGTTGAATGATCCAGATCACATACCACCTGGATACCGCCATGACCTCTTGATAGCGGAAGGAGTAGAGAGATTGAATAGAAAGAGAACCTAGTGCACTCAAATATTGACCATCTGGGTTCAACTATGTTCGTTGTTTGAAAGGAAAGAGAGCCAAAAGCACTCAAATATTGACCATCTGGATACCGCGTGTCGTCTGAATTAATCTAAAACAAAGAAACCAAGATAGAACTTCTATGCATCCAGAGTCCATCTGGATAACACTATGAGCTCTTGATTTCCAAAAGGGAAAGCCAAGCAAACAAGATAGAACTCCTATGCCCCTAGAGTCCATCTGAATAGCATCGTGAGCTCTTGTTTGCAACATAAAAAGGGAAAGACCATAGAAATCAAGATAGAACTCCAAAACACTCAAAGTCCATCTGAATAGCGCTGCGAGCTCTTGATTCTATAAAACCAAACAAGCAAAATAAAAGAGAAGGAATGTCCAATTCTTTCCCAGGTTTAAGCTCAGATCGTGGAACTGTGCGGCTGCCAGATAAGTGACAGCACCTACCGCATTTATCCTAAATCATCATGGCCCTGAAATTGAATTGAACATTCAACAGACATCAATCAAAGAAAATAAGTCATGATCTATCATAGCTACTCTCCTCACATGGTAGATCCTAGAGTAGCGTAAGAACATAACCGCAAAATTTAGACTGACATCTGACTGACTGATTGACCTAGTCAACATTTTTGGATGGTTCCTCGATGCAATTGGATTCTCTTGATTGGCTCGATTCTTTGGATAGGCTTGATTGGATTGATTGCTTGAGTGTGTCTGGTTTCAGTAATAGATTACTCATATAAGACTGACCTGTCTGGTTTGAGTGTATCCATCACTATGTAAGACAATTGATATGATTTGATCGTGTTGGCAGCTGATCAAGCTATGTCAGATGGGCCTAATGCTGGTTTGCAAAGCTCATGATTGTGACATTTCATAGATTGGCTTGTTCGCTAGTTGCTTGCTGATTGATTTGATAGATTGATAAAGCTGTGTCAGATGAGCCCAATACTAATTTACAAAGCTCATGATTGTGACATTGATTGACTGGGCATGATCGCCCTTTTCTCTCTTGATTACTAAGTTGGTTATATTGCTTGGGATTTTGCAAATTTTTGAATGTTTTTGATGAAGATTAATTTTCTCAAAACATTTTTGATATTTTTTGGATTTTTTGATGAGTTTTCTGATTTTTTTAGATTTTTTCAGGACATTTAGAATCGCCCCCTAGTCTGGTGGACCAGTACTAACCATGGATAAGTGATGGTGCTCAAGGGGGAATGTGCTTCTGGATATAGCTTGGTTAGTCATTCTTGCATTTGAAATCTGCTCAAGCTTTTGGAGTTCATTGATGGTGAAGTTGGATTTGAACACTTGGCACATGTTTGCCAGGTTTTCACCAAGGTACCTACTCAATAGCGCCTGTTTGCTAGGTTTTCATTGAGAGAGCGATTTTGTTTCTCTTTAATTTTTTTGCTTTTTTTGATTTTTTGATTTTTGATTTTGTCGTCATCAAGGCGCTTGATTGCCAGATTTTCACCAAGGTAACATTTTGTATTTTTTGATTTTTTTAGTATTTTCTGGATATGTAGATAGGTGCCTTAACCATAGAGACCTCAAGGGTAGAACCTCTTGAGGTGCATGTTGTTGATGTATCTGGGGAGCTGATCTCCTTCTGGTGTCACTAGTATGAATGCCCCACTCTGAGTAGAGCTGATAATGACAAATGGGACTAACCAATTAGGCTCAAACTTTCCAGGTTTGACTCGCTCTGCTTGGTTCTTTTGATTTTCCATGAGGACAAGGTCTCCTACCTAAAATATTCATGGCTTCACCTTCTTGTGATAGTTTCTTCTAAGGAGATTTTGATAGCCTTGTAAGTGGTTGAAGGCATGCTATCTTCTTTCATCTAGTAACTCTAGTTCACTGAGCCTTGCTACTCTATAGTCCTCATCTGTAATTAGGTTCTTCAAAGATATCCTTAGGGATGGGATTTCCACTTCGAGGGGCAATACTGCCTCTGATCCATAGACTAGGGAGAAAGGAGTGGCTCTTGTAGGTGTTCTCACACTAGTTCTGTATGCCCATAATGCGGGACTAAGCTGTAAATGCCAGTCTCGCCCTGATTCATTCACTGTTTTCTTCAAGATTTTCAAGATTGTTTTGTTTGTAGCTTCGGCTTGGTTGTTCCCTCGAGGATAATAAAAGGAAGAGAACCCTTGTTTGATATGGAACAGTTCGCATAGCTCTTCAACATCTTTGTTCTGGAAAGGTGTACCATGATCTATCAGGATAGTTTGAGGGATCCTGTATCGACAGATAATGTGGTTAAGTATGAACATTGCTATTTGCTTTCTAGTGAGGTAAGTGAGGGGAATTGCCTCCATCCACTTGGTGAAGTACTCGGTTGCTGCTATGATGTATTTGTGTCCATTTGCTAAAGAAGGTGTAATTTTTCCCACTAGGTCAAATCCCCACGTGGAAAAAGGCAATGGTGATGTGATAGGATTTAGTTTCTGGGTTGGTGCATGGATGAGATCTCCATGAATCTGACACTGTCTACACCTTTGAACATGTTTGTGTGCATCTGTCTCTATTGTGGGCCAATAGTATCCCATGCAGATGATATTCTTAGTTAAGATGTTGCCACCTCCGTGGGTTCCACAAATTCCTTCATGTACCTCGTACAAAGCTTTCTGGGATTCTGTGGAAGTGAGACATCGTAGTAGCATTCTTTCTAGACTTCTATATAAAGTAGTTGAGAGGATGGTATACCTAGAGGCTTGGCGGATGAGGGACTTTCTCTGGTTCCTAGACAAGTTGGGAGGTAAGACACTATTTTGGAGATAGTTATAGACATCTTGGTACCATGGTGATTCAGGACCAACAAGGACGCATGCTCATTCTATGATAGATGCTTGGTGTGATGGCACCAAGAGTTTCTCTACTAGAAGCTGGAATCTCTTTTCGTTGCTTGGCATATCAATCCGTGATGCTATGGTAGTCATCACATCTGCAGCTTTGTTCTATGCTTGTGAGACTTGCTCGAAGAAGATGTAATGGAACTTGGTGCGTAGTGTTTCCATCTGTGCTCTATATGGTATGAGCTTCTCATCTTTGGTCATATAATCATTGTTGACTTGACTAATGATCAACTGCAAGTCTCCAAAGACCTTTAGGTTCTTGATTCTCCATTGAATTTCTCTCTTTAGACCGATGACTAGTGCTTCATATTCTACTATGTTGTTAGTGCATGGGAAGTTGAGTTTGAAAGACTTTGGAATTGTATCATGATCTGGAGTGATAAGCACTATCCCTACCCCCGCACCATGGTTCATGCACGACCCATCAAAATATAGTTGTCATACCTTGATCGCTAGTTGTAGTGTCATAATAGATTTGTCAGGAAAGTCAAAAATAATAGGCTGATGGTCCTGAATGGGTGCCTCTGCTAGTTGATCTGCGATCACTTGCCCTTTGATGGCCTTTCTATATACGTACTCAATTTCAAACTCACTTAAGATCATTACCCACTTTGCAAGTCGTCTGGTGAGCGTTGCTTTTCTTAGGAGGTACTTTAAAGGATCAATATGTGTGATCAACTTTGTTTGGTGACTCAACATATAATGTCTTAGGTTCTGGGAAGCGAAGACAACTGCAAGGCATGACTTTTCAGTTGGTGTATAGTTGAGCTCATATCCTACCAATATTCTTCTTAGATAGTAGATGGCCCTTTCTTTACCTACATCATCATGTTGTGCCAAGAGTACACCTAATGCTGACTTCATTGCTGAGATATACAAAAGCAATGGTCTACCTTGGACTGGTGGCACTAATATAGGAGACTTGAGGAGGTAATCCTTGAATTTTTGGAATGCTTGTTCGCATTGCTCTATCCATATGAATTTGATGTATTTGTGCAGTAGATGTTGGAATGGGTGGCACTTGTCTGCTAGCTGAGTTATGAAGCGCCTGATTGATTGGAGCCTTCCTTGTAACCCTCTTAGTTGTCTCAGGTTTGATGGTGGAGGCATGTCCAATATTGCTTTGACTTTCTCTAGGTCTACTTCGATGCCTCTATGTGACACTATGAACCCCATTAGCTTTCCTGTTGTGACACCAAATGCACATTTCTTTGGGTTTAAATAGACTTTGTATTGCTGCATTCTATGAAAGATTGGTCCCAATACTTGTAGATGATCTTTGCGAAGCATTGACTTGGCTAGTATGTCATCCACATAGTCTTCCATTGTTTTGTGGATGAGATCATGAAATATTGTTGTCATAGCCCTTTGATATGTTGCACCTGCATTTTTGAGACCAAATGGCATGACGTTCCAACAGTAAGTGCCCCAAGGACATGTGAAAGTTTTTTTATGTTGATCCTTGGGTGCGATCCTTATCTGATTATACCCTGAAAAGCCATCCATGAGTGATAGCATTTGATGTCCAGCGGTTAGATCTACTATCATATCAATGTTGGGTAAGGGAAAGTCATCTTTGGGACAAGCTATGTTGAGATCTCTAAAGTCTGTGAAAATCTGTATCTGACCACTGTGCTTTGTAACTGGCACCAAGTTAGATATCTAGTCTACGTATGGTATAGGTCTTATGAACTTAGCATCTAGGAGCTTCTTCAATTCTGCTTTGACTAGGAATGCAACATGGGGATGCATCTTTCTCAGATTTTGTTTTACAGGTTTGGCAATGGGTAGCAACGGGAGATGGTGTAGTACTAGCTTTGGATCTAACCCTGACATATCCGAGTAGGACCATGTGAAATTGATCATCCTTGCTTTAAAGAAGTTGATAAATTGTTCTCTCTCCTCAGGGGTGAGTGATTTTGCCAAGTATATGTTCTTTGGGTTCTTTTCATCTCCCAAATTGACTTCCTCTTTTTCTTCTGCTAGCAATGTCGATTTCTCCTCTATCAAGGGGAGGAGTTCCTTCTTTCCATCTTCTAGCGCCTTGGTGAGGTTTTTGCTAGAAGATACGTCTTGTTTTAGCTTTTTATCATTCTTTTGTTCTTTTTTCTTTTGTGGCCTGGAAAGAGGAGTTGCCTCCCTGAAATATGCCACTCTGTCGAGGTCAATGGAGAAGCTTTCCTTGTGCTCTCCTGATGGAATGCCTTCCCTAATTTCCATGAAATCATAAATAGCCTCATCATTCTCGAAGATATCTAAATCAGGGGGTCCTTGTTGATCCCACTCTATTAGCTCTGGGTGTACAAGACAGATACTTTCATGGTTGTTTGACTCTAGTTGATTGAAAGGGATTACAAATATGGTTCCCACAAAACTGGACTGTGATGTGGATGCACCACTTGAGGTTTGATAAATGACATGCTTATCTATGTAGGGTTGTTCGGTAATGGTTAGTTGGTCAAATAAGCCTTCTAGGTTTATGATAGTGTCTAACTGAGGGGAATAATCTGGGATCGACGGTTCAAAGTCGTGAAAGGATCTCCACTCATACTCATGGGAGTCAGTCTCAATAGAACACTCGTCAGATGTCTCACTTCCTTCGTTATCATCGATTTCTATGTGGAGGTCTATTTGGGTTTGTGTGGTTCCCTCTTCAGCAGGCAACAACTATGCTAATATGTTGCTTATCAAGATATGTTCTGTTTTGTGTCCCCGGTGCATCTCTGCTATTTGTTCTTGATTGAATTGGATGTCTTCGATCACCGAACGTGTTCCTATTTTCCCATAGCCCAACCCTCTTTTGTTTCTCTAGGTTGGTGGGAGAGACAATACCATTAAGCCTTGTTGCCTTGCCCCCAGACCAGTTGTACCAGTGTAACCAAATCTTTGTAACATTGTGTAACCATTACCATTGTTTGACAGGGGTAGGGGTGGTCGGATTGTCTCTTGTGAGTCTTGGTATAACCAGGTATTGATGTCTTGTTCAAGTGACTTTTCTTCTGCTATGTCTCCCCATCTGACAAAGGTTGTGGGCGAACATCTGAATAAAACAAGCTACAGAGTTTTTGTTATAATAATAGGTTGTGGCATGCCATAAGTTCTTGGGCTCTGAGGCATGTGTGTGATGGTAAAAGCCTCTTCATATCTGTATTCACCACAGCCCTTGTCAGTAATGGATAGCTTGCCCGCTTTCCGTGTGATATCTTTAAGATTTGAATATGAAGAGGAGGGAATACTTGTGTCCTAGTTAATGACTATCTTTCCTGTTGTTCATATGACATCCTTGGGATTCAAATCTAAAGAGGATGGGATGCTTGCATCTTGGTTTGATGGTACCTAGTTATCAGTGCTGATCTGGACCGCATTGCAGTATTGGAAAGGATTGGGATCTCCCTCTATGATGATTTCCTCTCCCTGGTGTGGGAACTTGATGCATTGATGGTATGTCGAGGGTACGGATTTCATTTCATGTATCTAGGGTCTCCCTAGTAGCATGTTGTATCCCAACTCAAGGTCTAGCATCTGGAAGGGAGTGTTTTTCACCACTGGACCAATACGGACAGGTAGAATGATAATACCTTTAGAGGACCTTTCCTCTTCATCATAAGCTCTGATATTCATCCTCCTTGTGACATCAATGCTTGATTCTGAATAGCCCAGTTGCTTGATTAACTTTAGAGTATAGATGTTTAACCCAGCTCCACCATCAACAAGGACCCTATGGATAGCGCTTTTGTGGACCTGGACAAGTAAGTGCAAAGGATCATTATGCAGGGGTTTATGCGACGGCACATCACGGTCTATGAATGTGGCATGTTTGTTAGCAGCTATATGGTTGACCATCGTTTGGAAGCTCTTGGGTGTTATGTCCCTTGGGACAACTACATTCTGAAGGGCTTGGTCAAGTGCCATTTTATGTTAGGGAGATATGTGCAATAGGTCAAACATGGAGATCTGGGCAAGTGTGCGCTTTAGTTGATCCACTATGCTTGGTTGTGGATCTGAGTTTGCTTTAGGATTGGCAGATACAGTAGGTGAGGGTGGTACTCCTTGCAAGATGACTCTGGCATGACATGTTGTTACAACACATTTGTTACTTTGGTCTTTGATAGTGATCATAGCCACATGGCTATCTGAAGGGTTGAGGCAATTGATAACATTATCACTGTTGGCATACATATAGTTAACTTGTTTTTCTTGTCCACCAGACCCGGAGGCTTTTCCCTTGTTGTGATCATGGAAGGTATCGTTGAAGATAGTGTGATTAGTTGTGCCTTTGGTTTGGGTATTTGTCACATCGATGACCCCTGTGTCAATCAGATCTTGGATAGCGTGTTTCAATCGGTAACAGATAGACATTTTGTGCCCTTTCACCCGATGAAACCTGCAGAAATCCTTGTCATTATACCACCTTGGTTTGTTCACATCCTGTTCAAAGTACCTAATTTCAGGGAGAGTGATAGTGTTTGATTGTATCAACTTGCGTAAATTTGATTCTATCAGCTCTCCTAATGGTGTGAAATCTTGTTGCTAGAATTGAAACCGTGGTTTGCATTGATTTTGTTGTTGACTGTTTGACACAGCGACCACTTGTATAGGGGGAGGTTGGTTTTGGGTGTATGCTTATTGAGTGGGCCCTGTGGGTTTTTGGTTGGCCACAGGTGCGCCTTGCAGTGACACCTTGGGTTGTGCATAGTTGACTGTCTTCACATCAATGACACCATCGCTAGTGACATTTTTGTTTTTGTTCCACCAGTTAGCTTTGTCCGTTGCATTTTTGTTTGTATTGGTTTGTGTTGGATCTGCAAGGATTCCTCGTTTGACTAAGTTCTGCTCACAATGAACTCCTCGTTCGATGAATTGTGTGAAGTTCAGAGCTAACTATAACTCTGTTGTGAATGACATGTCTGGAATTAGATTGTCAAAAAACATGACTATTAGGTCTTGTTTGGGCACATAATATGTTATGCGGTTTGCCGTATTCCTCCATCTCTGTAGGAACTTCACAAAAGACTCTCCATCCTTCTGTTTGATATCGTAAAGGTCCTTGATGCTGACCTTGCGCTCGATGTTATGATGGAAGTGAGCTATGAAATTTTCAGCCAGTTCACCCCAAGACTGAATGCCATGAGGTAAATGCGAGAACCATTCCATTGCTGGTCTGGCCAAGCTTTGTGGGAACAGTCGCATTAAATATATTTCATCATGGACGACTTCGACGCAACTAGCAAAAAACTCTCAGATATGTTCAATAGGGTTGGTATTGCCCCTATATTTGTCAAATTTAGGTATCAAGAAGTGATTTGGGAATGGAGACATGTGGAGAGAATGGTCAAAGGGGTATGGGTATAAATCCTTTGCGGTGTAGGATTTAGTTTGCCCCTGATTTTGCATATCCATCATTTGGGTTTGAAGGGTTTGCACTTGTTGCATTAACATGTCTGTTTGATATTGAGGTTGATGTGTGAGAATGTTCCTCTGTGTTGTAGTGGGTATGAGGCTGCGCCTTTGTGTCCCTTGAGTAGGAACATAGGATTTCGTCCTGGGGACTTGATATTGGTTTCCCACCGAGTGATTTGGAAATGGAGGCACATGAGTAGCCCATGGTGGGTTTTGATGTGTTTGCAGTTGTGTTTGAAATTGGGGTTGATATTGCTGATGCTGAGGTTGGGGTTGAAGCTGGGGTTTCTATTGCTGAGTTTGGAATTGAGGCAACTGAAGTTGGGATTGCTGCTGCAGGGGTTGGATTTGAGGCAGCTGAAGCTAGGGTTGCTATTTCGGGGGTTGTAATTGAGGCAACTGAAGCTAGGGTCGCTGTTGCGGGGGTTGGATTTGAGGCAACTGAAGCTGGGGTTTCTATTGTGAGGTTGGATTGATGTCAGAATGGGAAAAGGTGTAGCCTTGGGCGGGCATTGACTGTAAGTTATACCTGCAGAGATGGATCCTTGTGGGCATGAAGTATTAATCCCAAGACTAGTATGAGTTGACTGTAGAAGCAACATAGTTTTAGAATAGTTGATGTTTGGTGTAGCTTGAGAGCTTGATTTCCCCGGCCATGTGACTGAAGGTGGGAGCATACTAGTAACCATAGGTGCACTCAGTTGTGAGCCTGTCATGTTTTGAGTGGAAGATGTGTTGGCCTGGTTTGTGTCATTGGTTTGACTGGGTATCATCTGTGTTAATGTGGGTAATACCAATGGTGGGAAGATTTGAGAGACAATAGGCAGTATCTGAGGAGGTTGAGTAGTGTTTTGACCTGTGAGAGGATTTTCATGCCATATGGTTGATACACTAAATTCAGCAGGGAGCTTGACTCCTTTCTTTATCAGCATGGCTAAGAAGCATTAGGGATTCCTCTCTACAACAATGTTAACTACTTGTGTGGAATAAGCATCTTGCTCTATATCCTCTAGTTCCTCTTCTGTGACATTTTGGAAAAGAGTTGCCCCATGGGGTATTTCAAGGCACAGAGTAGAACTGGTATTTATGAAAGGATCATTCTCTTTCTCTGTTTCCCAAGTGGGGAATCGATTGATATATGACTCATCGGGTTGTGTTCTAGCCTTAGACCTTGTGTAAGGCCCTCCATGAGGTGTTTGAGACATAGCGTGGTCCAGGTTTTGTAACTAAAACAAGTGATATAAAACAAACAAAGAAGAATATCCTTTCTAAGGAAGTCCGAGTTATGTTTAGGACAAGGGTAATTCTAGGGACAGATTTTGATATAGCTTGATCTCAAAGTGGTGATGATGTAAAAAGATAAGATTTTCTGACCTTTGCCTTGGACAAAGTCACTTTGATAAGGATGATGATGTTTGATATGATGAGATCAAGGTATTTCGAGTTTGAGCTTTCGAACTAACAATGTTTTTTACAATAATCGTGCTATATAGAGAAGGGATGATCTTTAATGTTTAGAGATTTACACAATGTTCTTCGCATTTTCCTGGGATAGACACTAGTTTTGGACACCAAATGAAGAGTTCTCTCAAGGTTTTTTTAGGTTAAAAATAGGTGTAATGTATCTCTGGTCAATTGCGGTACAACTCCACCGATTGCAGCAAAGTAAATGGTCGATTGCGGTAGTTTATCACCGATTGTGGTAACAATATGATTGCGGCAATAAACAAGTTAATTGCGGCAAACTTCCTTCAATTGCGGCACAATGCGGGCAATTGCGGTAAATAGGAAACAGTCTAAAAAATTCTAAGAGATGGGTATCACTGCTTGACCATTTTGATATTTTTGGAACAATGCTTCTGATTTGCAAGACAGTTGACATTGAAAACCCTAGACTTTAACACGTTTGACTCATTTTGACAGTTTGGATATTTTGTTTTGCATTTTTCAGAAATTGGTCAAAGAAACAAGCACAATAGACACTGTGTTTTGAAGAATGAAGACTGACAATGTGTATGTTCTACAACTTTTTTAAGTTGCAAGGTTATCACGAGGTCTCAACAATGAATAGTTAGATTTAATCTAGGTCAATGGCTTCAGAATACAATGTTATAGGCCCAATGCTTGAATGTCCGTTAGCTCACACAACAATTGTCACACTACTAGGACACGAAGGTCCATGACGTAGGTGCCCGTGTTTTTGCCGTTTCTGGGTATTATTGCCATGAAGTGAAGATCTCTTTCGTACACAAATACTGTGGGACACATATGTTGGGGATCTTGGGGGGAAATTTTGCAACCCCTTGCACTATAATAAGGTACCTGTTCGAAGGTAAAATGGGTTGGCCTCTAATTAATCAAGGTTGTAGTAAGGGTCCATGGCGTCTCTCCAATCGGTT
The DNA here is from genome assembly GCA_018584345.1 of Thuja plicata. Taxonomy (NCBI): domain Eukaryota; kingdom Viridiplantae; phylum Streptophyta; class Pinopsida; order Cupressales; family Cupressaceae; genus Thuja; species Thuja plicata. The sequence goes on along the minus strand of MU227462.1, from coordinate 94,691 downwards.
TGTATGTGTGTGACTCACTTAAGAGCCTAGTTGATCACACTGGCTCCTTAGGGATATTCACCCGATCTAGACTATCACCAACACACCTCGCCCGAGCTTGGCTAGATAAGACAAAACTTTAGTTTGCGCCTTGTTTATATACCGATCAGATTGATTACCAGTTTAAGGTCATTCTCTGAAGAAGAAGCGCATTCCCCAGAAAAACCTTTCTAAAAAGTACAAAGGTTTCTAATCTAACAGTTTGTGCAAGTGCACCCAAAACTCAAGACACAAGGTAAATCGATTAAGCTCCAAAAGTTTGAAATGTGAACTAAGCTACACCACCGTACAAGCACAAGTGTTTAATTTTCAGCCCAAAAGTAGGTGTTGATTGCTTGTTCAGTTTTAATGCACCAAATCGAGAAATTCTTTTCCTTGTTCAATTTTAGTCCCCACATCAATTTTAAGCCCAATTTTGAAATGTGAGATGTAAGATGTGTGACAAACATTGTTCTTTTTAAACTCAAATCGACAAGTGAATGAATTTTAAGTTGTATTGTTATCTTGCCTCCTCGATTTGTACCTGTCAAAGAAAGTGTTTAGTATCTTCACAAATGAAATCTTTCAATCCAAAATAGAAAAATATCCAAAAACTCTGGGATTGTTGAGATTGCTGAAATAAATGGACTTTATACTTACCTGTGAATCTATTAATTGAACCAATGTACCTCGTGTTTGCTTCGCTTTGATCGTTAGCTATGATTGCGAGAATAGCCCTTTGTTGTGATCAATAGTTGATGGTTCTCCTTCTGGAAGCTCTTAATGCTCTAGCACCTGGTATGCGTCTAATTATCCTCTTGGCCATTAGTCATTTTCTCAATCCGAAGAAATCAAGAAAGAACACACAAAAAGAAAACTTTTTCAAAGATCTTTCTTTTTTTGAAAATATTTCTCAGAAAAAATAAAATAACAGAGAATAAAGTCCCTGTATAATTTCAAGAGCTTTCCAAAAATGTAACTTTTTTGATAAGAAATGTTGATTTGTGTCCAAAATTAAATTTTTATGAAATATAATAAAAAAATAATAAAAATTTGTAAAAAATTCAGAAAAATCTGAATTTTGGACTGTAGCTTTCTTATGTCAAAGGGTGCCTGCAAAAAAAATTTAGATCATAATTCCTTAATTTGTGCCCTAGGGACCCATTTTATCATAAAAGACCAGTTTGAAAAGATCTGTTATTTTTGCAAAATAATTTCACAGAAATTAAAATCACAGAGAATAGAACCCCTCTATAATTTCAATACCTTTCCAAAAATGTAACTTTTTTTATAAGAAATGTTGATTTGTGTCCAAAATTAAATTTTTATGAAATATCATAAAAAAAATTATAAAAAATTTAAAAAAATTTAAATTTTGGACTATAGCTTTCTTATGTCAAAGGGTACCTGCAAAAACAAATTTAGGTCATAATTCCTTAATTTGTGCCCTGGGGATCCATTTTATCATAAAAGACCAGTTTGAAAAGATCTGTTATTTTTGCAAAATAATTTCACAGAAATTAAAATCACAGAGAATAAACCCCCTCTATAATTTCAATACCTTTTCAAAAATGTAATTTTCTTGAAAAGAAACTCTGATTTGTGCCTAGAAATGATTTTTTATGAAATATCATAGAAAAATTAAAAAAAACTTAGAAAAATCTAAATTTTTTTTGGGGCCTCCTTAGATCAGCGTCAACCTGTGAAAAAAATTTTCATAAAATAATTCCATGCGGTTTGAAAGATATGACCAAATTTCATGCGGGTTGTAAGTTCACGTCGGGTTAACCAAAATGTACGCCTCTTCTTCGTGATTCGTGGTTCTTCGTGATTCGTGGTTCCCAAGCTTTCCAAAGGCAAGGGTTAGTAGCAAAGGTTTTACAAATGATATAAATCCAATACACAAATACTACTAAAATGAATAACTTGAAGCATAACCAATAAAATG
>MU227462.1:54426-72362 GCA_018584345.1 Thuja plicata | reverse complement strand
CCAATTAACCTATGTATTGAGCAGTGAATGATAGTGTAGAGATCCATCAGGGTATGATAAGTGAATGTCAGTTTGAAGCTTCAAAAGAATCTGAATCTCCTTGGTGTATCACCTTTTTCTAGTTTTTTATGCAAGTTCAAATTTAAATCTCTCATCCCTTTTCTCAGTTAAATTTTCAATCAGGAGGTGATATTCCATATCAGATAGGAACCAACCTAGAATCTGGAGATTCTTCCTCATCCATAGTCCACCCACAGCTAGAGGAAGTTTCCATTGTCAGATAGAATTGTCATGAAGCCCTAATGCCTGATTTAGGGTGACAATTCTAAGCCTGAACAATAACCATGAAGTTGTAGTGGCTCCTGCAACTCAAACATTCTATCCAAAAGAATGAAATAGGATGCATATCTGGTCTCAACTGGTTTCAAGAACTCCTTCGCAAAGCTCCTGAAGAGTGCATGTGAAGTGTGGTGGTTGCATATATACATCTGCACATCTTTAGCATCGTTGACCACTCCCTTAATCCAGTCAGTCTTCCCCATGTCCTTGAGTGCATTGTTCACGACATGCACACAACATGGAGTCCACCAAATATGTCTATATGTTGCCTCAATAAGCCTCCCTGCAACTCTACACACAGGTGCTGCATCTGTCACTATTTGGATCACATTTTGTGGCCCAATCTCCTCAATAGTTGTCCGAAGGATGTCAAACTGAAAATCAGCACCCTTTCGATGCCCTGAACAATCAATTGCCCTGAGAAAGAATGGGCCTTCTGACCATGTAACTATGATATTGATGAGTGGACGGTTCCTGATGTCCGTCCACCTATCCATGATAATGTTGCATCCAGACTCCTCCCAACACTCCCTCATGGTCTCCATCGTTGTACTGATCTTGGAATACTCTTTATCCAAGATTGTGGTCCTCAATTTGTGCTCACCTGGTGGCACAAATGATGGTCCTCCCCTCTTCGCAACCAACTACATCATGTCCTTATAATAAGGAGATCGAGCTACATGAAGTGGTATGCCATTGGAAAAAAAGAATCTGCCAATGGATTCCTCTATCTCCTCTTTCAAGCGCGCATTAAATAAATTTGCTAGGGGTTACTTTCAGTTGTCACCTTTCGTTTCCCCTTGCTGGGTTATGCTTTAGCCACAACACTAAAAGTGGAAGAAGGTCTCGAGGTTGCCTCTGCCAATGATGTTGCTCTCGACTACGATCTAGGAGTAGAAATACGTGGCCTCCCCTGTAATTGTTGCTTATGTGACTGCTGAATACTCTGAATCTGTTGGCTACCAGATAAGGTAGTAGGCATTGCAATTCCCAAGTCATCTGGAATACCCCAAAGTTTGTTGAATTCAATTGTATAATGCAAATTTTTAGTGAGCTTCAAAAACTCACATGCTCCCACACCTTTTCCTGTCCAAAAGAGGAAGCGTGCATTCACTCTAGTGATGCTACCAAACCAATTTGTACCACAAATGTTGCATTTCCACTTTCTTGTGCTACCACCTGATTGTGTTGGGGCAGCTATCCTCGTTGCAAACTTTCTAAGAGGAGATTTAGGATCATAGTTACCCCTACCCCACTTTGTCAAAAGTGTAGAGGGGCAATCAGTAGATGGTGGACTAGGTGGCCAATTACCTGTGGATTGAGATTCAGTTTGCTCAAACACTAAGAAACGAAAAAATGAATGCAAATGAAGCCACTTAGTGTTTTCAAGCATTTTGGCACAAGACATGGGTCCCACATGCCCTAGGGTTAAAAAATGAGCAAAGAAAAATTTAAAAAATGAATTTTTTTTTAAAAAAACCAAATTTTTTTTCTTTGATGGGCATCCCCTGTCCCCTGAAGGGATCAAGGGACACTTTTGTGTCCCCGTGTCCCCTTCGGTGACTCCGAGACATCCCTGCGTCTCTGACAGAATGACGGCAGATGGGTGGCGCCACCAAAAACGCCAGGAGACGCTTCCCTAGAGGTACATTGCTTTTTTCTTTTTATCTTCTATCATATTACTTATCAATTGTTTTTGCATATTTATTATACATGATATGCATGGTAATGAGTTTGCTGCTTTTAATGATATTTTCCATTCGACTTATAAATTTTTAACCATTTCTTTATATCTTTTCTCATAACTTTTTTCTTTTTATCTTCTATCATATTACTCGTCAATTTTTTTTATTTTTATTTTTCATATTTATTGTACATGATGATAAACCAGTGGCATGTGCCTTTACATTAATTTTCTTAAACATATGGAGCATGATGCTCTATATAATCTATCTCTGAAAAAAAGAGCATGGATGTCCAACTATTTAAAACTTTTAGTACTAGTAAGTTTGAACCGCGTTCAAGGATATCGCTTATGCCCAAATCTGTCATATGCCCTCTCGTCACTTTTCAACGCACAACAAGCAATAGAATAAACAACAACGAGAGCAATGAGCACCACAACATCGACTAGGGCAATGTTTTGCCAGTCATTCTTCACACTTGCGACAACACTTGCTCTGCAGGAGTTGCAGTCATAGCACAACTTGTTCTCATCATAGCTCCATATCTTACAGTCACTATCCTTGGAGGCATTCATTCTTGTGTGTTGATACCAGTGTGTACCATCATTGTCAGGGTGGAAGCCACAGGCGGTTGGAGGTTTGCAGCAACCAGACTGCACAGTTCAAATTTAAAGCCATCAAATGCATATGACGACAGTGAAATTTGTACAAGAGCTTCTCAAATTTTGCTACTTCCAAAATTTGTTATGGCCTTTCATGTCATCAAAACATCCAAGTTCAAATTTGAACAACGAAAAACTATGGCTCTGTTAATTTATCATAAACATTACTTTTTCTCACTAACATTTTCCAAAATTACTTTTTCGTCACTAGAAAAGTTTACAATACTGGAGACAATATATATGATTTCTATAATAAAATCAGGAACACAGAATCTGTTAATTGGCCTTCTAAAATTCTGTTAAATGGAGACAATATTTATGATTTCTATAATAAATTTAAATGGCCTTTTAAAATTCTGTTATTGCATATTAACAAATTACATAACTGTTTTAAGTGAAGCAAACAAGTAAAACAAGAAAAGATCATTTTGTGAAGCTCAATTTTGATGGAGATGAGAAAGGACATCTAAAATTCATAGCTGGTGGGGAAATTTTAGAAAATATTGATGAAATGATATTTTTAATACACGTGAAACTGAATATTAAAAAAAAGAAGATTACTTTCCAAAGGTGAAGCTTAAAAAAAGCAGTCAATGTAGGAAGGTCAGCGAATTCTGTGATTTCGAGATGGCTATAAAAAATGTATGTAAAATCAGTAACAATTTCAGCGCCAATGAATCAGTGGCTAGGTCGGACAGCTGTATTCAGAGCTCTTTGGAGTGCTTTAGATTCAAGCTGTTATATCTGAGTGGTTTTCTTGAATTTTCTTCGAATTTCTGGTCTTGCTCATTCTATGGGTGTTGGTGTTGTTTTAAGCTTTTGTTTTTTCATTCTTATTATGATCCTTCGTTGTAATCTAGGCATTAATTATTGTTATGGTTTATTTTGGCATTGTAAAAGATTTGGAGTCTTTCAATAATCTTTAATAATAATAAAATAATATAAACAAAATGATGGAAACAATAGCAGTTATAGTCTAAGCAATATGGCAGTGCAAATTTGATGTATCTCTTTAATAATAATAAAATAATATAAACAAAATGATGGAAACAATAGCAGTTATAGTCTAAGCAACATGGCAGTGCAAATTTGATGTATCTTTAAAATGTATGACAATTTTTTTCCCTACTAAGACTAGCAATTCATTAGGAGTCCTTACAAAACTTTTATTTTACCCTAACATAAAATAATACAGGCAAAAAGATGGACGCCAAGTAGAGGATGGCGGAAATTTGATGTATCTTCAAAATGCATATCACAATTTTCCCCATTACTACTGACAATAAATTTGGGATCCTTACCTGACCTTTACCCTGCTAAAAAATAATAGAAACAAAAAGATGGAAGTAATAGTTGCTATAGGCTAAGCAAACAAGATGGTGAAACTTGATGCATCTTCAAAATGCATGTCACACTTTTCCCCCATTACTATTGACAATCCATTTGGAGTCCTTACAAAGCCTTTAGTTTTATCCTAATAAAAAATAATATAGTTGGGAAAACAGGGAAGATAGGAGAAACTTGATGCATCTTTGAAATAAATGTCACATTTCTTCCCCATTATTGTTGGCAATAGATTTGGAGTCCTTACAAAATCTTTTCTAATACAGACAAAAAGATGTAGCAATAGCTGTTATAGGCTAATCAAACAAGATGGTAGAAACTTGATGTATCTTCAAAATGCATGTCACATTTTCTCTCCATTACTTCTGTCAATTGATTTGAAGTCTATGAAACCTATATTTTACCCTAACATAAAATAATATAAACAAAATGATGGAAGCAATAGCATAGACTCAACAAACAAGATGGTGGAAACTTGATGTATCTTCAAAATACATGTCACATTTTTCTCATTATAACTAGCAATCTTTCTTTAATTTTTAAATACCCGTAGTTTAAAAAAATTAATTATAATAAAAAGATTTAATAATAAATTGAAAAATGATTACACCAACCAAAGATAATACTATACCATCAGTAAGTCTATTGACAACAATTTTTAAAGATCATACTAGTAAACTGAAAATTAAAAATTTCGATTACATTCTAAATTCCGATCAATTAATAAATAATTAAAAGTGCATTTTCATGGGTATAACTAAAATATTAAAATTAAATTCAAATGAATTCAAAAGAAATTACAAATGATACCAACCTCACTATCTAAACAAAATCAAAACAAAATATATTTAAATAAAGATAAAGAAGTATCAAAGACAAAGAAGTATAAAAGATAGGCAAAGAAAAATATTCATTTTATTCAGGTGAAGTGCTAATTATCAAAAGATTGTTTTTTAAAATTTTTTTTTTTTTTAACAAATGTCCTATAGAAAGTGTTGTAATGCAACCTGCTCTTAAGTAATACACTTCAAAGATTCCAATACAAACTTTGGAACCTCACCCTTTAAACAAAGCTATAGAGAATATTTTTAAATAGAGATGAAGAAGTATCAAATGACAGTCAAAGAAAAATATTAATCTTATTCTAGGGAAGTACTAATTGTCAGCCACAAGGATTTTCCTTATTTTTTTTATACAAATGTCCTGTAGAAAGTGTTGTAATGCAGCATGCTTTCTAAATATTGCACTTTAAAAGGCTACAATACAAATATCCTTCTGCTTTATGCGAGTCACCAATAAAGTTTGAAATATGAATTTTTATACAAATGCCCTATAAAAAGGGTCGTAATGTAGCATGCTCCTAGGTATCACACTTCAAAAGGCTACAAGACAAATTTGTGAACCTCACTCTCTAAACAAAATCAAGACATAATATTTTTAAATAGAGATGAAGAAGTATCAAAAAGACAGAAAGAAAAATATTAATTTTATTCAAGCGATGTACTAATTGTCAGCCACTAAGATTTTTTTTATACAAATGCCCTGTAGAAAGGGTTGCAATGCAACCTGTTTTCTAGATATCAAAAACTACAATACAAATTTCCTTCTGCTTTCTGTGAGTCACCATTAAAATTTAAAATATAGATTAATGAATTTGATTGGAAAATTGCACAGCTATCTTATAGCAATATCACCAAATAATTTATCAGAATTTAACTTGATGTAGACTAATGGTTCAACAGGTATACCCTTCAAGTAAGGTGCATTTAAGCCAACAGATTGAGTAGAGCCATTATCCATTCCAGTAAGGTATACCCTTTTGTCATCAGACTGAGGATTTATATCTAACAATTAGAGATTTCATTTAGACACTTTTTCAACATTTTTTAATTACATAAAATTAGCAAACAACTGTATTACAGTTTTCTTTTTAAATAATAAATTGCAAAAATTGATAGGTTTTGTCGGCTGTATAGCCATTTCGTCTAATGATCAGGGCAAACTTTGTGGGAAAAGTACAAGCTACACTCTGAACTGAAGAGGAGCAGGTAACAGGATAAGCTAGTATTTCAGGGCAAAACCCCTGCACCAGCATCACAGGCTTGAGTTCCTTAAGTTTTAACGGATCCAAATAATCACACGAGTTTTAAAATCAAGTGTTTAACTGGTCTATGAAAATTGACAGCAAACTGAACGAATCCGAATAAAAAAATTTAAAAAAAAGAAGAATTGGATCGCATTTCAACCCTAAGCCTCACTAGCCAAAAACCTAGAGCAATTTACAGAAGTCGATTATCATCTTACAGCTAAAAATAAGTTCATATACCTATCGGCCTGGCTGCATAGGTTGCAAACTTGAAAAACTGTAACCAAATCTCACGACAGAGTTGAAAAGAAAAAGATATTAGACCAGAAATTACCTGAATTGCCGAAAATTTCCTCTGGGAATCCCCTGTAAAGTTCTTGCATACTTTGGAATCTCGAATGCAGCTCCCGATCGTGTTCCAATTGCTGCTCTTCTCCACCTGCTTCTGCAGCCACTTTGAGTAATCCTCCAGTCTGTATTCTTTAGATCCATTCTTCTCTACCGAATGTCCGGGCCCTTTTCTGGTGACCACAAAGGCCACAACAGTGAAGCAGAGCAGCAGAACTATGAGGAAAAACATTACAAAGAGATAAAGGCAGAGCAACCATTTTACCCTAAAGCATGCTGCAATGAATCCTACCAGAGAGACGAACATTAAAAAGATGCCTAAGCAAATGACTGGCCACCGTAAGAAATATTCACAGTCGGACTTTTCTTGGACGGCCAGCCATATGCCTGCAGAGATTATGGGAATCGACAGCAAAAATGTGAGGAAATTGAGAGTTACAACCAGGTTGCTCAGACGAACCATGGCTAATTTCTCAGTTTAATTGAATTGAAGAAAATGTGGAGGATTTGTTGTGGTTATAAATACTCATCTGTACTTATGTGTCCTCTTGAATGCGCTGGAGATGGCGATGGCTTGTGAAGTAGACTGTTGAGCGTGTTTGACTGATTTCTCAAGTCTTTCAGTGAAGAAATTTCTTAACGCGGTTTCCGAATGACCAAGATGATTTGTGGTGCTTCTGTTCTTGTTTGAAGCAATCAGTGTCGGGGATCCTTTGAAGAACGAGTGATTTGGGAACACTTTTTTCCAAGTATTGTTTTCTTACCACCGAGAAAAATGAAAAATGAAAAATGCGTTCATATTTTGCTCCATTGAGAGGTCTGACATTGATAATGGGTGGGCTCTTGGGCCATCTCATGTTTGTCCTTGGAAAGGCAAGGTAGGTGAACCTTTGAATGAAGTATGAATTAGAGAAGAGTTATTCAATGTTAGGGTGTATATTTGTGACTAGTGGCTAAATAATCGATTGAAAGGTAAGATTTATAAAGACAATGATGAAAAATAAACTAAGTGTCCCTTTCGTTAAAAAAAATTGTCATTTAGTTGGTTGTTTAGACGTTTTCATATTTGTGGGGATTTATTTATTGCGGCACACGTGTAAGGTAATGTATGTTTTTGCAATGTCTATGGAGTCATATATGATAAGATATTTTTCCTGTTTATTATATAAATTAAAAATTAGAATACAAGAATGAAAAAAATGTCTAGTCAAGTGGTTGTTTATGCATTTGCATAGACAATTTGATCTTTTCTAGTTATGCACATAATTGACACAGGTGTGAGTGGATATTGAAGTGATTATGTTATGTCGAAAATTAAATTTGAAGTGGATAATGATATCTAGTTTAGTGATAAAAGATGAATGATTTTTATATAGATTTTGAGATTATATTGTTTAGTGTAGAAATGGCATATCTCTTTTATTAGTTGCATCAAATTTGGTGCAATGCCTATATCTTTTCCAAGTTGATTACATGCATGTGGGTCACTTCTGTGTCTATAAATCTATTTTTATAATGTAGTTTTAATCTTGTTGGTTTTGTGCTCTTATTCTTTGATCCACCAACTTTTTCTCTATATGATTGCTATGTAGACTGGAGGTACTTATGAATAAATTTAGATGGCTACTACATCTCTAAGGGATAAGTTCTCCTAGGTCAATGATTGAATATACCATTCTTTAATATGTAAATGCTCCAATAATTAATATGTTAATTTTAAGTCTTTTTCTTCAACTATTTGAAATGTTCTAATTCTTGCTCCTCAGAATGAGAGGATATTTGAATGTGAGAGAATGTGAAATGAATGCAAATGATCACATTTAATATTGAGTCATAGTAGCAATTAATGAAAGCATGTGTGTAGTCGACTCATAGCAATTAGTGGTGTGAATAAAAGTCGACCAAATTTGAATTTAAATTTTAGAAATTTGAGGGTTTGATCCATAGACGTGAGAGAGATTTTACACTTGTAAAAATGACCCAAAATGTATTAGGAAAAGTGCCCACAAACCTCTTTGCAATTAAATTGAATTAAACATAATTATTATCCATTGTATGCATTTCTACATTAGCCCTTCAAGGATATTAACACATTATTTGAAGATTTGTAATTTTTTTAACAATGGTCTAACGTGCAAACAACAATTAACAATAAATAATGAGAGATAGAAGAGAAACAAACCACAAGAAAGAATGACACAAATTGATGCAGGAGCATCCTAGTATTCTTGGCAATCTTGTATCACACAAAAGTATATTTTCTTTGGAGAGTACTTGGTGTGTTTTGATCTTAGTTGATGAAGTGTTACTCGGTCGAAGGAGTGTTGTTTCTCGACTGCTATGTTGGCCGAGGGGCTCAGTCGCTGAAGAACTCGACAACTCTGGTACTTGGAAAAATTTGCTTGGCAATGCCTGTGGAGCTCGGTCGTCGTGCTTACTCGGCGATGTCTGGCTTGCTCGACATGTGTTGGTTGCTGACACTCGGCAGTTTGGGCTGGTCAACTTGTGTTCTTGCAGATTTGGGAGGCCGACTTGATGAATTTAATTTGTGTAGCGTGGCATTTAATCAGATCTATCATTGGGGATTGTGGGGACCTAAATTTGGGTCGTTGGTATCTCCTATGTTAGATTTTGTGGCTGACCTATTGGTTGCCTCTTGTATTTAAGTAGTGTTATGTTCTTAGCTTAGGGTATGGATTAGAGGGGGATGAAATGAGATCAGACACAAGGATCTGAGTTGTATGTTTTGGCAGAAGGTAAATGGCCTGATGCTTGCACAAGATATGTGCTAGATCTTGAATATTATCTTTGTAATTGGCCATAACGGGGAAAGCCTCACAACCCCACATGTTGCAATAAATTGAATGTTGTTTCCTATCTGTGTTATTTTTGTGTTCCGTTGTGTTGTTATGGTTGTTGGCCGCAATCAGGGTTTGGACTATCCATTCTTGGATCCTCCATCTTTGGCTGCCATCAGGTGGTATCAGAGCTTAAAGTTCCTGAGTGTGTGGACAAATCATCGAAGGTGGGGCAGTTTGCACCAAGACCTTGGGTTGGAAAGTTGTTGATCTGCTGTAGAAGGTTTGCAGAGATCTTGAAGATGCCTCCAAGGAAGAACCACAAGATTACAGAAGAAGAACCTAAGGTGGAGGTCAGTCTTGAAGATGTTCAAGATTTACAGAAGCAGGTGCGATATCTGCAGGAGGAGTTGCATAGAAAGAATGTGTCTAAAGAACACCAAGATAATGGTGAAGAGTTTGAAGAAGAAGATCATTTTGAAGAAGCTGTAGAAGATGTCAAAGATCTAGAGGAGGCTAGATTTCTGAGAGTTGTACCTAAAATTGGGAAAAGACCTAAGATCGAAGTTTCTACATTTGCTAGAAGCCTTAGACCACATGAGTTAATTGATTGGATTAATGAGATGGATGAATACTTTGAGTATGAGGAAGTAGAAGATCTTGATAGAGCTCGGTTTGCAAAGACAAGGCTAAAAGGTCATGCAAACATATGGTGGAGAGAAGTTCAATTGGAAAGAAGTCGAAGAGGTAAAGACAAGATCATCAGATGGAACCAAATGGTTGAGAAGTTGAAGAAGCAATTCATCTAGTGGATTATGAATTGGAGATGTTTAAGAAGATGCAAGGTTTGAGACAAACAAGCAAGTCGGTACAAGAGTATACCAAGGAGTTTTACAGAATCCCGATGAGGATTGGTCATTCAGAAGATAATAAAGAGAAGGTTGCTAGGTATATCTATGGCTTGAGACCTAGTATACAAGAAGAGTTACTTACTGCTCAGATGACAAAAATAGGAGATGCTTATCAGATGACATTTAAGATTAAGGATAAGTTGAACACGAGGTTTGAAGGAAGACAAAATAACAGAAACCGAGCTGGTAAGACTGGTGAAACAACTAGTGACAATAATATGGTAGAGAATCCTAAATAGACTGATGAAGGATCTGGCAGTGGTCAAACCACTAGGATCTACGATGGTGGACAAAGAGGAAGATGGAGAAATGAGTTCATGGGTACTTGTTTTTATTGTGGTGAGAAGGGCCATAGGGCTTTTCAATGTCCTAAAAGAAGAGTTGCACTAACTGCTGAGGAGAGTCAAGTGAATGTTGTAGAGGAAGGTGAAGTTCTTATCACTAGTAGATTAGCTGCATGTATTGGTGAACTAGTAGAAAGAACAAATTTGTTCAGAACCAGATGTAAGTGCAAAGACAAGGTATGTAATGTCTTAATTGATGGTGACGGTTTTGAGAATTTTGTTTAAGAAGAGATGGTTAGTAAGTTGAGTTTGGAAAGGATGAAACATCCTAATCCTTATTAGATTAGTTGGATACAAGATGTGTCTAAGGTTAGGATTGAGGAGCAATGTCTTGCTTATTTTAAGACTGGATCTTATTATGATGAGATATTGTGTGATGTGGTACCTATGGATGCTTTTCATCGATTTCTTGGTAGACCTTGACAATATGAAAGACATGTTATGTTTGATGGTCATGCAAATACTTATGTGGTAAGGAAGGGTGGATCCAAGCATAAGCTAATGTTAAGGGATGTGGAATTATCAGATGTTGTTCGAGTGACAGTGACACACATGAGGAGTAGAGAGTTGATGAATCTAAGCCTGTGAGTAAGATGCAAGAGAAACTCCAAGGAAAAATTAAAGAGAATAACATCTCTGAGGAACTTGGAGAGATTAAAAGGCAGATGGCATTTCTAATGAAGGTAGTGCAATAGATGATGACACTAGTGACACAGAGAGATGCAGATGATACCGAGTTGATTAGTAAGTCTGGTGAGGATGTGGTTCACCAAAATACTGATGGTATCAACAGTGCAGAGGATGGTCACAGTCAGTTGCTGTCAGTTGTAAACATGAGAGATGAGAAAATTACAGGGCAGATGCACTTGCCGAATGGGACAATGGACAGAGTGAAGACAACATGGAATGAAGGACAAGAGGAGATATGGGTTAAAAATAGATATGGCATACTTGTTCTCATTCCCGTAATATGTTCATGATTTCCTTTATGGGAACATCTTCTTTTACCTGGGGTGTCTAATGCACGAGCATCCTATGATTCTTGGCAATCATGTATTACACAAAAATATATTTGCTTTGGAGAGTACTTGGTGTGTTTTGATCTTAGTTGATGAAGTGTTACTCGATTGAAGGAGTGTTGTTGCTCGGCTGCTATGTTGGCCAAGGGGCTCGGTCGCTGAAGAACTCGACAACTCTGGTGCTATGTAGAATCTGCTTGACGATGCCTGTGGAGATCGATGTTGTGCTTGCTCGGTGATGCCTGGCTTGCTCGACATGTGTTGGTTGCTGACACTCGACAGTGTTGCTAACACTCAAGATTTTAGGCTAGTCGACTTGTGTTCTTGCAGATCTGGGAGGCCGACTTGATGAATTTAATTTGTGTAGCATGACATTTAATTTATATATATCATTGGGGATTGTGGGGACCTAAATCTGGGTCGTTGGTATCTCCTATGTTAGATTTTGTGGCCGACCTGTTGGTTGCCTCTTGTATTTAAGTAGTGTTATGTTCTTAGCTTAGGGTATGGATCAGAGGGGGATGAAATGAGACTAGACTTGAGGATTTGAGTATTGGATCTGAGTTGTATGTTTTGGCAGAAGGTAAATGGCCTGATGCTTGTAGAAGATTTATGCTAGATCTTGAATATTATATTTGTAATTGGTTGTACCAGGAAGGCCTTACAACCTGACATGTTGCAATAAATTGAATGTTGTTTCCTATCTTTGTTGTCGGTGTGTTCCGCTGCGTTGTTATGGTTGTTGGCCGCAATCAGGGTTTGGACTGTCCATTCTTGGATCCTCTTTGGCTGTCGTCACGAATACACCCCAGGACAATCCTTTAAGGAAAAATTAATCCTCTAAAGCCCCAAACCATTATATTATTAAGTATAAATAAATATTTTTCAATATAATATTAGGTTTCTGCCTCCACGGAGATCAACATCCTCTTTCTATGGTATAAATCTAGTAGCGTAACCTATAAAATCTTTACTTTTTACACCATCTATTCCATGCCTCTAATATATAAACTTGAGGGGCCTAAAAAACCACCCATAAAAGAATACCATGGTCTCAAAAAAGGTTAAAAAATACTATGGTACAAATTCTCATGATCCTTGTGTGTATGGAGCCATCCCATAATTAAAAACTGGTATCTTTGTTTTCCATTATACAAGTTGGCATATGTAACTCATAAGCACTCCCCCATGAAGCACTACTTACACTCTTAGAAGTACACTATGTAAACCCCTCATTAATACTCTCACAACCCATAATATATGCCATACCATATCTTTGATATAGATTCCCTTACATGTTCTTCATGATATGGTATTATTTTTCAAACTTTTTACATATTTAAATGCCAAGATAAAATAGAATATGGATGAAATAATGAACACGACCTAAAGATCACATCACATTTTATGAAGAAACATAAAATTATAAATAATTAAAATAATCCAAACATTAAGACTTGCAAGGTGTGTCACATGCCTAATCCCAACATTCTCTAATTTTCCATATTCCCAAAGAAAAAAGGAAACTCTGAAAAATAGTTAACTAATTGTTTAGGGTATAGCCATGTTGCACCAACTCTAGTGTGCTCATGAGCTCAACCAAGCATATACAATGTTAATCAAGTGACAACCATCTCAACCACATCGCTCTTACTCTTCATCACACCCAAACATGAACGATAAGTAACCAAAGCCAAGATCATGGTTTGAATGTCATGCTTTAACCATACACAGACACTAAAGCCCATCTCCTCTAGAACAAGATTGAGTATCTAGAAAATATTCATAATAGTTGGAACAATAACCACAACATATCACTAACCTATCCAACTGACCGTAGCTCAAAATAAGGATACACACATCATATGTAGACCTTCTACTATCAATGTATCCAACAAATCTATAACCATGAGTCCTTTATATTCATTTTATTGCATAAAGTCTATCTCTAATAGTAAGAAACACATAGACATGGAAAAAACCTAAAAAACCTTGTATCACAATCTAATGATACACATATCTCCCTGTGATTCCCAGTTCATGGGAAAATAAAGTTTGAAAATGACCAAAACATCCAAATAATCCACAAAAAACACTCACATATAGGACAAGGCTAAATCCTCTCACATAATATAGATGACTGTGCATCAAATTTCAAATTTGTAAATGTAGCTACTACAAAACTATGTCCCTTAATCACCTTAGCTCTCTCAAATTTTTCACATCACGTAGAAGACATTAATTAAATAAACCTTACCATCCTTACAATTTATAGACGCTAAGAATTTTCTAATGCTCACTAGCAATATTTTCACTAATAATTCCGCTAAATTAATCAAATAATTTTATAATTTAATCAAGGTAGCATTATTCTTTTAGTTCAATTTCAAATTTCCCTCCATTGTATTTATAATTAAATAATTTTTACTTATTAAATTATCCTAATTTTTTTCTAAAATTAATTAAATGATTATTATTTAGTTAATTTATCCTTGCATAATAATTAAATAATTTTTATTATTTAATTATCTTTCCTCTCGTAATTAATTAAATAATTTTAGCTATTTAACTAATTCTTTTTCTCTAATCTCCTATGATTAAATAATTATTTTAATTATTTAATTAGCTAACATTATATGATATAATTGAATAAGTTGTTTTAATTTATTTAATTATTCATTTCTTAAATATTTTTCTTCTAATAATAAACAAAATTGTTATTTTATTTATTTGCCACATATACATGAATTAAATAATTTATTTACTTAAATTTTTCTAATAATATTTATTATGCATAATAATTAAATAGTTTTAATTATTTAATCAATTTTTCTTCTAGTCTTTATAATTAAAAAAATATTTTTATTATTTTATTAGCTAACTAGAACTTCTATGAACAAATAGATTCTTAAATTTATTGAATTGTTCAAATTTCTTAAATAAAATTTTCCTAGAATAAATAAAATATTTATTTTATTTATTTATTTTCCTCATGCACATGTTTAAATAATTTCTAATTATTTAATTCTAATTATTCTTCTACTTTCACCTCTTAACTACCACCCTTAGCAACCAATTTACTCAACCGAATAATCAATCCACTTAACCGATCAATCAATTATGACTATCTCCATCTTTCAATTTAGTTAAGTTTTGTAATTATCTCAATGAACTCCTCTCATCAGACATCATCCAATGATCTTCATTAATAATGACTGATCATAGTCTTCGAGCTTTCTTACAACCTTGTCATTATAAAAGTGCTTAAGGTATATTTTTGAGAGAAACAATATCATCCATAAAAGAAAATGAGAAGAGAAATTAAGGTCATATGGGTGTTTGCATGAAGAAGGTATAATTGTTATTTCTTTGGTTCCTTGCAATTTCATTTCATATTCCTCCAATTGTTTATGAGATTTGGATGAATCATGTGTTTTATTAGTTTTATGGTTACCATTTATGTTCACACCTGATTCTAAATTTCCTATCTCATATACTATTAATAAATAATAATGAAGTACAATAATAGTAAATGATCAATTCTATAGAAATCTCTACTTCAACATGAAATGAATCAATCTTATAGACCATAGAGTGAAAACCAACAAATCAAATTATGACCATCTACCAACACATGTCCAAACTATGATAAGTAAGATCCTTCTAAATCCCAAGTAGAGAAATTGTTCAACATCTAAGCATCTAATACAATGTCAAATATAGCACCAATAAATGCAAACCTCTCAAATTGAAGAAAGATAAAGCATTTTTTCCCATAAGAAGGGAATATGCCAAAATAATTAACCATCTCTTGTACTCTTCAAAACACATTGTCCCCAAAACTAACACTAAAAACTTAAGAACCAAACAAAAGGAGATAACATAAACCTTAACTATGTGTCTATATCCATAGCTTAAGATACAAAAATGTTAAAATATAATATATATATATATATATATATTAAATCATTCATCATTTAGTAGACTAAGAGTAAAATATAAGATTATTCTTCCTTTCAAGAACAACCTCCTGAATAAGTACATACTAAAATCACATCCAATTCCAAGTGTGAGTTCCATAGATAATTAAAGTAATCATTTCAATACCAACTATACTCCAACTATAACACCACAATAACTAGAGGCTTACAAGGAAAAATGATCACATCAGTCCTCTAATAGATTACTACAAGAAATTTCCAAAACTACTACTAAAAAAATAATACAAAATGTAAGAACATTCCATGAAATTATAATTTGATGTGTAACAACAAATCAACCAAAAGCTCCAAGAGTTCTACAGGGAATTAAGACTTCCACATCCTCATACACCAAAGATTATCTATCTAAACTAATAGATCATAATTGACAACTCAATCATTTAGACTTCAAGAGCCTCTATGAAAACAAGAAATCAACATCTTCATAAAATATGATGATACATACATTTTTATAATAAAACTAAATATATCCATAAACCCTCATTACACACATATGGTAGATATTAGGTTCTCCTCATGACACCAACAAAGACTACAAAAGATCATCTTTCACAAAGTGTTTGATCCACATCATTGCTAAATCTTGCCTTAAAGGTGGTACCAAGATACATATGACACCATGATAAATATTTTGTAACTAAAAATCACTCATGGCCCTCACATAATAAAAAAACATGACTATAACATAAATAACTACTAATGTAAAATCATGATCTCCATCCAAGAAGATGAAAATATTTATGTTTCAACATAAAGATACCACCCACCATAGTAAATAATTATAGCTTCCAAATTACAACTATCTCATTCTACAGTGAACATATCAATACACTAAGGTGACCATGAAAGACCAAATCAATAGAATATGCACTAGATAACCCATAAAATCTACACACATGCAACATCTCTACGTGAAAAAAACCATATCCAATGCTCCAACTAAAACCAAAGAAACTTAAAAATACATGAATTTTGAAAAATGAAATAAAAAGATCCACCACGAAGTAAAAATATAAACCTTTATCATACTTCTATAAAGGAAATGGCCTGACACCAGAAAAAGTATTTCATCATGTGCCACACAGGGAAGCTTATTGGACAAATTGACTAGATCTTATTGGACAAATTGACTAGATGATTATGAAGTAAGAAAGAGGAGCTGGATGAGGATGAAACAAAGAAAAATAGTCACATTCAAGCTAGGATGGGACATAGATGGATTGGAGGATGATGAATTGGATTTGATTGATCCCATCACTAGTACATTAGGCCTATATTTTAGACCAAACTTTTTGATGGCAGGCCAATTTGGCTTGTAAAACTCTTTTTTTTTTGGTTTATGCTCCCAAAAATGTTGAAATATCGACATATATTAAGTTTAAGAAGAAATGTCAAAATATCGACAAACACAGGATTATATAGAAAAACAAAGAATAGTGTTAAAAACAATTTTCATTGCCTACGATCGATTTCGTGTGCCGAAGTGCTTTTGGCGGGAGGAGACGGGTTCGTGTGCTGCGATTTCGCACAACAGGTAAGGTGCACACACTCCATTTTTGCTAATCTTTGTGAAATTACTGTTATCATAGAGGTCCCCTACAGATTTTGCGTGGATCTGATGCAGTCTTTGAATCTTTTCTCTATGTAACTATTAATCCCTTCTGCCAAGGGTTCGCTACTAAAGTTTTTTTTGTGGGAGCTTCTTGGAAGTTCCTTTGCAAGAAATTTGGATTGAATTCAATGTTGTCATTTCATAGTTATGGCATTTTTCTTTGCAAATTTTATTCAAATATATAAAACCTGAAACCTTTATGTATGGATTTGGTATCCTTTCGAAACCCCAGGGTTTCCTGAGACGGTTGCATACGTTCTATTTATTTTGCCTTTCTGGCTACCTTCTGTATCTTCTATGGCTAAAAATATTACCTCTGTTATTGCAAGAGAGTGATGAATACCTAAAATGTAGCCTTGTATCTTTGTATTTGAAGCTCTTGTAATATTGGAGGGTTTTATCTTTTTGAAAATTTCATTGTGTGAGAAACTTTGTAAACGACATTCTGTAAGAAACATTAGAGGTGAGTAAGCATAGTTCTTCTCGATATCAAAGAAAATTTATCATCGTGCTGGCCCATAGCAGAATAATTGTTTGGATAATAATCTGTGAAGCACATTGCAAGTTCAAAAAAGATTATCAATGGCATCAAGAAATGGACAAAAGTATTCCAATTCCTAAAAGCCATGATCCTATAATCACCCAACATATTGATCATTGAACCCTGTATAAGCCTGATACTTTGCAGATACCACCAAAAAAAATTTGAAGACCAAAATCCAGAGTCTATTCTGCAACTTACACAAGACAAAAATGTTTCATAAGAGAAGATGTAAATTTCAGTCCA
>MU227462.1:13451-31573 GCA_018584345.1 Thuja plicata | reverse complement strand
CATAGGTTGTTTGGCGATTCAACAACCTGTCTCTTCAAGGCTTCGGAAAAAATACTAAATTACAAAAAAAAAAATGAAAAATATGTAGGAAAAGGGTATTTGTGTTACCTTTCTATTAAAAAAAAAATTGAATTTTGATATATACATTTCAAGTTGTAGTGATCAAAGTGACCTTATGTCTAAATTATAGTTACTGTCACTTTAGAACTCAATAAAATATGAAATATTGACCCAAAATGAATGAAACCAATTACATCCTCTGGATATTGAAGTTACAAATATAATTTTGAAAGAATTACATCATTATCATATTTTAAAAAAATGTTATGTTGATCAAAGTGACAGTCACTTCTTAAAATCACAGTTTTTTTACAAGAACCACTTTTCGAAGGAGAAAGAAAAATGAATTTTAATGATTTTTTTTTAAAAATATATATATATTTAGAAACTAGAAAGAAAATGCTAAAATACCCTAGTTTACATTATCTTCAAATTCCTTAGAGTTTTCCGGCAATAGGTGTTCAAAAATGAAGTTTTTTCTCAAAATGTTGATCTCTGTATCAAAGTTGGCCAAAAAGTGGGACACACTATTGTGGGATAGCCTATAATGAGGCTTCTGGGTAGTCCAGGTCAATGTGACCTGCTATTTTAACAATTATGTTCTTCAGTGCTTCATTTTTCTCAGTTAATGCTTTTATTCTTTCCTTGTATTTATCCATGAATCTGAGGGCATGTTTCAACCCTAGTGTCGCCAATGTCTTACTCCCTTCTTTGGTAGGTTCACCTAACTCAACCTCTTCAAAAGCTTAATCCTCTGAAGTGATCTCTGATTCACCGGTGCTCACTGTGGGTACTGTAACTTGCGCCTTCCACCGACCTCTATGGTCCTGAGTGACATAAGACATTGTTCTTGCTAGGGCGTTGGATTCACCTCTGCAGAAATTTTGGTCTAAGATTTCCATGTTTATATCTTCTTCCTCAATGTAAACTCTTTTCCTTGGTTGTATTTCCTCGGTGAGCCGTGTGGGCTTGGTAAATGCAGTGACCGACTCATATGGGGAAATCTTTAGGATAGAAGTTGTTTCTTCTATATCTTGGATTTCCATCTCTTCCTCTCCTTCTCCTTCATTCTCCAAAGCTTCCCTTATTTTTGAATTTTCTTTGCCTTCTATCCCTTCTTCTTCTTCTTCCTCCAGCTATTCCCCAGTAGTGAGATTCGGTTCCTCGGGTGCATCCTCATGAGGAGGAGTATTCTCTTCCCTTGTGGACTCCTTATCAACTTGTAGCTCTTCGACATCTTTGGATGAACTTGTTAATATCTCTGCCCAGAGACCTGTTAGTTGTCCCGACCTTATCCGTGAAGATGGTGTTGACCTTGTTGATGAAGGGGCTTGGATAGTTGGAATTGAAGAAGAAATGTGAATTGAAGGTGGAGGAGTAGGGATTTGAACGGAAGGCAGAGGAGGGGAATTTGGATCTCGAATTCGTAGAAATTGACTTGTGTAAAAGAAACACTCAACAAGATGCCTTTATTACTTTCTAGTTCAAGTATCCCCCCATTCAAATATTCAGAATACCAAAATAATTGATCATACAAAGGGAGTTGTACTTTTTTAAATTTAAAGGATAACTAATCAATGGTTTAGCCAACTGTTTGTTTGTAATTTTTCTTCACATTTGGGAAAATAGAGTCATTTTAAAAAAAAAAAATTATGTTAATCAACAATATGTATAAGTTGTATACGCACATAAAGAAGGAAATGCCTTTTTTTTAATTAATTTTTATAATATATATCTATAGCATCTATAAGAGTTTTGATCCCAATCATAATCCTAATCGAAATATTTTTAGAGAACCATATTCCTAACCACTATTGATCTATAATTGTAGTCCCAATTGAAATCTTATATAATTATAAGACTAATTGAGCCCTTATCTTAACCACACAGATAATGGTAACCCCAATTGAATCATAATTGTAACCCTAAACCTAATTGGTTTGTTTCACTAAGCCTAAGCAAATCTTAATTGTAACCCATGTTGATACATAATTTAAAACTAATATAAACTAAAAAATAATTAGAATCTTAAATTAACCCTAATAGAATGCTAATATTAACTATAGTAAAATAGACAATTAGCACCAGAAATAGTGTCAAAACTTAGTCTATTTGAGTTCACAAATTGGACACTTCTGTCGGTACCAAACTCGATGCCAAACTGCATGTTCACTTTAGTGTCATTTTTAATGTCATCTTTTGTGTCGAAAGACGTTGCATTTTGTGTCAAAAAAGTCACAAAAATAACGCCTCCTTTAGTGCCTAGAATAGCATGCCAGGAATAATGCCTCCTTTAGTGCCCGGAATAGCACTGGAAATAGTGCCTAAATTGGCTTTTGATTTTGCTTCCATGTCTGCTCCCCTTTTTGAGCTTCTAGTTTTTCTCTCAGTCATGCATCCTATTTTGCTTCTAGTATGGCGTCAAAAATAACCTCTTTTTTGGCTTTCTAATTGACACAAAGTTTTGCTTCCATTATGGCGACCTTTGTTGCTTCCAATTTTGCTTCCATTATGACGTCTTTTGTTTCTTTTAGTTTGGCTTCCAATTTTTCTTTTTGTGTTGCTTACAATTTTGTTTTCGGTTTTTCTTCCAATTTTGCTTCTTATTTTGCTTCCATTTTTACTTCCATGTTTGCTTCCAATTTTACTTTCAATTTTTCTTCTGATATAACGCCGCTTGTTGCATCTAACTTTGCTTCTATTTTGCGTCTTTTGTTTCTTCTAATATGACTTCTATTAATGCATCTTTTTTGCTTCTAAAATTACTTCCATTATTACTTCTTTGTTTGCTACTTGAATTGCTTCTAATTTTGCTTCCTAAATTACACAAAGTTTTTATTTCAAGATTGTTTATGGTTTGCTTCTAGTTTGGCTTCCATTATTGCTTCTAAAAACGCTTCTTATTTTTCTTTCATTATTAATTTAATATATTTTATTTTAATTTAATTAGTTAAATATATCATGTCCCTTAAATAACTTATATGATTATATAGAGTAAGTCATATTGCATTTAAAATATTTTATATGATACCATTTATAAAGAAATTATAGGGTCCATACAAATTAACATCATTATACTTATCAAATCTCCATGAAAATAAAATCTACAACAATATCCAGTATATATAAAATAACAAGATAATTATTATAACATGATCGTCATCTATAATTAAAATATCTATAATTTAATTAAATTTGAAAATATCTATCTTGGGCAATAAATTAAAATTATCATACGTAATAAATATCCATCCAAAAATCATCGACCACTTTTAATATATATAAATTGGAAAGTCAAAACTAATAAGATCATCATCATATATATTTAAAACAAGTGAAAGTCAAATATGCCAACAGATCAATAACATGTCAAACTGATACATGTCCAACAGTTGACATAAGTCAAAATGATATGTTGAATGTACAAATGCTATAAGTAAAAATAAATTATGTAACTCAAAATGATACAAGTCAAGCTGATGCATGTCCAAATGATATAAGTCAAAATTATACAACTCAATAATATGGTACTACAAGCTGTGAAAATGATACATATGATAGTAACCATGAAAAGAGGCATCATAATGATATATCAACAATGATCCATGATACAGTCTATATGATCATGAATGTCATTGACCACTACTAGCAACTGCCTCATCATTATCATCATCACCATTATGATCATCATCATCGTCATCATCATCATCATCATCCACAAAAACATTAGGTACAATTAGTTTCACAAGATCCAAAGTCCAAAGGTTTGATATAAGCACCTATTTATCTTTATTTTTATAGAAGTACCAAAACACATCTCTTCCTTTGATGGAGATTTTAGCATCCTTGCACCCTTCTATCCTATCACTAAACACATTCTTCCCTCTAGTTTCCTTCGAACAAGGTAAGGTGTCTAATAAACATTTTTGCATGGGTCTTTTTGTCGGGGTTAGGTATCTTAGGCTTTCTCTTAGAACCCTCCCCTTTCTCAAACCCTTCTTTATTTTTAGACATCTTGAAATATGAAATTCTCAACCATTTAGTTCAGAGAGAGTGGGAGCACTTGTGATTTTCATTGTGAAATTTGACCTGTTTTCCTTCGTCGCAGAGCTCACACCATACAATTCTTCAGCTTTGAATGAGAAATTCAGTCGAGAATTTTATATTTAATTTAAGCGTACCATTAACAGCTCCGCTACCTTTTTAAATCTCAAGCTAAGATCGACTAGCATCATTTCCCAGTTGCTTTTGTTGTATTGCAACACCACATTATTGGCTCTATTTCATTGTTGCAAGATAACGATAACACTTATTTCCTCTTTATTTCTACCTTATGCGAATTAGCGACATGTGACCCTGTCTTCATTTCTGTATTACATTTCATCGTTTGTTGACTATTCCAATCTTGTGATCTGACGATGCTTAGCTTTGTATGTCGTCGTTTCCTAGACTTCTTGTCATCATAGGGTATGGGTTTCGCGAAATAGAGATACCTTTGTAACTTCTCTCTTTCATTTCCATTTCACAAACCCTTGATTCTTGTGGAGTACGGTTTCTACAAAATGGCGACACTTTCATTGCTTTACTTTTTTTTGTCACCATTTCACAAGTTACCCTTTCCGATAATATACGAGTCTTGCGAAATGACAATTTCTTGTGACTTTCGTTGCTATTTCAAAGTTTGTTGGATATAACAAGATATGGATTTTGCGAAATAGCGATAATTCATGGTATTTCTATGGTATTGTTAATTTAGGTGCTAAATAGCGTCTAATTCGACGCCTACTTGTTCTGATCACACAAAAAATGTCAAAAATGACATCACCCTGATTAGTAGCATTGTCTTTTTCAAAAAATTGGAAGAAAATACATTAAAATAGTGAGTGAAAGCAAAAAATAGAACAAAAAAAGGAACTAATCACAAATATTTATTGTATTGAAGCATAAACCTAACGCTAAGCACAATTATAATTGAAATAGTTGAATCCTAACCCTAATTAAATGTTAACCCTAATATACTCCCAACCCTAACTTAATCCTAATTTAACCTCAATGCTAATTTAATCTCAACCCTAAACTAATCCTAGATTTATCTTAAACTCTAAAACTAATTAAAAACTAACCTTAAATTGAATCCTTATCATTAAATGCTAACTCTAACCTTGTTATATAATATATAAATAATTAGGATTATAATTTATAATTAATAATATATAGTATACTCTCGATTAATAATTATGAACGTAATTGAATATGATAATAAACTTAATGTTATATATATATATATATATATATATATATATATATATATATATATAAAGCTTAATTTAATCCTAATCTTAANTAATAAACTTAATTTTATATATATATATATATATATATATATATATATATATATATATATAAAGCTTAATTTAATCCTAATCTTAATTGAACTAGATGTCCAACTCTAATTGCAACTTGATTGTAACCCTCAAACTAACTCTATCTCTAATTCTATTTAAATTAATAAAATTGTAATCCTAAAAAATAGAATTAAACATATAAGTATTAAAGATAATATAATTATAACTCAAAACGAATTCACAATATCAAAGAGTTGTGGTAGGATTGGTGAGAATGATGGTATATTCCTTGATTATGTCATCCATTAAATTTCATATAAAGAATCAAATTTGCATTTAAGTCACTTTAGCAAACTTGTTTCCATTTCTCATGACATAATTAGAAATATATAAAAACAAAAGTTTTAAAATTACATAATTCATATTTCCATAAAAAATAAATAAAAATATTAAATATCTATATAATCCAATTATTTATGTTGTTACGATTGAGAATCTGTACGTATAACACAAGGCAAGCACCTCGTATTGACATTTGTTCCCAAAGAAGGATTTGCCAAAACAGTCAACACTCGAAAAACGGCCTAAAACTAGGGATTCCACTCCAAATGCACGCAGCTATTCTTTTTCAAAGTGGCCCTAACAAAAACGCGTTAAGCAGCAATCATTTTAATATAAACAAAAAATTATATAAAGGTCAAAATCTCGTGCCTTTCATGGGCCCATTACCTCTAATGTAATTCTCTTGCAAAAGCCATGACATACACGGCAATAAAAAAGTTAACTTCACCTCGATCTTATCATTTATGATAAGGATATGATGCCTTCTAATAGGGCTTATATGCTCCAATAGTTACACCATAAAAATACAATTACGTTTAGTATATTACACTTTTTAACATTAATATCATTTTAGAAAAAACAAAATTAATATTGTTTTAATAATAAATGAAAGTTTATGTAATTATTGATATTTTAAAATTACATTAGAGAAGATTGAAGATTGAAGATTGGTAATGACGTTAGAGATCATTAGATTTTTTTTAGAATTATTTAGAATTAAATTTTTTTTTTTAAATTATAAAATATTTCTTTGTTAAAGAAATAATTTATTTATATTAGAGTTTTTTTTTTAAATTTTATTTAAAAATTTAAATTATAAAATAATTTATGAATAAATTATAAATAGTTTTTCAAATTTAAAAAAAAAAAATGTAGGTAAAATAAATTAGTCTTAAAGGTTGTTTTTTTTTTTTTTTTCCCGATCATACTTTTAGATTAATGTTTTTTTTTTCACTTAATTTATTTTGATTATAAAAGTAAAGTTAATCTTTTTTGGATCACAAGTAGATCTTTTTGTACTTTGATCATACTTTAAGTGGGAAGGAGCCCAAGTGTCTATGGCGACACGCACAGAGAAAGACAGCATGAGGTGACAAATCTCGGTTTTGCATGAGGCTATTTGATGGAGTGACAATTACAATAACATGCCACATTGAATACCCAGTACTTACCACTCCCTTTGCACAAGGCCGACGGATCCCATTAGATGTCTACATGATCACACAATATGGAGACCCTTTATTGTGACAGTCCTTCTGCGGGACGTCACTCGAGGAGCTACCCTTTCTCTTTAAAGCTAGGAGTTCACGAGATTTCTGCAATGTCATAGCAGAGTGCAAGTCGAGAGAAGAGATTTTAAGCTGTGAAGGTGGGCTGAGCTTTGTTTTCTTCACAGTGTGGTGGGTGGCGAAGGTATCAATGGAGGCAAACTTCTCGTTGGAGTCCCCGAATCAACTCCCTGCCTTCAGGGATGAAATTACAGCCCAACGACTTGGCAACGTGTTTCGGTTTGATGATCCTGAGTTCTTGGAGGCGGGTTCCACAATTTTCGGGGAAGAATTCTTGAATTTTGATGCAAGGCCTCGCACCAATTTGGATATTTCCTCCTATTTTCGGCTCTAGGACCCATGGTAGGAAATACAAAGATTGAAACCCTCTCGGTGGCTAAGAAATGCTTGGAACCCAAATGGTCTATCGGGTTGGAAGGGGTTGTGGACCGAGCAGTGCTCGGAGTGGGTCTAAGGATGAGGCACGCTCTGTGGCGCCTAATAGGTGGCAGACCAAGCGCGGTCCAACCTTTGGTGGTGTGGAGCTCATCACAACCCATGGAGGTGAGACTTCCGGAAGTGAGGCGCGGATGCGTGATGATTTTGGATTACTTGGAGAAAATAGAGGAGCATAGAGCGCAAGGCAACATGGCCACACGCAAGCCAAGGCCCCGCCATCAATTGTAGAAGAAGGAGACGACCGTTGGTACCACTACGGTAGGGGCAAGAGCAATCCCAAACTTCTCCCAGGAGGAAGCTCAAGGATGGTTCCAGTAGGGTTGGGGCTTTCATTTTTTTTCTTTTTTGATTAACCAGGAAGATGATCTAGTCTGATGAATGTAAGCACAATGTGCATTTTAGAAACGAGCATAAATTTTGTGGGTAGCAGCATTAATGTTGGTCTAGGTGCCTTTGTGCCTTCAAATTTTTGGTGTGTTTTTTTGCACTATGGTGATCTTTAGAGCTATTTTGCTAAATCTTTTGTAACCCGACTTTATATTAATACAAATATTTAAAATTTATCGATAAAAAAAGAGTAAGGTTAATCTTTCATTCTATTTTAATGGAAAAAAGTTATAAAATAGAAATGTTTTTATTGTGAGTTTATAATAAAATAAAATCTAAATCAAATTATAAAGTAAAAATGATTATATTATCCTTTCTTAATAAATACATTATTTTATAACATAAATTAAAATCAAACTAGAAATTATAATTCAGACAAAATCAATTATAAAATAGAAAGTTTCATTTACATTTTCACAAATCTAAAAGATAAAATTAGATACAATAAACCTTCATTAGCATTCATTCTAATAATAGATAACTTAACTTGGTATTATTATTTTGAATCTAAAACTTCCACACAATTAATTTAATATTTTGCACCAATGAAAACTCAGTATTTTTTCAAAATTGAATTTGTCTAAAGTGAAGATATTTATTATTTATTAAGCTATTATATATAGTGATATTTATCTGAATTATGATTGGTTGAATTCTTTTAGTGTTATAGGACCATTTTCTAGAAAGTGTCAACAAATCATTACAAAGTTTAATTTTCTATAAGAGTGTTTTTTCAGGTATATTTATGAATTGTTATTATTTACTAACGATTTTTTTTATTATAGATGAATATTGTAGGTAGTTTAGTAATTGAAAATTATTAGGTTGGGTAATGATTCGAGGCCTAGATTCATGATTTAAGTTTCCATATTTCTGGTATTTCAGTATAGTCTTATTAAATTTATGTTGGTTGTAATTACTTTGTAAATATTCTTTAGGGATAAATTATTATTTATAATTGAGATTTACGAAATTATAAATTAAATTTTCCTAATTAGGTCTTAGTTATACTTAATTCTTTTAATTTTAATAGTATTAATTTCAAGCTTTATTTAATTAAATTTTATTTTTTATTTTATACTCTGATTTCATTCCATTTAACTAATTTGATTAATACTTTACAGCTGATATTTACACTTATACTAAATTCATAGATGGATTTTACAAGGTTGGTAAAATGACTACAATCTATTTGTAAAATTGTTGGAGTTTGGTGCTTTTTATCTTTAATTAAATAAAAGTTGCTATATTTTTGTATTTAGTTTGATTAGATTACAAAGCTTCTAAAATTTTATAATATTTTTTAAATCAACATTTCAAATCACACTTTGTAATATTTGTGTCCTTCCATTTATTCCTCTTTTCAATGATGGTTGTCAAACTATGATCCTAAATGTTAATTCTCATAATGTTGTTTAATTTTACTAAACCTTCCTTATCTGACATTCGCTAAGTTAATTCATTTTGATAAAAAAACTAATTTTTTCCTTCAAAATTATTCATATGTCCATTCCCTACAAAGTTATGGTACTCCCAAATATGACATTAGTATTATATAAGTATCTTTTCAGCTATATGGTGCATATTCTTCAGTGTGATTGCTTTGTTATACTATTTTAACACTAGGAAATTGTTTATAGGGGGTATATAGTATGCGGTTATGCAATATTTAAATTGTTCATTGTCTAGGCAATATTAAAATTGTTTATAAAACAATCACCTTTACAATTACAACTACAACTACTATTAGAATTAATGTTACAATATCATTCTTGAATTTCGAACAACTACAATATCATTCATCTCAAATTATGATTGACTGATATGATCTTAGATCACTATTTCTATTACCATGTGGCACTTGTTTTATTTATTTTCCATTTTGTGCTAAAGATGGGACAACTGACATAGAAGGTAATAAATTGATTTGAGAATAATTTATGTTCGATAGATGAAGGATTGTTTGTGCCATTTGGTCAATGCCTACAAATAGAGGTAGTGCAAAATCAAATCTCCTATCAACTCATCATTGCATGCACAAAAGTGTGCGACTGCTAGTATATTTTGGATGGTAGGATGGTTGCCCAAGTTTGTACCTTGTCATTCCAAATCAATTTAGCTTTTACTAGAGAAAAGGAGGAATTTGAAGATAATAGATGAAGTAGATAATAAAGAGTGAGACAACTTGATTGGATACCTTTGGTAGTCTATTAGGTTTTGTAATAATTAGGGATGGAGTTTGGAGTTAGCTAAAAATCTCATTTTTAGATTGTTGATTCAAAGGAGGAAGAGTAAAATGAGTTTATTTGAGTTGAAGAGAGCATAGTAGAGAATTGAGGAGATTATACAAATAAGACACAAATCTATTAAGTCCACAAAATTAGCAAATCTTCATGTACTAGCACTAAAATAATGAATGAGATGCTAAATGTCAATACCCTTCCTAAAGCTTTCCGCCCATCAAGTTTTCTGTAAACAAAATATGTGTTGTGTATTTTTCTCACTGTACGCTTTAACTATTTGCTTATGTGTTCCTTTTATTTTTTAGCATTCCTTATAATTGAATTCACTAGGATAGATTACCAAGAGTGGTCGAAAAAAACATAATTTTAGAAATCTATGGTTGATATAACTTATAGCTCTAGGGTTATCAACTCAAAGTTTCATGGATCCATTGGTATTAAAGTAGTAATTTCCATTTGGAAAATTAAGTATATAAGTTGTGCATGAAAGGAATAGGATGTGTGAAATATGTTTCCTACAATAATCTATAAGGCAATGGATGCACGCCTATTTAAATGATCACACAATTAGAAGGAAATAAGCATAATAGTAATATTTCATAACATAGATATCTATGTGAGGATAACATTTTCTATAGATAGAAAAAACCATACTCTGAATCAAATCAATGTATTATATTCAATGATCAATGGTTATTATATACTTGCAAATTTTGAGCCTTTGTAGAAGTATTACCCAGACAAGAGATTTGGAGGAAATATAATAGTATAATGGTACCTAGAAAACTCATTATGAAATCTTCATCTCAAGCACTTAATGAATAGGAGAAGTAATAAAAGAAAGAATCAAATAGTAATTAAGAAGTTATGATATAAATCCATCTAAAATGTGATGCCCAAATTTGAAGATCACTCCACAAGATAAAATAACATATTCCTCACAGTTATCATAAAATCGTCATAATGCACCACAAACTTGGAAACTTTGTTCTAGTTCAATAATATCTAGCAAAATATTTCTTAAGACATGTTATAATAATTTTTATAAATTAGTCAACAAGTGTAAATCCCTCTTACAACTCACTTATGTATGATAAATGCTCTTAGTTTTTTGATCTTGAAGGCTTAACTACTAAAGGCCATGATTTTTGATAGATATGAAACCAAATGAGCCCATTTTTTAAATCAAAGGTCTTAGAAAGATTCAAGTTTTCATAATCCAATTGCTCCAAAAAATTGTCACAATTTTTTAGGGCTTGAAATTACTCTAGGGAGCAAAATTAATTTTTTTATTAATTAAAATGAGGGTGCAAGATTTAGATTGATTTCCTAACAATAAAAGTATATATCAAAAATAGGTCTAGTAATAATAAATATTTTCTACCTTTTGTACTTGAGTTCAAATCTAGAGAGTGGTTGAGGAGAGTGAGAATTGTACGAGAAGAAACTTTACATAATTTAGGTTTCAAAAGCTTGAATAAGACTTACATAAGTCGTAAGTTTTGAAGAGTTGGATGGATTGGAAAGTATGATTTTAGTCATTATCCCCAATTTAGGAATCCAAAAAGACAACACGAAAGAAGGTACACTAGAAACAATCAAGATAGGCAATGTGAGTCCTCTAAGGGAAGGTTCTTCAAAGAAGAGGTACAAAATGACATCCAACCATATGATGAAGATATTTAGCACTAAAAATGGTCAATAGACATATCTCAAATGGTAATATAAAATAATCTCCACTTCTTATCCCCACAAGAAGAGATGTATTTATAAGATTATAATTTATGAACATGCTCTCACTTGGTATAAGAGTTATTCACTAAAAATAAGGTTTTATTGGTTACAAAGATATTTTTAAAAACTTATTCTTTAAAAAATTATATCATATACCATGAGAGGAGCGTGTGATGTAATGGTAGTGCTTGAGACAAAGGTAAGGGAAAATGTGCAAACCTACAACAAAAAAGTTTAGAAAGAGGGCTCTTGAAATGGGAAAATATATTATGGATAAATAAGTGCTCAAGAAATAATCGCTAGAGTACTATTTAGTCACTTGAGGAGGCTGGTTTTTATGGCGAGCTCCTAAAATATAGTTGAGGCATGTGCTTTTGCACACTACCTTGAATTGGATAAACAAGAGAACTCTTCAATGTAAATAAGAAGTCTAATGATTAGTGGCACTAAAAATCAGAGTGAAGATAATAGAACGAGAAAATAATGCCACTTCTACAATGAGCCAAAGAGTAATGGTAGGGGAAATTCTCAAAGCATGTTGCAACAAAAATGAGGAAATTCTCAAAATACGTTGTGCCAAAAATGACCATACATGTCAGAATTGTTAAAAACTACTTCATGTATTGGTTCCTATACAAGTGCCTTAATATCATGATATCACAAGGCAAATCATAATGACATAGTTAAAAAAACTTCAAATTCCATCTTCTTTACCATAGAGCTATGTTTAAGAACTCCCTCTCATTATGTACCTTGTGTTTGGTGAATTGATCAATGCATCTATTGACATCACATAAAAAATAGATACCTTCAAGAAAAAATTTCAACCACTCCAATTTCTTTAAAGAGAATCATAACAACTCCACTATTATAAAAAGATTTCATATTATTCTCATATTTAATTCATGTAATACGTAAGACTTTTTAAATATTTTCTTTTATTTATTTTATTATCTTTTTTCTTCTTAATTTTCTTCTTTCCTTTTTAACTACTTTTACAATTCTATCATTCATTCTTTTTTCTATGATGAACCACTAAATGTAATCCAAAAGACCAACAAAAACAATCTTACACAGTTTAACCAAAAGTTTATGCATTTCCAAAAAAAATTCAACGAAACTATTTATCTACTCAACTTTAACCAACAAAACTAATTAAACGGCCGCAGTGACCCAACGAGTTGGTCTCTGCATAAATATACCCATTCCTGTGAAAATTTCCAGCCAGCAAAACAACAACAACAAAAATCCGAGTAATTTATTTATCCCATTACTAAATTTCAGACAATGCGCCAAGCGCCTGACTTTTATGATTGCGGACAAAGACTCTGTTAATCACCGCTTCTTTGAAGAAATTGTAGCCCATGTCCCATATGCCTATGGAATATTTTGCTTATAATGCAAACAAATTCGAATTCCGCCCTCATGGTGACGCATAATGCTGTGGACCCATTTCTAAATTTTATTTGTTTGCAGCTTAAACGCGTTATCAGATAACCCATTCCCTGCATTTTGATGATTTCCTGTTGTTTTAATTCTTTCATCACCATGTTGTTCCTCTGTTTCCTGCTTCTTTCTGTTGCAGTTATAATCCAAGGCCAATACCTGGAACCCAATATTACAGGCTACAGCTGCTCTGATGGCCCATCACCATGCGAGACATATGTTTTATTCAAAGCTGAGGCTCCCAATTTCCTTGATCTCGTGAACATCAGTGACATGTTTTATTTGAGCAGGTTAAGTGTAGCAAAAGCCAATAATTTGTCTTATGAAACCACTTCGCTAGTTGAGGGGCAACCTATACTTATTCCTGTTATATGTGGGTGTATGTCAAATTACTCCCAAGCCAACATCACCTACGAGTTTAGGCCCCAAGATACATATTTTCTGGTCTCAAGATACAAGTTTCAGTATTTGACAACCTATCAGGCTGTACAAATTGCTAACCCTAGCTTGATACCTACACTCATCCATGTTGGTACTCCTGTAACATTCCCAATCAGGTGCCAATGCCCATCCCAAGCCCAAATCAGTAAAGGGGTCAAAATGCAGATAACATATGTGGTGCAGGAGGGAGATACCCTGAAATCTGTCAGCCAGAAATTTGGTGCAAATCTTGAGGATTTGAGTTCTCAGAATGGTAATTCAGCCTTGTTTCCTAATACTACAATCTTGGTTCCTGTTTCTGAAAAACCCATATTAGCTCTGCCTCCTCCATCTGCACCTTTTCCTTCTTCAGGTACAAATAATGGTTCTCATGGTTTAGGTCGCCTGAGGGGTATTGTTATAGGGACCTCTTTGGTTGGGGTTTTGGCATTGGGTTTATGGGTTTTTTGGGTTGTCAGAAACAGGGCAGTCTTACATAAATTAGCAACTGAGATTACTGAAGAACCCAATAGCCCTTCAAATTTGAAAACTACTGGAGAACCCAATAGCCCTTCAAATTTGAAAGCAGAGTCTCTTGCAATGAAAAGCACCGAGCAGGAGAAACTTTTAGCCAGTGTTATTAGTAGCATCGATAAGCCTCGGACATATTCTATTGAGAGTTTGCAGAAAGCAACACAAAATTTTAGCCCTTTGTGTAATATTCAGGGCTCTGTTTACAAAGGTATCATAAATGGTAAGAGTTATGCCATAAAGCAGATGAAGGGGGATATTTCCCAAGAGTTGAAGATTTTGCAGAAGGTCAATCACAGTAATTTGGTAAAGCTAGAAGGATTTTGTATCGGTTCAGAGGGCAAATCTTACTTGGTCTACGAGTATGCAGTCAATGGTACTCTCAATGCCTGGCTTCATGATCCTAAATCTGTTCAGAACAAAATTGCTACTTCTGATCTGAACTCTTGGAAGACCAGATTGCAAATTGCCTTGGATGTGGCTGATGGGCTTCAATACATTCATGAGCACACGACACCTAGTGTTGTGCACAAGGATGTTAACAGTAGAAATATTCTCCTGGATAGCAATTTAAGGGCTAAAATTGCAAACTTTGCCATGGCCAAATCAGGGATAAATGTGTGCACAAGGCACATAGTAGGCACAGCAGGATACATGGCCCCAGAATACCTAGCAAATGGAGAAGTGACCCCAAAGCTTGATGTGTTTGCATTTGGAGTTGTGTTGCTGGAGCTGATTTCTGGAAAGGAAGCCATAGTTCTTGAAGGGGGGCTTCCATTAGGTGGAAATATAGACTTGCTTTGGACCCAAATTAAGCCCATCCTGGAAGGGGAAGACAGAGAAGTGAAACTGAGAAAGTGGGTTGATCCAGATCTCCATGAGGTTTATCTTAGTGACACTCTTCTTTGCCTTGCAGATATTGCCAAAGCCTGTGTGGACAAAGATCCTGTTGCACGACCAAGCCTTTCAGAAATAGTGTACAAGCTCTCAAATGCATTGGAGGCCCATATAGATAAATTTGAAGAGATCCTTGAGAATCCAAATCATGATTTTGCAAGGTGATTCTTCCTACTTTGCTCTATAGATGCATATCTGATCTTTTGGGCAACTCAAGTATTAGATC
The DNA here is from genome assembly GCA_018584345.1 of Thuja plicata. Lineage (NCBI taxonomy): Eukaryota > Viridiplantae > Streptophyta > Pinopsida > Cupressales > Cupressaceae > Thuja > Thuja plicata. Next base: position 16,215 of record MU227462.1, on the reverse strand, counting down.
TTTTCCAACTGTAACATTTGTGCAAACAGGGAGTACCCCCATAAGCAGTTGTTAGTAAATATGTCACTGATAAAACATGGATTATAGAACTTAACTTTATATCTGATCTTTGGGCAACCAAAGTATTAGGTCTTTTCCAACTGTTAGGCTTGTGCAAACAAGGAGTTTCCCCTCAGTAGTTGTAGCTTATGTGTCATAGACAAAACAGGATAAATGAGTATGCAGTATAAATAAAACAGAGGATAAATGAGTTCTATAGAGTTGAGGAATTCTTTGAGAGTTATTTCATCTTTAAAATGTTTGTGATTCCTTCAATTTACTGTACAAATCCTGGCGCGTATCACTTATACAGAAAATGCATGTTTATATTTATAAATCTCTTATTCTTGGTATCTGATTCACTATGCTCTACTGCATATTCTTTCAGATGGTATCAGAAACATGAATTCCATTTGCTGGGGAACTGAAATGTTCAATATTGTCATTATTTTTGTTTTGTTTTGGGTATGTGTCGGTTTGTACAAGGATTTCTTTCAGGGTGTTGAGAGGAGTGAGATGTTTTGTCGAGTGCATTAGTGGGACTGTTTATAAGAGAAATGATTTGGCTGGACAATTTTTTGTCCTCGCTACTGTCTAATTTTAAAAAAATAGAAAGTTCTAAAATAAGAAATTAGTTTTTTTTTGGGTTTCCTTCAGGAATGAGCACGCACAAGAAAACAGTCATTTCTCGTTTAACATAAAATAGTCATTTTTCGTTCAACATAAAAAGTAAGTGTTAGTGTGTACAACCTGAGTTGGCCTAGTGGTGGAGAACTTGTACTCTTGAAAGACAGGTCACAAGTTGGAGTACAGGGTAGTCCCATAGTGGACTATAAAAGATCCTTTCCTTTCCTAAAAATAATGGTGGGTTCTAAGGTGGGTTCTAATTTGAAAATGATAGTAATTTATATTATGTGATTTAACTTTAGTTTCTACTAATAAATAGTGAAACTTCAAAAGGTTAGGTGTAAGATGATTTGGATTTTGTGACTAGGTTTAATACTTGTTCTATAAAATTGATCTTTGCACCTATAGTTTTGACCTTATATTTATAGTTTTGAACTCTTGATATATCATAGATCTTTGCACTTCTGGTCTTTAAGAATTTAATTTATATGCATTTGTTATCTAAAATTGGGGGTACCTACAAACACTATTAGAGTTTGTTGTGCTATAAGAGAAATACACTTTTTTCCCACCATTTGTCTTAGTCAAACCCCTAAATTGATTTAACAATTTGAATAAGTTGGAAGACAAACCTAGTAGAAATGAAGAAAATTTATGTTAATTTTTATGATCTTAGATGTTGCTGCAATGCTCCTAGATGCTAAAACAATTGAATAATAAGTGTGCGACGATGGTGTCCTATAATGTAAAATGAATTAGGAACATGCCCTTTTATACAACACCTTTGGCTATTTCATACTTGGCTCAACAAGAAAATGGCTAGTTGGAAGTAAATCAACTTGGGCTTGTAATTAAATTAAATTTTGTAAATTCATGAGTCAATTCCATATGTGTAGTCCAAAACGAAGACAAAATTTTAGTTGTGATTTTGAACCAAATTAAGAAATAATAGGAACAAAGGTTAGATTTGAATTACTAGGGAACAAGGACTAACAATATTGATAGGTACATGTTTTTGATTAAGGAAAACAGGTTTTGACGGGTTCCTGAAACCCTACAGTTGAAAGCAAAGATAACTAAAACATATAAGCATTACAAACCATTCTTCACAAAACAATCTAAACTAGCGAATTAGTCACAACAACAAAAAACCAGGATCACATATCCAAAAAACCAGGCACAAAAACCAGGGGAACCCTTTAGACTATGTCTCTGAGAATCTCCGCCGCTCTGATCTCCAGCTCTGTCATTTTTCCAGCTGCTTCTCTGATTTCGGCCAATTCCTTGTCAGCTCCCTTGTCTGCCTTATGCTTTGCATCATGTCCAGTACTTTTTTCATTTTCTTCTTCTAGGATTTGATCCCTGTCTCCGTGCTTCTGCCTTTCCTCTGTGTTACCTTTTTGCTCTTGAAATTTATCAATGATGACCTTAATGTTATCATTAGATGCTTTGAGAATGTTGTAACTTTGCTATGCTATTTTTACCATAGAAGCTTCGGTGCTTTCAATTCTATTCTTCAGTTCAATCACTCTGCTGTCCAGCTCTCTGTCCTCCGCTATATTTTTATTGTTGTTGATAATGTTTTCCTTTTCCATCCTCTCCATCCTCTTTTTCAGGTCATCAATTTCATAATAGGTCCAGTTCGTTGTTCTATAGTTGTCTATTGCGTTGTTTTATGCATTATTCAGCACATCCATTTGAGGCACTTCCCTTGCACTGTCACTGAATATCACCATAGTTGGGTCAATGAGTTCTTCCATCTGAATTCTTCCCTCTTTGTTTTCCTTAACCAGGGTCCTTACCAATTCTCTCTTAATGCCTATTTTGGCTGAGACCGAGTCAAAGTTTCTCCATACAACTTTTTTATTTTTACCTGTTATACTGCAGGTGTATTGGTCTTCTCCATACTTTGCAAAACTCTGGCTGATATTCTCCTCTTCATTGTCAATACCCTGACTCTCCTCTTTTTCAACTCTCTCCTCTTTTGTTTCATCCTGACTGGCCATCTTTTCCTCCTTTGTTTCCACTTTGACTCTTTTGGATCTCGTGACCCTCTTCCCCGAGCTATCCTCCTCGTTCTGAGTCAGAATCTTGATAG
>MU227462.1:0-13401 GCA_018584345.1 Thuja plicata | reverse complement strand
CTTTGTTTCCACTTTGACTCTTTTGGATCTCGTGACCCTCTTCCCCGAGCTATCCTCCTCGTTCTGAGTCAGAATCTTGATAGTAATCTTCCTCTTTATTTCCTTCTTCCCTTTCTTCTTCATTTTTTTTTCTTCTCCCGAACTGTCATTCCCCGTTTCCATTCCTTGCTCATTCTCATTGTACTCCCTATCTGACGAGACTTCAATGTGTTGTTTTAATATATCTTGTTTAGCTCTGTGTTTTCTTTTCTTTGTCTGAATAGGTTGCTCCTCCTCTGTCTCAGAGTGCATGTCTCTGTTGTCCTCTATGTCAGAGGAGATGTATTCCTCCTTCGAATCCCCCTCTGAATTATCTTCCTCCTTATCTTGAATTTTCTTACCCAGAGTACGGGATTTGAAATACTCATAAATCAAAAAAAGTAATCCCTCATGAAAAGTCGGATTACTTATGTGTTTCTCCTTATAATCATTTATGATATCATTAATGGACAAATACAGGTAGAAAGGGATGGAAACCTTGGCCCCATACCTGAAGTGGTTGAGAAGCACAAAATGGTGGGTGCTGATACGGTCGAATCTGGTGTCCAGAGTGAGGTATTTGATTATCGCCCTCAACACAAAGCGCCACAGAGGTTTGATGGAGCTCAGGTGATAAAATGTGCCCTTCTTGACCAGAGCTCATTTTTTGGCTTCGTTTTTGACAAAGTCTGTCAGAGCTTTGTTAGAGATTTTCCTATCCATATAGAATTTCTTTCCTATGATAGGAATGTCGGTTACTGCCGAAACAATTTCCTCAGTCACCATGAAAGTAACCCCATCAATTTTCACCTTCCCTTCTTTCCAGCTGTTAACCATCATCTTTGTTATTGATGGCTTCCACCCATGCAGGCGTTCGATGTAAGTGATCACTTCCCCCTTTCTTAAGATCTCCAAAACCTTTGATCTCCGGCGCCATTTCTCAGTTTCTCTCTCCGACTCTCTCTTGTGTCTTTCTCCCACCATGTCTGCAATAATTTTGTTTCCTCTGTATCTTGTGATGTTCTCACTAAGATCCCTTTGTTTTGAAATGATATTTGTTTGGGGTTTCGAGAGCCTTCTTTTAGCCTCGTAAATGTAATAATTGCTTAAAAGCCCCCAAGTGTGCCAATGGGGCCTTAAACTGATTTTCCCATCGCAGCTTTCGTACTTGCACATCCTGCGGGGATTCTTTTTGCATCTGTCATTACTCTCCATAATTAGCCTTTTTGCTTCTATCATAATTATCCTTTAATATTTCCAAGTCTTCCCGGAACCCGATCACTTTCCATGATGTTGGCAATTTCCGACGGTAAATGTTTTCCATCATTCCATTGTTTAACCTCTTCATACGTGACACCCATGTTTGCCAGCCTATCTGCCACCTGGTTTGCTTCCCGGTAGTCATGTGCTATGTACACCTGTTCAAAAGACTTCAGTATTTGTATACATTCTTTTATTATATTCTCTATTGTCCAGGAAGGCCCGGTCTTTTCCTTAAGATAGTCTATTATATTTTTTGAATCCCCTTCCACCCATAACTTCTTGATTCCCATTTCCTTGGCAAGCTTTAGAGTGTGATGTGCTGCACTAGCCTCTACATAGTGGTTGGTTTGTGATCCCAGGGGTGCTGAAGTTGTTGCAATTCCTTTGCCATGTGAGTTCCTGATGATTCCACCCGCCCCTACCTTCCCAGGGTTCCCCTTTTCTGCCCCGTCGAAATTAGCTTTGAACCACCCTTCCGGTGGTAAAGACCATCTGCAGCCTATCCTTTTGTTGATGTTGTTTAGCCCATTTGAGTGGCTAGAAGTGTTGCCTTTGCAAATGGTGTAGTTTTCCTGTAGTGCGTTAGCAATTTTCTGGGCTACTACCTTAGCCGGTGTGATCTTTTCCCTAAAGATCATGTTGTTTTGTTCCTTCCATAGCCCCCAGCAGATGTGAGGCATAGCCCAAACCCAGAGATGATGACCAGTCCCCCCAAGATGCCATTGGTCAAAGAGGTCAAGGGTAGTGTTAGGGAAGCACCAGGATGTCTCGAAAAAAGACAGGAAATGATGCCATATCTTCTTGGCAAAAACACAGTGGATAAATAAGTGGTCCACATTTTCACTATGAGATTTGCAAAGGATGCATCTATTAGGAATGTAATGTCCCCTTTAAATAAGATTATCCACTCTCAAGATGTGGTTTTGTAGCAAAGTCCAGAAAAATATGTTAACTTTAGGGATGATACTAGGAAACCAGGCCTTCGCCCAAGCTGGAATAGTTTCCACACCCTGCATCGATTCATATCTCGAGGCCACACTATAGTAGCCATCCTTGGACTCCCCCCAAACTAAGACATCTTCATTGAGAGAGAGGGGAGTGTGCCCCAAATAGACCATAAGAGGTTTAAGGTCCTGGGACACTTCAGTGAGATTGACCCAATTATTGTTGATTCTATAGTCATTGACTCTGCTGCCAAATCTATCAATGCAATGTTGAGCCCATCTGTTGAAAGGCTCCAAATTCCACAAAGGTCCCTGTCTGAGCTAGTCATCATGCCAGAAATTAACCTTCTTACCATTACCAACTTTCCATCGAGTTTTTGCAGTCACTATACCCTTGGTCCTCAGAATGCCATTCCATATGTGAGAACCCTTCGGGTTGGAGTCTCTGCTAATGAATTGTTTGAAAGTTAAGTTAGCTGCATATTTTTCCTGCATGATGTCCCTCCATTCCCCTGTTGAACTGAAGATTCTCCAAATTTGTTTAGCTTTCAATGCTCTATTGAACTTCTTCAGCTGCTTGATCCCTAGGCCTCCAAGTTTTTTGGGCTTGTAGACCGTATCCCAAGCCACTAGTGGGTATTTCTTGTTTCCATCTTTGTCTGCCCATAGGAACTTTCTCTAGATAGCTTCCGGAGAATCCGCCACCTTTGCAGGGATAGTAAATAGGCTAAGAGCATAGGTAGGGAGGTTCTGAAGAGTGGATTGAATCAGAGTGACTTTCCCAGCCTGACTCAGGGTGATGCCCTTCCATCCTGCCAATTTCCTGTTGAATCTGTCTATAAGACCTCCCCAAAAAGCCTCAAGGGGTTTGCTTCCGAGCAGAAGGCCTAGGTAGGAAGCAAGAAAAGTACTTATGCCACAGCCCAGAATGCCTGCCATTCTCCTCTGTCTATTCATAGGAGTGTTGATGAAGAAAACTGAGCTCTTGTTCCAGTTAATAAGCTGCCCCGTGGCATTGGAGTAGGAATTAAGAATGTTCCTAACATTTCTTGCCTCCTTCACTGAAGACTCCCCCCCCCCAGAATTGTGTCATCAACAAATTGCTGATGAGTAAAAGTGAAAGGTCTTGAAGAGGGATGCAACCCCCTAATAAGCCCCCCTGCTCCTATGATCATGAATGAGCCTTCCCAAGCATTTAGCCAAAATGATGAAAAGGATAGGGTCCGAGGGGGTCTCCTTGCCGGAGTCCCCGAGAGGATTTGAAGAATACTGAGGGAGAGCCATTAACCAAAACAATGAAAGACGGGGTGGAAATCAGCTGAGAAATAATCTTTAATACCTTGTCATTGAAACCAAATGCCCCCATGATGTTACTGAGGAAGGACCAGTCAACCCTGTCATAAGCCTTGGAGAGATCCAGTTTGAGCAGGAAACCTTCCCTCTTGCCTTCTTCCAAAGAGTGAATCACCTCGTGCACCGCCAAAATAGAGTCCAAAATTTGTCTACTGGGGACAAAGCCTGATTGTTGGGGTGCAATGAGAGCTAGGAGGGTCTTAAGAAGTCTGAGGGTTAAGACTTTTGAGATGATCTTATAAAAAGAGTTACACAGACTAATGGGCCTAAAACAATCAAAAGAATCTGCACCTGGAATTTTTGGGATTAGGACAAGAAAAGTGGCGTTGATCTCCTTGAGAAGGCTTTTGGCACCAAAAAATTCCTGGACCGCTTTGACGATGTCTTCTTTGATAACCTCCCAATAAATCTGGAAAAAGAAAGAAGGGAACCCGTCTGGACCCGGGGCTTTTTCCGCAGGTAAAGAAAAGACTGCTTTATGAATTTCTGCCTGATCTGGGATCGCCAACATGCTCTTATTCTGGCTTTCCGAGATCACCTTAGGGAGAGAATGTAGTATGTTCTCTTGATTAGCCTCGCTGAGGTTTAGCTCTTTAGAGAGGATTTGAGTAAAGTACCTATTGGCCTCATTAGCAATCTCCTTGTCTTCCTCCAAAGTCTAATCCCCTTTCTTAATGGCCCTAATTCTATTAGTCGTCCTATGTTTCATGGTAGAAAAGTGGAAAAATCGGGAGTTTTTATCCCCCTCTTTCAACCACACCGATCTTGACCTTTGCCTCCAGTACATCTCCTCCTTTATCACAATGTTATGAAGATCCGTCAGAATGTCTTTTTCAGCCCTGATTCTGTCATCATCATACCCATGATTTTGGATCTCTTCTTGATTCACAACAAGCTCAGACTTAATCCTGTCTTTTGTTTGGAAGATATTACCAAAATCTCTTGTGTTCCATTTTTTTATCTCCATTTTAATGTTCTTTAGCTTTTTAGCCACTCTGTACTGCATTGTCCTCTCCATGTCTATGGTCCACCATTCCTTGATCTTAGTGAGGAGGTTGGGGTGGGTTGTCCACATCCTCTCAAATCTGAAGGGGAAAGCCTTTTTTCTATTTAGATTTGCCAGATTGAGAGCAATCAGAGAGTGGTCCGAACTGAATCTTGCCAATGTGGATAGGTGACACTGATACTGTTGTATCTAGTCCATAGAAATGAGGGCTCTGTCAAGGTGAACCTGAATGCACTCTGATCCCGTTCGCCTATTAGACCAGGTGAAGTCCCCCCCCCCCCTAAATCCATATCAACAAGAGCCAGGTCATTTATCAAACTAGCCAGGTGTTGCCTGCTATCCAGGTCCGGTGGCAAGCTCCCAAACTTCTTAGATTCCAGAAGGGGGGTGTTGAAATCCCCCATTATAATAGATTTTGGTTCGTTTATTCTGGAAAATAGGGTACAAATCTTGTCCCAGAAAGCAAATCTAGTGTGCTTAGTGTTTGGCACATAAATGTTCATAACAACCCATCCCTCCTGAATTGATGGGTTAGTGAAATGCATAAGTAAGATATTGCCCTCATTCCAAGTGATGTGAGCATTAAGGTTATCCTTCCAAAGCATTAGAAGGCCTCCAAAGGCTCCATCTGAGTCGATTGCAGCAGTCTTCATACCTTTTCCAAAAGAAATGCCTGCAACTTTATCCTTTTTCATTTTAGTCTCTTGTATCAAAAAAATGTCTGGTCTGTGGTCTCTTATCATATTTCTAATTATTTCTTGTTTATGGGCTCCATTTAGCCCACGGATTTTCCAAGATATTACCTTCATAATTTCTTAAGAGATTCTTGGATGGTCCGCTGGTACCCATCCGCAATATTTCTTTTTGCTTCTTCCTTTCTGATTTGATACATACTCTTCCTACCAAGTGTGTTTGACTTGGTTCCTGTGTCTGCTTTAGCCCTACTTCTTGTTGCCATGGGAGAAGCTGGGGATGGTTCTCTTCTATTTTTCTTTTTCACTGTTATCCATGCTCCCTCATTGTCCTTTGATGCATATTTGTAACTGTCAAAAAGAGCTTCCATTCTTGAGATTTGTCTCGGTGTAGAGGAAGAAACCATTTCCAAGAAATGACTTATTTTCCTTGGTGAAAAGAGATCGCTTATGCTGTCCTTTGGAACTTGGGAGAGATATGGTTCCTGTCCTCTCTCATATCGCCCCTCTTCCTATGAATCTGGGATAAAAGAGAGGTCAAAACTGGCCTCAGCAATCTCACCCTCTTCTGTTGGCTCCCTGCCTTCCTTGTCTTTCATCCCCTTTTCATCCCCTGGATGAGTTTGGCTAACTAAAACTACTTCACTCTCTTTACCAATAACTGGGTGGGCTATTGATTCCCCTTCTATTGATATAGATCCTTCAATAGACAGTTGCTCTATTTGCCTTTCCAGGCTCTCACAAGATAGATCCCCTTGCGGTTTTTGATTTTGTTGTAACGTGTCACTAGGGATTTTCTCTTTCCATACTTTTTTTGTGTGTAAGAGGTCCTTATTCAAGGGCTGGTGATACTGCCTTTTCCCCTATTTTATATGCTCCTTTCGAGTTGTTTCCTTTTCCATGACCATTGGGCATCTGTTAGATTTATGTCCAGCTTTCTTGCAGTGGAAGCAGGCAAAAGGGACGCTCTCGTATTCAATCATTTGCACTCTTCTTCCCAATCTGGATTGGAAAATGATAGATTCAGGCATATCTTGGCCCACATCAACTCCAATGAAAATCCTTGCATATGTGAGTCGCTTCTTTGCTGCTGTTACAGGGTCAATAGATAGCAGCTCCCCGAAGGATCTGGAAATACCCTCAAACACATCCTCATGCCAATATTCTAAAGGCAATTCAGGAAGTCGCGCCCAGACTGGAGCTTGGGTCAGAAAGTCCTTGTTGAGATCCATATTAGAGGACCATTTCTATAGGATAAGGGTAGATCTGCCCATTGGCTAATTTCCAGCACAGAGGATTTTGGACAGGTCCTCTTGACAAGAAAACTTAAAATACATGAATCCTTTTGCCATAGCCGTAACCACAACCTGACCTTTAAGACCCCATTTGTTTTTAACAAAGGTTCTGACTATGTCAATATTGGGTCTGGATCCAATGAACTTACCCACCAGAGTAGCAGCCATGCTCATAATATTATGATCAATAAGCTTAGAGGACAGTTCCAAAGCATAGATCCCTTTATCTTTATTTGAAACAAGCTTGATATTTGGGAAAGGAGACTTACCAGAGGGTTTGACTCTGAAAAGGTTTGTCCACCACCCCAGTGGGGCCCTTGCCACACCCATCTCTCTGTTTTCGGGTGTAGACCCTTTTGGTTCTCCTGGATCCAGCTACAGAATCTGTGGGACCCCTTCATTAGTCGCGTCCTCGGTACCCTGGTCGATACCCTGGCCCTAGCAAGTACTCTGATCACTCTGTCCCAAGCCTAAAGGTTTCCCGCCCAACGCCAAATTCAAATTAGTGCCTTCTGACGTTGGTCGTCGGTCACCCGATCCTCTCTCTCTCTCGCTCGCCATTTTCAACCCCCAGAAACTATTGATAGGTACATGTTTAATGATACTCTTTCTTAGAATTATGTCACTTGGGCACTAGTATATTTCACTAGACCAAAGGGTTCAAAGTGACTTAAGAAAATGGGAAAAAAAATTATGGAAGTACTTCTCGTGCCCTTATATTTTGAATTACATGTAAATTAGTATGAATCATGTATGCCAAAGTAAACAAGTAGTCCAAATAAAAGTAAAGGGTAAGTATGAATTTAAAAAGGATATGGACATGGATAATTACCGATACATGCTCCTTGTAATTATAACGTTGTCTTCAAACCTACAATTACAAAATTTTTAATAACATTTGATAAAAGCTAAAATAACCTTTAATAATTACTTTGTAGTATATGACCAATATATAAAAATAAAAAGAAAGATAAATTGTTCTAAATAGACCATCAACAAAAAGTGATATTGGGGTTACAAAGTAGTGATCAACAAAAAATGATATACAATTGTGAATCCATCAACAAAAGTGGGTAGAGGACTATGAAGGAGCCATAAACTAAAAGTAATTTAGGATTATGAAGGATATATATATATATATAAAAGGTAATATAATGTTGCGAGAGAGCCATCACAAAAAAGATACAAGGTTGAGGAGTCATCCACCAAAAGTGTTATCTAATTTTAGTTGCAAATGAGACATCAATTAAAAATGATATAGGGGCGTGAATCCCATCGACCAAAAATTGATACTATATGCCCTTCCTTAAATTGATTACATGTGAATCATGCATTGAACAAAAGGATTTGAGAAAATCAATATGTAAATAATATAACCATGATTTCTCAAAATAAAGTGTCATAAATATCATTTTGTGAGAACCATGTTAGAGTAATCTTTAGTAATTACTCTTTAGTGCTTAAGTTAGACTTAGGAAAGTTTCCTTTTCTGAGTTGTTTCCCTTTTAGGGTTTCGGTATCCTTTATAAGGATTGACCGCTTTGTAATTCGTAAGGAGATAGTTTTGTAAATCATTATTGTTGAATACAGAAATCATTTCTGTCAACATGGTTTTCCTGTCTCTGGCCTATCGGCCGCCATAGCTTTCTGAATCCTTCTATCTCCTGTCTTCTTCTTCTTCTCGTGACAGTGTTTGCATGCAGGTTTCTTGGGTTGATTTGATGGTTATCAAATCCAACAAACCATAACCTATAAGATAAATCAAGACATACTCATGGAAGCATAGGTAATGCGAGTAAACAAGATATACCCCCAAATTTCCCTAGCATTAACAATAAGAAATAAATGATTATATAAAAAGTGTTGGATACATGTATTAATGGGCATCCTAGGATTCATCATATTCCTAGTCATAGGGATTGTGTACAATGGATGAAACTAGATAAAGGATGGGTCAAGATCAAATTTAACGGGGCATCGAAAGGGAGTCCAGGATGATCAGGGGAAGGATGCGTGGCAAGAGATTTGGATGATAACATCTTGACAATTAATTCTAAAAAACTTGAGAATGGTACTAACAATGAGGTAGAGGTAGAAGATACATTACTCGTTGTTCACTTGGCTAAGAAAATTAATGTTGAACAATTTCACTTGGAAGGGGATTCTCAAATTTTCATCAACTCCATTGCAAAAGGGAGCAGACATGTGTGGAAGATTGATAAATTCATAACCATTGTTCAAAAAAATTGACAAGTTTTAGTAATTTTAAAATTTTCTACATTTTCAGGGAAGGGAATGATTTTGCTGACTCGCTATCTAAATTAGCAGTGACTTTAGATAACTAGTTTGGAGGCAATTATTCAAAGCGATGTATGGCACAAATTTTTATGAAGTAAAGATGAATGGGATAGTTATGTATTGTGGTGTATAGAGAAATTTATTTTGCACCCAAACTAACAAAGTTGGTTTGTGTGAATATATGGTGGGATTGCATTTTGATTGTGGGTGAAATTGATATCTTAGAGATAGAAGTTAGGTGGAGAATTTTTGAGAAGTCACAAAGGCCAATTTTAGCTTGAAGGCTTCCAAATGACAAATGGAATTTTAGGGCAAAATTTATGAGGAACATTGAAGATTGACTTCTCGAATGTTGATCCATTTTTCTTGCTGCTTATTCATCAATTGTTGGTGATGACTATATGCTTTTAAAATAAAAATAGAAAACAAACACACACATTGCATCCATGTTCTATACGTGGGGTCTTGAATTGGACAACAATGATGAAGTGAAAAGGATTTTGGAGATGTGTGTGAGGCCAGAATGGAGACAGGGATTGAAGGCAATTCTGGCTCTTGTAGAACTAGGACATGGTTTTGTGGTTGCAATTGGTGATTTGGTTCAATTCCTGGGTACCCACTGCATGTTCACCCCTTCATTCTCTAGCATTCTTAGGAGGACGTGAATGTTAGGAAGGGAGAAGCAAGGTAGACATGGGGTTTTATCCACGACTATGTGCGGTGCGATTGGGAGGTGGCCCTAATGTTTGGTGTTCCAAAGGAATAGATGCAAGTGTAAGCTCAAATCTAATTGGTTGATTATTGGAGAAGCGATGGCTAGGGTGCTTCTGGTAGGGGTTATATTTTCAAGCGTGGTGGTGGTGGTGCTACTAGAAATGGACATAATCAGTATGAACATGGCAGTGGTGTTCATGGTAGGGGTCGTGATGTTCATGGCCAAGGTAGGGTTTCTCATCAAAGTTACAGGGTGTGATTCCACCTCTCTCTATCCTTCCATCAAATTTTGGCTATTAGGTTTGATCGTGCTTTTTGAATTTTGTCTCTCAATGTTTGTAATTTTGTAATATTTTGAGTGCATCGCTTAGGATGGTTTTCACAATGTTCTATGGTTATGTGGGCATCGAGGTAGGCGTAGTACTGTTGAGGTGGGTGGGGAGTTGATAGTTGATAGGATATGTGTTGTTGAATTTTGTTCTCTCAAAATAAAATATTATATCTATGTATGTTATAATTTTATATTATTAATAATAAAATAATACTTTTACCAACCAAAAAAATAGTGTTGGATACATCCTTATAATAATTTAAAATATCATGTAAGCATGAAACAATGACTTATAACATGTAAATCATGTTGCATGTAAGATGTGGATATGTAAGCATAAGAACATGTCATATAAGATGTGAAAAAGTAGAACAATGTAAGAATGGAATAGAAATTTTAATATCCAAATAAGCATCATTAAAGAAGACAAGACAAATGAGAAAGAGGGGACATCAATTGAAAGGAGAAACATGGCACAGATCATAAACGAGAATAACATGTTAAAGATGTACGAGTCTAGAGACAAAATACAATAAGAAAAAAATTATCACAAAAACAAAATGCAATTTCAACAAGGACACAAGATAATAGATGTGATGAAGGAGGAGTACAACAAGCATGGCTCTATATAAAATGCTAAGTAAAAACAAAAGTTAAACAAGCTATATTTTTTGTTGACATGATATAACTAAGCCAATAACTCCAGAACTTTGTTGTTAGAATGGTGTGATATTTAATTAAAATTGTTATATTAATTTTTTTTTGTATCTCCACCAATCTTGGAATGGGTACTTGGACACCTTAATTGTTGAGAAAGATTACTTTTTAGTATTCTTCTTTTTCACTTGATCTATTAGTTATAATGACATTCATGTGGAATTGATAATGATTCTCATAATGTTATTTTTAGAACATTCTTCAACTTGGACACGAGAATTGAGTAGTATAGCACATTACATGTTTTTGGTGGGATCCATATGAGTTAGATGACATGGGTATTATGAAGTAGTTACAAGTCAAAGATATCTATTATTAGTACAAAGGTTATTTTTTCTATTTATAGATCATTAAGAGTAATTTTTCCCACTCTTGAAACTATCCTCTTCATTTTGGACATGGTAATTTTTTTATTTTACCATGATCCAATGGTACATTATTTTGAAAAATTGTTATTGGTATTCATCTCCTATTTCTCTATAAATTAGAGGCATCATATAGTAGTTTCGTAATATTAAATTGCATAGGTGCACATGTATTTGCTAGAATAATGTAAGGTTGAAATGAGTTAAAATATTACATCTGTGCATTTTATTCTTGGAGATTAATGCATTCTTGATTTCCTATTTGATGGTGGAGTTTTTTTTCTCAAAAGTGTTTCTTCAAGTACATTTTTGTGGCTAATAAGTTGTTTCATAAATAAATATTATAGTTAATTTTTATTGAAAATTTTCATTGTGTTTTCATCACTAATTAAACAACATTTGGTATTAAACCTTGGTTTTGTTTAGAGGGTGACATCCTTCTAAAAGTGTTGAAGGTTTTTTGTATACTAGGAGCTATTTTTTAAGTGGAAATATTTCAAATTTATGAAGGATTGAAAATCATGGATCTAGTAACTTATTGTTTGGATATTGATAAAATTCAATGTCATTGGGCATGATTTGTGGAAGCTATCTTCTGGAAGAGAGATATTAGTGGGTGTTAGTTACAAATGGAAATAAGATACAAAAGTGTCAAGTTCCTGTCACTAGTGTGCTTAGTTTAGAGTAGATAAAAGTAGAGATGAAGATAGAGGGAGGATAGGAAGAGGGAGAGAAATAGATAGAGAGATAGAGAGAGGTAGAGGGACATATTAAAACAGGGAGATAGAAATAAGAAGATTGAGAGAGAGCGAGAGAGAAGAAGAGGTAGAGAGAAAGAGATAAGTTGTTTTTTTTTTTTGCTTATATTAAGTTTATGAAATGTGGTTAGATAGGATGAATTGTATATTATGTGTGAGAAGTTATATTTATGTTGTTTAAAAAATAAATTAATTATTTGTATATTTTTAAAAACCATTTTATGGATATTAAGATATCAACTATGGGTATTAAGATATCAACTATGGGTATTAAGATCATTATTTAGTTGTATTATAAGGAAAAAGTTATTTTGAATAAATCTAGATTGAAAGTAAATAAATAAAAATAATTATTTGATAATTGAGCTAGGGATAGGTGTATGTAGTTCTAGAATCGATGATCTAGATATATGTTGTAGGTGTTGATTAGAATATTTTGTCATTGTTGAAAGATTAGTTATTTTAGTTTGATGAATGTTTCAATTTAGATAAGAAATATCAATTTTATTATTATTGAATTATTATTATTATTATTATTATTTTGATCGGTAAAAGGCCGAAGCCCTATAGAATTTTTATTAATATAAAAATTTTAATTACATATGGCCCCGCTCGCTGCGGGCGCTGGTAGGAAAGAGCGGGGTGGAGAAAACCTCCAGCCTAGCCCGGGACCAAAGGCCCTGTACTTATACATAAATTTACGTGGGCATACCCACGACTCAACAATTGTCAAAATTTAAATTATTATTATTATTATTATTAAATAGCTACTAGGGGCAACACCCTTTGTATTTATATCCAAAAATATTTACTTCATCATATAGGACCAACTTCAAAATGTCGTGATAGTGTATTCTAATTGTAATTCATCTACCCCCAATTGAACAATAATTGATAATTCTTCTATTCACTATACCAAAGCCCGAAAATGGCTTATGGTTCTATACTTGTGATATTTGAAATATTAGCGAAAAACTACATGTATTGCTAACTTTATACCACCCTGAAGGCATAGAGACAAAATGTGCCACCTAGTAGAGTTGATTTGAAATTCATAGAGATCCACCATAATTTCACACTTCATTAGTTAATAATATGAAAGACCACCAACCTGTGACTAAACGCCTACATCCTCTCTTGCAATTTGAGCCTCAAGACAACGAGCCACCACCAGAAATTCATTGTCACATGCAGCATGAGCAGGGCCAGTCGTCGCCTCCTCGACATACTTGATGTCATTCTCCACTAACTCTTCACCCCGACCTAGTCGCGAATCCTTTCTTTCACACTTAATTTCCATCAGAAGACCATCCTCCTCCATTTTAGACCTTCACCCACCCCTCAATAGGTTCCTCATTGATACTAGAGCAAGACACAACAAGAAGGTGATATTACACCCCATGTCATCCAACTGTACACACAAAAAGGTGCACTTCTATGAATCCTTACATGCAAGGAAACTCAAGAATGAGCCCTCACAAATCGATCCATAGCTCTCTATGTATGGAGTTGCAAGATTTTTAGATTGCTCTCAGCTAGAGCTATGAACTCATGACCTTGCCAATAAACCACACAACGAGAGATTCACAATGAAGACAAGGGCAAGAATGCCAATATCTCCAATGAATCAAGTGTATGAAATGCAAT
>MU227461.1:117176-136171 GCA_018584345.1 Thuja plicata | reverse complement strand
CTAATGGCTAGTAGATTGCAGAGAGGCAAAGGTAGATACAAAGGTAAATTACCGCTTGTATGTTTTAATTGTAAATAGATTAGACACTGTGTTGCTTGATGTCCTAAGAAGAGAACAGATGAAAGAAGTAATGACAGATCATATGAAAAGAAGTTTGATAGAAGTGACAACAGATATTACCAAAGCAACCGACAATCTGAAAGAAGATATACCTGAGACTACAAGGACAAAGAGAAGAAAGATTGTGATGGTATTTGTGGCAATGAAGGATGATTTAGACAAAGAAGAAAGGTATGTATAGACTGCACTCATATCTAAGGTTAGTAAGAATGATGTTTGGATTATACATAGTGGCTGCACTCACCACATGACCGGTGATAAACAAATGTTTTAAACTTTTGAGTATTATAATGGTGGATCAGTAAGAATGGGTAATGACTCACCTTGTCCAGTTGAAGGTAAAGGAACCATAATTTTGAATAACCTGATCAAATGTGAAAATGAATACTGGATAAAAGGACTGAACTATAATCTATTGAGTGTTTCATAGTTGAATAACATAGGTCACCGAGTAGCATTTGAGAATAAGAAGGAAAAGATCTTCAATGAATCAGAAAGGTTGATCGGAACTAGTGAACATAAAAAAGGTAACCTATTCTATCTTTTTTTTTTTCTAATCTGTAAAAGGCCGAAGCCATATAATTTTATTAATAAATAAATAAGAAAATACACGTCCGTTCGGTGCAGGCACTGGTAGGAAAGAACAGAGGGAATAAAACCTCCAATCTAGCTCGAGACATAGTCCAGAAAAAATCAAATACAATTTGCAAACAATTGTTTGTGATTTGAGAGGGCATACCCTCTTATACAAATCCAGATCATCCCACCCCCCCTTTATTTTTAATTTTTTGGGGGGCTTATATAAGATAAATTCATGAGTATAATGGATTTCTCTTAATCAGATTTATAGAAATACATGGACACACCTTCTGAAATATTTATCAATATAGAGTTCTCATGAGCTTTCACTTTTCTCTAGTAGTATGGATGAGTGAGAACCTGTGGCATTTCGCTGCTCAAACACATTAACATTACTTGTGACAACTCAAAACCTTGGCTAAGATCCCTGTTAGTGTATCCAATAATTTACCTATGAAAATGAACTATAAAGATCTCCAATTAATCTAATCTATTCCATAATGAAAGTCCTATTCTCAATCAATAATCGTTATAAGATAAATTAACCATCTTATCATTGCCTCTTCTGACTCTTACTTGATATAGATTGTTTTCTTTCTACATACACCCCTATCCATCAAAATAGATAACTAAAGAACTTGTCCAAGGCAAGGTTAGCTTACAAGAGCATGTTAGTATCCACACATAAATATATATCAAAGATGCCTCTTCTTCCAAGGGTTATATAATCTTAAAAATTTATACTAATGTCTACATCTCGAGTATATTTTAACAATAAGGCAAGGAGATGAATCCTAAATTTTCACGGTAACCTATTCTATCTTGATGATATAAACACCACTTATTTAATGTCTAGAAATGAAGACATATGGTTATGGCATAAGAGATTACGTCATGTGAATTTTTACAACATGATTAAGATAAGCAATAAAAGGAAAGTAAGAGGCTTACCGAGCATGTCAAAGCCCGGGCATATCATGTGTAAGAATTGTCAAAAAGGAAAAATGAGAATTTCTAGTTTCAAGAGCAAAGCCCATACATCTAATGTTATTCTAGAATTAGTCCATACTAATCTATGTGGACCCATGAGAAAAAAGAGATACTATGGTGATAGATATTTCATTCTCTTTGTTGATAATTATTCTAGAATGATGAAAGTTGTGTTCTTAAAAGAAAAATCAAAATCATTCAATATGTTTAAATGGTATAAAGCTATGGTAGAAAAACAAAGTGGTAAGGAACTAAAATTCTTAAGATCAGATAGAGGAGCAGAATTTGTTTCTGATGAATTCACTGACTTTTGTAATGAGCATGGAATTAAAGGAAAGGGTTTCTACACCAAGAACACCACAACAAAATGGGATTGTAGAAAGAAGAAACATATCCATTGGTGATTGTCAGTACTGTTGTCTACACATTGAACAGAGTATAGTTGAAGAAAGACACCAAAAGACACCCTATGAGCTATGGTATGGACACACACCCAATGGAAGTTACTTCAGAATCTTGGAAGTCAATGTTATATTTTGAAAGAAGATAGAAATGGAAAGCTTGACTCCAAAAGTGAAGAATGAATCTTTCTAGGGTATTCCACCAAGAGCAAGGCTTATAAATGTCTTAACAAGTCCTCTAACAAGATAACTGAAAGTGCAAATATAAGAATAGATGAATATGCAGAGAAAAATGATGAGGAAAGTAGAAAAGAACCAGAAGAATGCAACATGTTTGTTTACACTAAAGAACCTGACACTCTACCCAAGCAATAGAACATTACACCCGAGCATCAGGTTGCAAATACTGAAAATTAGGAAAATCCACAATATGATGTTCTGAGCGGTGGAGATCAGAATGAAGGTAAAGATGATGATCAAAATGATGAACAAAGAGCTGAACTAGTACTTTCCAAGTATGTCAGAAGGCACCATCCACAGAACTAGATCATAGGAGACAAGAAGGCTAGAATGAGAACAAGAAGTAAGTCACTGAACACTAGATGTTTAATTTGTGATTTTGAGCCTAAATATGTTAATACTAAACTAGAGAATGAAGAATGGATCAGTGCTATAAATGAAGAGATAGAATATATTGAGAAGAATAACATGTAGAATTTAGTACCTAGACAAGATGAAAAGAATGTTATCGGTACCAAATGGATATTCAGAAACAAGCTAAATGATAATAGAGAAGTCACAAGAAACAAAGAAAGACTATTATGCTAGGGGTATGCACAAGCAGAAGGTATTGACTATGGAGAAACCTTTGCACAAATTTCTAGGCTAGAAGGGGTAATAATCTTACTTTCTTATGCTGCATTCAAGGGATTCAAGGTATACCAAATGGATGTCCAATCTGCATTCCTAAATGGAATACTAGAAGAAGAGGTATGCATGGAACAACTAGAAGGGTTTGTTGATCCAAACAAGAGAAGAATGGTTTGTAGACCACACAAATCCTTGTATGGATTGAAACAAGCATCAAGATCCTAGTATGAAAGACTTCCCTCATATCTCATAAGCATTGGATTTGTAAGAACAGGTGAAAATAGTAATCTATATTTAAAAGAAGATACTGACAATAATATTTTGATTTATAAAATATTTGTTGATGATATCATATTTGGGGGTAATGATATCTTATGTAAATATTTTGCTAATGAAATAAGTAAAGAGTTTGAGATGTCAATGTTTGGGGAGAAGAAATTATTTCTTGGTCTACAAATTTTTCAACGAGATGCAAACATATATATCAAATAGTCTAAATACATCAAGGAAGTGTTGAAGATATTCAAGATGGAAGATTCCAAACTAGTTGGAACACCTATGGCTACTGGATATAAGCTGACAAAGGAAGGCAAGTAAAATGAGGTAAACCAGACCCTATATATATAAATAATTGGAAAACTAATGTATGTTATTCATACCAAACCAGATATAGCCCATGTAGTTTGAATAGTTGCAAGATTCTCTGCTAATCCCAAAGAAGCACACATGACTCTTGTCAAAATAATTCTGAGATATCTAAAGAACACTAAAGACTATGGCTTATGGTATAAAAGAGAAGGAAAATTTTAGCTTCAAGTCTATACAGATGTTTATTGGGCTGGAAACTTAGATGACAGAAAGAGCACAATTGGAGGAGCATTCTTCACGGGTGATAGAGTTTTCACATGGATCAATAAGAAGCAAGGATGCATCTCACAATATATTGTAGAAGCATGAATATGTGGCTGCTACTGCAAACTACTCTAACATTGCATGGATCAAACAATTATTCGAAGGTATGAATATGAAAATTATTGAACCAGTGATTATCTATTGTGATAATACCAGTGCAATAAACATTTCAAAGAATCTTGTCATGTATGCTAAGACTAAGAATATTGCAATCAAGTATCATTACTTAAGAGAACAAGTTCAAGAGAAAAAGGTGATACTATAATATGTTCAATCAAAGGAACAATTAGATGACATATTCACAAAGCCATTACCTAAAGTTACATTTGAGTATCTGAGAAAGAGACTAGGGGTTCGACCCTTGTCTATTGGTTAGTAAGTTGACTAGGAGGCTACATTAGCCTACGCAAAATCAAAATATCATTCATGTTGATGTAAGCAAAGAGATGGACTACAAAGATAAATCAATACACAGAAAGGTACATATCTACACCAAACACCAGAGTCACTATATTACTAATGGATAGGGAAATTCAAGGAGTATATTATAAAGAGGAGGAAGGATATACGTTGGCATTGTTGTCCAAGGGAGAGAATATCCTAAGAATTCAAAGGAAAAGAGTATCCTGAGAAGATCCAAAGAAGAGAGATTATATATAGATATGAAATATCCATCAAAGGGAGAAAATATATCCTAAGGGAGAGGTGACTTAAGGGAGAGAGTATTCTATATTGCTATCAAAAAAAAAATGAGATGATCAAGGAGACGGACAATCAAAGGGAGAGACAACATCAGAAAGAGATAGAATCAAAAGTTGTTACATCTAACTAGTGAAGGGAATGAAGATTGAAGAAAGCACTCTACAGGAAACAAATCTACCCTATATGAGCTTACCAAGAGCCAGAAATTTGTATTTGTTATAGAACAATAAGATTTATGAGTTCTACAACTGATATATTTCATATTGTATTAGTAGTAATGGATTGTGTTTCCATCAATGCAAAAGGGAGAGATTGATGAACCATAATTGATTGAATGTTTGAAGATGTTAAGTTAATGATCATCGAGCTACAGAAAGTTAATGCAAGACATTAAATCAGTTAATGTCTTGTATTTTCATTGATGTCAACTTGATATAATCTGATTGGTTATATACATAATGTCAAAGACTTCAAAGAACCAGAGAGATAAAGGTTATGCTATCAGTAATGCATAAAAGTTCAATAGTATGCACAAAGTGAAAAAAAACACCGATGGGCAGTGCACCCCAACGAACACAGAAACCTGAGAGGAAAGTCACAGTGATACCCGAGAAAGAAACCCAAACAAGCATTATCGACGAGTAGAATCACAGACAACCCTGATGGACAGAGATGCCTGAGAAGAACTGAAGTGTGGACCGAGCTAACAAAGAGTTAAACACCGAAAAGAACTGAAGTTCAAAAATGAGAAAAGACTTAGCTGGCAAGATAAAGGAGTTAACTAGTTGTTAATATTGTTTTCATCGACAAGTTAAATCTAGAGATAAGTGAGAGATTTAAAGCTATTTTAATTTAGCTAAAACTAAAAGAAATATGTGGGATAAAACTAAAGTATAGCTTTAAGGAAAGAAAGGAGAGAACTGTGCATCACACCAACAACAAGGGTAAAAGTACAAGCCTGTGTCACACTTTTATAAAGGAAAATGACCACAACATGCAAACTGTTCAACTTTAATGACATAAAAGGTCGCATTTGTATTTAGAATTTGAGGATGATGTAAACTAAAGAAATGTGTAAAAGTGGATTAAGTTTATGTCTATAATTTTTTTTTAAAATTTTGAACAAGAATGTACATAGTTTTTTAATTTTTGAAGTCCATTTTTCCATTGCTAAAAACTGCTGAAAATTTGGGGTCTAGTTCCCTCAAAACAAGTATATGAAAATAATCTATATTTCCTCTGATTTCAAAATATGTTATAAATAAAATGTATAGCTATTGCAGAAAAGAAGAAAGATTGGTTTTCAATGTATATTTTCTCCGTTATAACTGCTCAAAGTTGAACTTATCTGAAATTGATAGTTTTAATCTCCCTCCAAATTTCCCCTATCAAATCTACACCATTCAGAAAAAAACTTACATATCCTTGAAGAAGACTCTCTCCTCTAGTGTTAAATATAAATTTTAAATTTTTTTGATATGATTTACTTTTTTATTTATTTATTTGAAGCAACATCTTCTCGAATGTTAAAATACCTACTTGTTGTATTTTGAAATTATAATATATTAGATCTAATTAAAATATTATAAAATTTATATGACAATAATCTTCACTCTGAGCTCTTCAAAAGGGTATTTTTTATATTTTTTAAAAATATCATTAGAAAGAGTAGGGGTTATTGAAACATCAATTTTCTAAAATAATTTTATTTCTTTGGTAATTGGTATAAAACATGCATTTAATAAACATTTCCAATTGGGAAAGTTTAACCACTTATCTAGCTTAGCTAGAATGAATCTAGCTAGACTATATGTTTGACAAAAATTAATTTTTATTGAGAAATACTCAAATTTAGCTGTGTTGATAAGTGGTCCTAAAACCTGACATAGCTTTGTGCTTTTACCCACAAGAAAGTGAAGGACTTGGAAATGGGGAAATCATTTCTATAAAGAGATAAGCTAATTCATTGTGAATGGGGGAGTGAATAGAGAAGAGGATGCTGAAGGTATACTGGTGAAGAACAACTTCATACAGTCCTAATCAATCAAGCTAAAGAACAGAGCATATTTCTACTGACACCGAGCAACAAAGAAGCAAAACATCACTGACCAAAAAGAACTAGAGCAAAGGTATTGAAAGGAGACATTGATCAGAAAGGTATTATGGGCTTACAATAGATCTAAAAATCTGCAAGTCTAAGTTGCATGTATGAATAGATCATATATTGTTTCAGTTTAACCATTGAATCAGAGAAGTCTCTCAACTCAGCAGGATCTAAAAAAATCCTTTATATATTGAGATATATCCCAAGGAGTATCAAAAGGTTTATCATGAAGATAGCATAGTAGTGCAAGATATCAAGTGATAAACTGTTAGTGTTAAATCCTCTAACAAGGTCACACTTAGCAATGTGTTTGTAACCTTTAACAAGGTTGGCTCTTCACCGAGCTCAGTTGAGAAGAGTGAAAATTTTGGGTTACCGGTCCCTTAATAGGGTTTCCACATTAAAATTCCATGTGTTAAATGTGTTTATAAGTCATTTCTTTCATGTTTTTCTTTACACATTACTAAAATAGGATTGATCGGTATACACTAAGTTATTTACAGCATTTCGGTAAATGACAGACTGGTAATTTGTAAATAGTAAGAATAAGGTTTAACAGTAAACTCTGAGCAGTAGTTATTTGTTAAGATTATTTCAAGGAATACATCTTGTGGGACTAAAGATAACTTGATGTTTATATTTAAGACATAAAGTTTTTTGGTTGACTTATTGGAATATTTTTTAGAGCACTGATTCACCGTCCCCCCCCCCCACCCTCTCAGTTATTCTAATAGAAAATGAATGGGGATTTGGTTTAAATAAAAGTAACAAATGATGAAAATGTTTCAAATAATGGCAAGCTTTGGAATATCTCATAGGAAAGCAATTTTGGCCCATATATTCTTGCTATGCAAGGATTTTATCAAACTCTTCCCATGGAGTTTTTTGTGTCAAGGAAATAGGGGTAGTTTATGTATGTGGCACCTCTTTCTAAGCCTCAACTGAGACCATTCTTATGGAAAAAAAAAACATCACCAATGAAGGAGTATTACATGGAGGCTATGAAGAATTTCCTAAAAGAAGGGTAAAAAGTAAACCAACTCCAAAGTGGCTACAATTGTGAAAGTTTGAAGAAGGAGATTCAGAGAGGGGGAAAGAGGTGACTACAAGTGTGGCATGGGTTTGTCTTTTTTCTTTATCTACCATGAAATTTAGGTCATCTAAGATGACAATGTCTCATGTTACTGTAGTAAAAGATGGTGAGGGTAAGGATGTTGAAGACACAGAGGTTGGATTGCAGGATGTGAGAGATGTAGTGCCTAATACCCCTATTTTAACACTTTCTTTAGGTTTAATGTGTAATTACAATATTATGGTGGTCCTTCTCATGATGTTTCTTTTGGTCGACAAGAAATGGAAAGTTTTCTTTCTTCATCTTCCTCTATCATATCTCTCTCTCTCTCTCCTTTTGATGGTGATGAATATGTTGATCTTGTAGTTCACCTTGATCATGTGGAAGACAAAAATTTTCCATGATATAATTTTGTAAGGCCATTTCAAGAAAATTATGTCTACTAAAGTGGATAAAATAGATAGAGGCTAAGGCACACAATTTATCTAGACGGGATATGGCCTAGCATATTAGTGCTCCTTTTTTGGGTCTAGAAAATGGAATTTTCCCCTTTATATTGAAATAGAACTCTTTTCTACCTTCTTATTCCCTAAAGGAATGGAGATTGTAGGTCAACACTTATAATAATGATGTTTCATCTCCTCTATTGTGGGTCAAAAGGGTTTTGAAGGTAGTTGTCACATCTTCTCTAGAGTTCATGAAAATTTTAGAGGTGGTTTCTACCTCTTTATTCTAAGGATGAGGTTATTTACCATCCTCCTGATGTCCCAAATCATGTTGTTGTTTTTTTCCCTTCTCCAAAGGGTTCAAAGGAACCCTATTTGATAATGAGAAAGGAGGCTTCTAGTGCTCTTTTGTTGCCTACTTATTCATGATAGTTTAGTTTTTCTTTCAATGAGGCTTATAAGGTTATGATGAAATGACAAGTTTAATTCATTATTCCTGATATTATTTTGGATGAATCCATCAATTGGTTAATGAGATCACTTCTTGAGAGATTTTGTATTTATTATCCCAATATTTATACTGTACAAGAATAGATGCTTTGCATTTGGAAGATTAATGAACAATTTGTGGTAGCTACAATGTTAAATGACTTCTTTCTATTTTCCTTTTCTTGTGTAGCATATTGCTTTAGGATTAAGCTTGATGGACCTTAGTTTTTGGGCATGAATGGCTTTTTTATTTGTAGGTAGTCTCCTAGTTTCAACACTTTTACAAAAACCTCAAGTTTCNTGCATTTGGAAGCTTAATGAACAATTTGTGGTAGCTACAATGTTAAATGACTTCTTTCTATTTTCCTTTTCTTGTGTAGCATATTGCTTTAGGATTAAGCTTGATGGACCTTAGTTTTTGGGCATGAATGGCTTTTGTATTTGTAGGTAGTCTCCTAGTTTCAACACTTTTACAAAAACCTCAAGTTTCATGTGTGGGTTCATTTTCCAACAATACCTTTGGAGTTCTAGAATGAAAATCTTATATGATTATTACCAATTTTGTTGGGAAATATAATTCTATAGATAAGGTCACCAAATTAATGAAGTAGTTGTTGTAACTTGTTGGAATTTTTTTATATGGAGAAAAACTAGATGCTCCCTTCACATTTACCATTGCCTCCAAATTTGGAAAATGCATGTTATAGATTGAGTTGGACTTTCATATTATTTGATGATTTTTCCTAATATGACCCATGACTCCACTTCTTACTTGAAAACTAAGAAACAACATTTGATATAGAAAATGAAGAATAAAATCCTTGGTTCTATGGATTCTTCTTTTCCTTCTATTCAAGAGGTTCAAGAAGATGATACTCAAAGGAAATACCCTATGAAATTTTCTATCAATGATATACTTTTTATGTTGGAGGAACGTTCTTCCAATGCTATATGAATCCTCTTTGTCTCAAGAAATTTTTGTTTGGGGATGATCCTTGTTCTAAGTTAAGGCAAAGCTCCTTGGAACAATTTTTTGAGCCACCTTGAACTGGGGTGGGTTTCTTCCTTGTCTATAGGTAGGGCTATTGTTATTTTTTTGTTTTACCTTGTTTCTAATTATCACATTGTTGTTATGTGGATATTGTAAGGTGTATTGCTAAGCTAATTTATTTATCTTTATCTTTGTACAAGGTATTAGATAAATTTATAAATCCTTTCTTAACCAATGAAAAATAATTTAATATTATAAGATCATATAAATTTAACATTAGGATCTCTAATAAATTATACAAAATTCTTTAATAATAAGCATAGTTTATCCTATACTTTTAGTTAATATTTTAATTTACTTTGATTAAGATGATACCATTAAACATACACTTAATTGAAAACTAAATAGAAATATAAAATAAGGAAGCTATTTATACTAGAAAATATTAATGAGAAATTGATGTTCACCCAATTCAGAAGTGTTGGTTAAAAATTTTGCCTTTCTAAAATAATTCCTAAAATAGCTCCTTACGCCCAAAATTGAAGACAAATTGAAAATCGATAGTGGGAGAAGTCACCACTAAGTTGGAAACTTTCCTCCGAATTATGGAGGTACAACTCCCTCTTATGATGTAATTGGGATTTTATGGTATGCTTTTAACTAGAAATTAGGGAAGGTTTACTAGCATCTGAGTATAGGTATACTGCAAGTGTGAATTGGATTTGTGGATAGAGGAAAAAGAAAGGTAAAATGACAAAAATTTCACTTTTTTGATACAGTACAGGAATAAGATAATAATTTATCTATTTGATCCTAGCTAAATAAACATTTTAGAAGTCAAAGTTTCCAAACTGAACACATTTATAATCAAATTGAACAAAAAGGCACCATAAGAACAACCGCTATAACTCGAGAGCTAATTTACAGTCTAGAAAGAATATAAACAAATGCATAATTTTTTAAATATATGTATTCATATTTCAAAGATGCCATAACAAAAAGACACAAAGTTTGATATGTCTTAGTACAAAAATTGTTATATCCCCAGGTGTCTTTTTTAGAGATCTTCTATCTCCTTTCATCCTCTCCCCCTAGCCTTTTAAAAAGCCTATATATATATATATATATATATATATATATATATATATATATATATATATGAGGTTGTTCATTTTAATAATGATCTTTGAAAATGACTAGTACCAAGAAAATAACTTGAAACATAAACAATTTTAGTGCTTAAAATTTTCTATTACTACCACTAATTATAAATAGATTCCCTGCATCTTAAAACAAGAGAAAGTTAACCCACCCTGGACGTAGGATCTTTATTTGTGTCTAGCTATATTTAAATAAAAATATTTTGGAGTTTGGCACGCCTTTCTTCTTCTTCCAATATGAAGGTCACTCTTAAATATTTAGTATAACTAGTTTTTGATGTAGGCGCTTCTGACGGTCATAAATTTTGACTCGGATGTGGGTTTTTGCTAAAGTTTTACAAGTAGATTTGTGAGGAGGAGTTATTTGGATTGCCGATTTAGCTTAGCTTGAATGGTGGTTGAGTTGACCCTTTTTGAGAGCCTAAAATATCATCGTGGCCTCTGAAATTGACTTTTCTTATTTTTTTCAATTTTTTAGAAAGTTATTTTTGTAATAAATCTAAAACCTTGTCTTTGATTATGTCGATTAGTTGGCAATTCATCTTGCCTTAGTTGGAGGCTTTTATTGGGAAAAATCAGGAAATAGGATGGGTTTTGGAAATTACCAAAAATGGAAAAAAAATTCTTTTTTTTTTCCCAAAAATCTGCCAAATATGGTAATTTTTGAAATTGTATTAAGTAGGAGGTTTCTTTCATTGTAAGGTAGAGTAAGTTGGAGGATTTTAATGAAGAATTTTGAAATCTGCAATCTTGTGTTGTGTATTTTTCTGATTTGTTGTTCTTAAAGGTTTTTGTGCTACATCAGTTTTTTCCTTCCATGTGACCAAAATTAGCTGAGAGACAATGTCAACTTGTTCTACTTGAGGCCAATTCAAGTTAGGTTGGAAAACGGGCATCGCTCCTTCATTCACAATTTTATTATTTTCATAAATCCCCATTATGAGAAATTCTTTAGATATCAATATGGAAAAGATTGAGTTTGAAAATGTTACCACCTTTCTTTGCAATTAGGACTTTAAGCTTATTTAATTTCAGTGACAGATAATAATAGATTTTTATCTATAAAATCAAGTTACTACCTTAGAAAATTTACTTTATTACGCTTTTTTATTTAAGAGTTGTACTTTCCTAGGATTCAAAAAGACTATGCTTTGAAATATATGCCACATGATATAGTTAGAGACTCGGTAGGTTGCATTAACTTTTTCTCTGATCAGTAGAGCCTAGTTTTGATTATTACGACAAATCACTGACTACCAAGGAGTTCTTAGGAATAAAAGACAAAAATCTAATAGTTACATGCAAATATAGCTAATACAACAAATAAAGAAAATACACAAAAGACACATATATTTAACGTGGGTTCACCCAAATCTTTGGCTACATCAACCAAATAGAGAGTCCAATATTATATTCCAATAAATCACCCTTTTTACAATCTACAATCCTTTGCAACTCAATCCCACTGTAAGAAGCTACAAAAACATATACATAATCCCTAACCCTGGGCCCTTTTAACAAGACTTATGTCGGTTACAAATTAGGGTTATAATATGTTAGTTTCTCCTTGACCCCATCTTGGGGGCGCCTCCCCCAAACCCCTATAGAAATAACTCAAATGAAACTATGCCAATAAAAATGGGGAAAAATATCCTCTGAGTCGGATTAGGCTCCATATAACAACAAGAGTTAGTACATAAAACATTTGATTACCATTGATTTATAGCTTCTCTAATGCTCCCAACTACTATATGGGAAAGGCAATTTAGGGATTTACCTAACTTTCTGAGGACCAAGGGATAATATGGTCCATAAGGTCAGGGATTTTCCAATCCTTTAGTTAGATGAAAGTCATATATGAACACTTACCAACCTAGGGTGCCTAGGAATCCAAAGGGGTCAAAGAGACTGAAAATGAAGGATTGGGATGATTGAAGAGTTTTAGACAAAAGCTCAAATTTTTAGAGGAGGCCCAAAAGTTTCATATTTTGGGGTAACATCAGGCTCTAATTCACGATGATGACTAAAAGGATGTAGATAATCCTAGTATTCATGAACAAAGATTAGTACCTTATCCATGTTACTCAACTAATGGAGATGATGATGAAGACCGAGATTAGAGGTATACAAGATTATAGAAAGGATTAGATCAGTTGTTATTTTGTCATTGATGTCAAGCAATTAATTTATGGTTCATAAATTGAATTTCCATATCATTTAGAGAATAAGTTAATTGGGTAGTTAATACAGATCAGACAATGATAAGTTCATATTGATATAGTTGTTTTCTACTATACATTTTAATTTTTCAAGTCGGTAAGAAGATTGGGAAAGTACGTAAAGGGAAACTATTTAGTTACCAAGCATGGTGAAGTCTTTCGGTAAGGGAAGTGTTAGATAGTAAGAGACATCGAGCCAGCAAGTCACAGAGTGAACCAAGACACTGATTTCATAAAAGTTAGTTACCGAGAAGAAATTTTAATTGTGAGCCACAATGATCTGGAGGATTCCAAGGATGAAGAAGAAGTTAGTTACAAAGATCTATGCTTAGGAAAATTCAAGGTGATGATCTATGGTAAATATTAAGCAGAAAAATTGATGATACTGATTCCAAGAAAAGTTCAAGTCCCGAGGAGTTGGGAAGCGGTTCACCGAGTATCAAATGCACTGAATTAGTTCATAAGGATGATCTAATGGCTAAGAGTAATTGAAGGGAAACCTAAACAAGGATATTAAGAGGAAATAATAGAGTCTATATAAAGAATGAGAGCGTATGAAGTTGAGGCTGGCAAGTTGAAGTGTGGATGTGCTACCCAGTGAAGCAATGAAGAACAAAAGGTGAAATCTGAGTCTGGAGAAGAGACTAATGAAGTGTTGATGCCAGCATTCAAAGAGGGAGTAAGGGATCTGATCAAGCAAGAGGGATTTGCATTTTTATAGATCAAATTATAATGTTGCTTATTAACATTTGTAGCAGAAAATATATTAACTGAGTGGACTTAACAGTCTTATTGTAAAATCCTTGTGAAAATTGACATTCTAAAAGAGTGTTCAAATTCCTCTAACCAGGCCACTCCTAACAGGGTAAAGATCTTAAGACATCTATTAGGTTGACGGACTAAAGTATAATCTATTGAGTGTGGCACAACTAAAAAATATAGGACACCAACTAGAATTTCAAAATAGAAAGGTAAAAGTATTTGATCAAAATGGAAGTCTGATTGCCACAAGCTAATTTATTTTACCTTGATACATCTAATAAAAGTTGTCTATTTGCTAAAGTTGAGCATGTATGGTTATAGCACAAGAGATTATGTCATCTGAATTTTGACAACTTAATTAAAGTGAGTGAAAAGAATCGATTTAGAGGTCTACCAAGATTGGAAAAACCTAAAAATGTCATGTGCAAAGGATGTCAAGTTGGTCAGATGAAAAAGTCAATTTTTACAAGAAAATATTACACTATAGAAGGAATTTTAGAACTAGTGCACAGTGACCTATGTGGACCGATGAGAACACAAAGTTACTATGGTGATAGATATTTCATTTTATTTGTTGATGATTACTCAAGAATGATGTTTGTCATGTTTTTGAAAGAAAAAATATGATGCTTTTCAAATGTTTAAGTGGTATAATGTAAGAGTTGAAAAGGAGACTGGAAGATAATTGAAATGTCTAAGATCATATAGAGGAGGTGATTTTAGGTTGCGATGAGTTTACACTTTTCTGTAATGAACATGGAATAAAGAGACAAACGTCTGCACCAAGGACACCACAACAAAATGGGATAGCAGAAAAAAGAAACAGATCCATTGTTGATTGTGTAAGAACACTGATTATTGAGAATGTTATTTCTCAAAAATATTGGAGAGAAGCAATCAACACTAGAGTTCATGCACTAAACTTAGTACATATAAAAAAAGGTACAAACAGGACTCCATATAAGATCTAGCATGATCATAAACCTAATTTAAGTTGTTTTAAAGTATTTGGAAGTAGGTGTTATATTCTAAAAGATGCTAGACATGGAAATTTTTATTCTAAAGGAGATGAAGGTATGTTCTTATGGTATTCTACCAAGAGAAAAGCTTATAAATTTTTGAACAAGTCTACTAAAAAATTTGTAGAAAGTGCAAATGTATGGATTGATGAATTTCTAGAGAAATATTATGAGGACAGCAAGAAGGAACCCAATGACTACCAAATATTTGTATATGTTCAACCTGATATTCCTGACACCTTACCGAAAGCACAAACGAAGGAAGACACTAAATAGAGAAAACTACCACCGAATGATGAAAATGAAGATAAATCACATACCAAGCCTATTCTAGCTAAGTATGTGAAAAGACACCACGCATCAAGCAAGATTATTGGACACAAGAATGTGGGAGTTATGAAAAGAAGCAAGGTAAGAGATAATACATGTTTAATTTCTAAAGTTGAGTCAAGAAGAATAAAAGATGCATTGGAAAATGAAGATTGGATTAAATCTATGAAAGAAGAGATATATCATATTGAACAGAACAACACAAAATTTGGTACCGAGACCTAAAGATAATAATTTTATTGGTACAAAAAGGATATTTAGAAACAAATTGAATGAACATGGAGATGTAATAAAAAATAGAGCAAGATTGGTTTGCAAAGGGTATGCACAAGAAGAAGGTATTGATTATGGTCAAAACTTTGCACCTGTTGCTAGATTAGGAGTTAGAATTCTACTAACATATGTAGCTTATAAAGATTTTAAGGTAAATATCAAATGGATGTCAAGTCTAAATTTTTTATTGGTATTCTTGAAAAAGAAGTATATATTGAAGAACCTGAAGGATTTGTTGAGAATAATAATAGGGACATGGTATGAAAACTACACAAGGAACTATATGGTTTGAGGAAAGCACCCTGAGCATGGTATGAAAGTGATGGGGAGGTCACCTTGCTCTCCTAGACTCCTATTATTTCTTAGGAATCTCACTTTGGACCCTATTCACTTCAGGATCCTCTAGACTCACACATGAGTCTCTTAGGGTTACTCTCAAACCCTAACTAGAAGGATTTCTATACTCCCTCTCTCCTAGGTTTCCTACCCACCAAAAAGTTTCACTCTTTACTTCATCTTGCTCTCCATGAATGAATAAAGTCAGTCATGCACCTTTCTCCTTCTATCTCTCTCTCCTACAAGTTCCCTAGCCGGACCATTTAGCTCGCCTAGGACTTGTCTACAATTTTGACTAGCCTCTTCTCAAACACAAACACAAAAACATAATAGAAATGCATAATGGGTACCTTTTGATGGTCACAGTCCATAAGCATGATTATGAGAGTCAAAAGGTATCCATTTAACTGAATTGAATGCAAAATACTACTCTACAAAAATCTGCACACAATAGCAGCACACACAGAAAACATAGGAAACTATTCTTTATTGAAAACCAGGAAATTACAATGTAAACTCAAATATTCTATGCTAGTATCCTCAGTCTCTAACTTCTCCAACCTCTTTTACAATGGTTCTTTCCTACATTTTATAACTCAGCCCATTCTTGATTTGTACCTGTTTCTAGGTTACCTGCCGTCTGAAGATTCTAACTACCTCGGCTCTTCATCTTCCTCCTGTAACTGTCATCAAGATCTTCCTCTGCATGGTTGTCGATGTGGACCTCAATTTCCTCTGTGTCACTGACTTTTCCACTTCCCTCTGCATTTTTGACAAGTCAATCTATACTTTGAATGTTAGTCGCACTGTCGTGAGACTTAATAGCCATTCATGCCGATCCTACACTACGTCACGTTATCGCAACACTGATATACTTCACCGCCTGTTATCCCGTGACCTTGCGACACACTGTTGTCATGTCACCACAAAACTTTTTAACTAACTGCCTGTTATCCTGCAACTTGGCGATAACTATTGTCGCATCACTGCAACACTCATTGTCTTAACTGCCTGTGATCCTGTGACTTGGCGCTACCCTGTGGTTGCATCATCACAACACTTTGTAACTTAACCACCTGTTGTCCTGTGATCTTGCGATCCACTGTTGTCGCATTACCGTAGCACTTAGTAACTTAACCACCGATCTTCTTGCGACTTGGCGATACACTGTCATCGCATTGTCGTGACTATTTCAAACTAACCGCCGTTCATTCTGCGACTGTGCGATAAGCCTTGTCGCATCATTGCCAATTGTTTCCTACTAACTACTGTGCATCTGCCGACTTTGTGATGACCATTGTCGCTTCATTGCAAGCTGTTTCCTACTAACCGTCGATCATCTGCCGACTGTGCGATAAGCCCTTGTCATGTAATCGTAGACTGTTTCATGTTAATCATTGTGCATCTGCCGACTTCGCGATAACCATTATCGCTTCATCGCAAGTTATTTCCTATTAATCACTGAGCATCTGCCGACTGTGTGATAAGCCATTATCACATAATTGTAGACTGTTTCATCTATCCGCCGATCATCCTGCGACTGTGCGCTAAGTATAATGTAATCGGTTTGTTTGTTTAACCACCCCCGTACTAAGGAGTTAAGAACTGTTAATGTTTAGGAAAAAGACTGACTGCTAACTGTGATCTGCTCCCCGAACACCATTGCTAAACAACTAGGGCTTCAGAGCTAAAACCCTAGGTTTCTCTGTACCATACTCCCCCCTCTGTGAAGGAAGAATTTAGTTTGAATTAGTTGGCAACAATGCCAAACTAATTCCTTGTTTTCTGTAGTCTCCTTCGTCCATCCATGTCACTTCTACTTCTAGTAACCTTAACCATTTGACAAGGTATTCTCTGTATACCCTTCATCGAGTTGTCTTCTGAACTCGTGAATCCAAGATTTTCTCTGCCTGCAACTTGGACTTAGTTTTCACCCGTATATCTTGAACATCTTTTCCTACTTTCATATTTTGAGTAATCTCAGGCATCACTGATCCTCTGTATGGAATAAGATCCTACACATTAAAAATAGGTGATATATCCAAATCGTTAGGTAAATCAATTTTATAGGCATTCTCCCCATATTTCTCCAATATCTTACAGGGACCTATTCTCCTCATTTGCAGCTTTGTAGGAATCCCCTTCTGTAATCTGGCTTTGTTCAGGTGTACCATTACTAGATCTCCAATTTGAAATTGAACTTCTCTCCTTCCTTCATCTACCTTTTCTTTTAACCTTTGATTTGCTTCAATCAGATTCTTCTTCACCTGATCATGTATCTCCTTCATAGACTGTGCAAAGTCATCAGCATGTCCACTTATCACTCCCTATCCCTTTAACTCTCTGAGTTGACAAACTCCACATGGATGCATCCCATACACAATCTGAAATGGGCTTTTCCCTGTAGTCCTGTTAACACTATCATTATAAGAAAATTCTGCCTGTGGTAACACTTGATCCCAGGCTTGTCCATACTCCTTTGTTAAGCATCTAAGCAATTTTTCCAACACTCTGTTGATAACTTCTGTCTGACCATCTGTTTGAGGATGGTAGGAAGAACTATGGGACAAATTAGTTCCCAATCTTCTCCATAAGGTCTTCCAAAAATGACCCATGAATTTGACATCTCTGTCAGACACTATGCTTAATGGAAAACCATGAATTCTAACTATTTCCTTGAAAAATAAGTGAGCAATATGACTGGCATCATTTGTGCTCTTACAAGGTACAAAATGACTCATTTTACTGAACCTGTCTACTACAACAAAAATGCTATCATAACCAGTCTTTGTTCTAGGTAACCCCACAATAAAATCCATACTCAAAAATTCCCAAGGCCTATCTAGTATGGGTAGTGGCTGATACAAACCAGCATTTGTAGAGGTCCCCTTTGCCTTCTGACAAACTATGCATTGCTCTACATATCTCCTTACATCCTTCTGCATCTTCGGCCAGTAATAGTATCTACTTACTAACTCCAGAGTCTTATTCAATCTGAAGTGCCCACTCAAACATCCATTGTGTTTCTCCTGTATCAAGTTCTCTCTC
The DNA here is from genome assembly GCA_018584345.1 of Thuja plicata. Lineage (NCBI taxonomy): Eukaryota > Viridiplantae > Streptophyta > Pinopsida > Cupressales > Cupressaceae > Thuja > Thuja plicata. Next base: position 117,348 of record MU227461.1, on the reverse strand, counting down.
ATGGAACCCTTTGGAACACATAATTGATTGTCCCTAAACAACAAGCCATTCTGCAGAGTGTAGTTAGCAAATTCACTGTGAAAATGATTTTCAAAATCAGCGCATACCTTGTAGGCTTCTGCAAAATCTTCATCCCCTGCATACAAATCTTTAAATTCTTCTACTCCAATGC
>MU227461.1:79624-110468 GCA_018584345.1 Thuja plicata | reverse complement strand
GACTCTTTTTCAAAAATTTCAAATAACACAAAAAAAAAAATTAGGATCTAGATACCCTTTTCCAAGACCTAAAATATTTTTAAGGACTTAAGCTCCTAAGTTATCCGTATAGTGGATTCCTGAATTATAGGTCTACTAGGGCTAATTAGGCTAAATATGTGTAGTCCACTGATTCCTATCTAGAAATCTATCTAGATGGATTGGAAAAAACCTAATCTCTCTGCTAGGGATCTATAGGACCTTAAGGCTTCTACAACCACTCTTGGGTTGAAATTCTCAAACACTCCCTTTCCCTTGCATTAAAATTTCTCTCTGTCACACACCTAACTAGACAGTCATTGCTCACCTAGGGCATGAGCTTAAAATTAGCAAAATGTCTGTCCAGATCTCCTAATTGAGTATTTATACTTTATAAAGGCTCCTTAACCATATTCATCCACACCCTAAAGGTTTCCACAATTGGATTCTATGGGGGAGCCATGAAACTAGAAATCAATCTTTCTCCTACAACAACTACACTAATTTCTAAACAATTTAGAAAGCCTAACTAATCAACTCGGAAAAAAACTTTCCACTAAATTAAAAGTTCTTAAAACTACCTCTACCACATAGATCCAACACTATAACAGTCTATTCAATCCATTAAAATTCTTCTTCACTCAAGAAAAGTTGAATGTTGTAGATAACTAGAATACAGAGCTTCTATTCACTTCAAAAATCTTGCTACATCACACCATGCCTCAGGAAATGAGCCTCCAAGTATCTAAAGATGCCTCCTCCATATTTTTAGGCCACTATCATTCATATCCCTCCTTAACTTTGAATGCAATCAAATTTGTTGATGTTGCATGCAACATTTGCAAAATTGCAAATGTTGTCATGAAAACATTATAGCATATTTTGCATTAATACCTCAAACTAACTTTTATGACCTCTAACTCATTCCAATTAAATAATAAACATCATGTAGACCATTTTAGGTACTTTTCTCATCTTTCCTAAGTCTGGAAGCCTTTTAGACCTTATTTCCCATTTTAGGCCTAAACTAGGACTAAATACTAGAAAGCAATAAAACTAGATTGGATTGAGCACTAACTACCAATCCATCTAATTAGACACAATTTAAGAAATTCTAAGGTAAAATTTAAAATCTTCTGACTTGGATAGATATAGTACAAGCCAAAATTGCACTAAGTCTTTAGGGATAGCCTAGGTGCTCCTGCACCATCCTCCCTAATGAAAAGACTTCAATCCACCCTTTGATTGAGTAAATTGGAATCAATGCCCAACTTTTTGAACTTAGTCTCCTTGAGCCAAGTCGCATTTGTATCAGTTTGTCCATGCCACTTCACCAAGTGTTTTTTGTACTCTTTATTTATAGTCTGTTTGCAGACTCTGGAATCAAGTATGTATTCTACCTTCTTGGTTGGTGCAGATGGTAAATTGAGTTCCTCCACCTCTTGTATGATCTTAGTTAAACCATGATCTAGATCTACTATTGGTCCTTTGTACAGGACTAATTCTTCCACATTAAATAAAGGAGAGAAAGCAACATCCTCTGGAAGTTCCACCTTGTATGCATTGGTGCCATATTTGGCCAGTATAGTACATGGGCCAATTGTTCTCATTTGTAACTTATGGGGCACTCCTTTTTGAAATATTACCTTGTTGGGGTGTACCATCACCAGATCCCCAACTTGGAATTGGACATCCTTTTTCCTCTCATCCACCTTACTCTTTATCTTCTCTCTATTTTCAGTCAAGGTCATTCTCATTGTCTCATGCACTTCTTTCATAGAATGTGCAAAATCTTCAGCATAGCCACTTCCCTTGGCTCCATCCTCCAGATCTCTGAGCTCATATATGCCTCTAGGGTGTAGGCCATAAACTATTTCAAAAGGAATCTTACCAGTAGTCCTATTCATAGTGTCAATATAAGCATACTCTTCCTGCCCAATAAGTTTGTCCCAAACTTTACCATACTCCTTAGTTCAACACCTTAGGAGGTTACCAAGACTCCTATTTACTACCTCAATTTTGTCATCAGTAAGAGGGTGATATGCAAACCCAAAAGATAAATTGGTTCCAAGCTTTCTGATACTCATGAATTTAGTGTCTCTATCTGATACTATTCTCAATGATAACCCATGTATTCTGACTACCTCCTTGAAGAATAGGTGAGCCATCTGACTGGGATCATGGATTGTCTTTTAGGGTACAAAGTGTGTCATCTTACTGAATCGATCCTAAATAACATAAATACTATCCATTCCATGTTTGGCCTTTGTAAATCTCACTACAAAATCCATGCTCAAACATTCCCATGGTCTACATCAGATGGGAAGAGGTTGGTAAAGGCCTACATTGGAAGATGTACCTTTTTATTTCTAAGATATAACTCAACTTTATACATACTTCCTAATGTCCAAATTCATCTTAGGCTAAAAGTAAAACCTCTGAACTAACTCTTGGGTCTTATTGACACCAACATCCCCACTAAGTGTACCATTGTGCTTCTCTTGTATCAAATTTTCTCTTATAGACCCTCTAGGAACACACAATTGACGTCCCTTAAATAGAATATCACTCTGCAAAGTATACTCAGAGAATTCACTATGAAAATGATTATTGTATTCTTAACATACCTTGTAGATGTGTGCAAAGTCTCCATCTTCTACATATAGGTCTTTTAATCTCACAATACCCATGCTCTTTAGGTGTATCTCTTGTACTGTTGGAGCTCTTCTACTTAAGGAATCTTCTATGTTATTCTACAATCCCTTCTTGTGCTTAATGTTGAAGGTGTAGGCCTGTAGGTATTCTACCCACTTCATATGTTTGTGACTGACCTTATCTTGTGAATTCAAGAAACTTAGTGCTTGGTTGTCTGAAAAGACTACAAACTCCTTTGGAAGAAAGTAGCGCCTCCACTTTCTTAGTGCTTAGACCAGAGCATACATCTCTAGGTCACAAGAAGAGTACTTCTTAGCTTCACTTAGTTTCTTAGAGTGGAAAGCCACAGGTCTTCCCTCTTGGCTCAAGACAACACCAATAGCTACATTTCTAGCATCACATTCTACTATGAATAGATTCTCAAAGATTGGAAAAATTGGGATTGGTTGAGTAGCATTCTTCATCTTTAGTAACTCAAACCCATGGTTAGCTTGATCATTCCATACAAACTTAGTTTTCATCCCACCTTGGACAGTATCTAACATAGGAGCACAAATTGGACTAAATTGCATTATGAATTTCCTATAATACTGTGCTAAGCAATGAAAAATTCTTACCTTAGTTGTTGTTCTTGGAGTAGGCCAGTTGATAATGGCTTCCACTTTTCTTAGATCCATCTTTCGATTTCCTTGAGATAGAAAAAACCCAAGGTACACTAGTTCTTGTTTCATGAATTCACATTTCTCCAAGTTGATCATCAACTTCTCTTCATGTAGCTTCTTGAAAACTATTTGTAGATGTCTGAGGTGTTCTTCTCTTACCTTACTATAGATTAGTATATCATCTAAGTATACTACCACAAATTTTCCTATGTAGTCTTTTAGGACTTCATTCATGAGTCTCATGAATGTAGATTGGGCATTGGATAACTCAAATGGCATTACAAGTCACTCATACAGTCCTTATGGGGTCTTGAAGGCTTTCTTCCATTCATCTCTCTCATTGACTCTAATTTGGTGATATCCAATCTTCAAGTCAATCTTTGTGAAAATCTTGGCTTCTCCTAGACAGTCGATTAGGTCTTCTATCCTAGGGATAGAGAGCCTATACCTAATGGTTATTCTATTTATTTCTCTTGAGTTAGTACATAGCCTTGAAGTTACTCCCTTTATTGGTGCTAAAAAAGTGGGTACAACACAAGGACTAATTCTTTTCCTAATGAGACCTTGGCTTAAGATTTCTTGGATTTGTCTAGTTATTTCTTCATTTTGCTGAGGAGTCATTTTATACACTGCCTTGTTAGGAAGGGTAGATCCTAGGCTAAAGTCTATTTGGTGGCTTAAATTCCTCTTAGGGGATAAAGTTGATGGTTTTCCATCACTGACAATGCCTTCATACCTCTACAACATTTCCTACACTTCCTTTGGCAATTCTATCTTCTTGACTATTTTGTCTGCAATTTCTTCTCTTGGCTTCAACACAAGTGCAAAACCAACTCCCTCTCCTTCTTATAGGGCTTCTAAGAACTCTTTCTCACTAACCATGAGAACATTGGGGCTTGATGAATTTATTTCTCCATCCTCCAACAGTGGCTGGTTTTTTAATGTCACATTGTCCTTCTTGGAAGAATATGAATTCTTTGCTCCATCATGCATGGCCTTTCGGACAAATTTCCATGGACTACCAAGGATTAGGTGACATTCATCCATGTTGGGAAATCACACAAAACCTTGTCCTTGTATCTCCTAATGGAGAAATCCACCCAAGCTTTCTCATTGACAAGGACATGTTGTCCTTTGTTCAACCAAGTAACTATATATGGAAGGGTGTGGGGTATTCTTTTTATCTTCAACTTGATGAATCCTTTGTCTAAAACTATATTGTCAATAGAACCCAAGTCTATGATGACTCTACAAAATTTACCCATCATCTTTCATTTCACTTTGAAGAGTGATCTCCTTTGACTAGGTTCCTCTTTCAGTAGCTCCTTAATCAGAGTTCTTGTCATCATTAAGTTCTCTCCTTCCTCTGACTCTAAGGGAACCTCAAGTTGTTTACCTCCACCACTAGTGTCCTCTTCAACATAGTTTACCCTTTTATCACTTCCTTGGGAATTAGTTCCCTTTTCTTGACATCTATATTAAAGGTGTCCCATCTGGTTGCAATGGTAACATTTCATGATTGCTAAGTAGTTACCTCTGCCTTGGCTATTGTTTCTTCCTCTCCAACTACTGTTAGAGTTTATTCCTCTATTCAAGTTTCCTCTGTTGGAGATTCCTTCTTGCTTCTCAATAATCTTGGTCTCTCCTTGAATATTTGGTTCAAAACTCCTTCCACCATATCCACCTCTTGGTCCTCTATTTTATCTTCCTTTGCCTCTATCTCTATTGGTACTAGAATCTTGTTTTTTTCTTAGCTTCTCTTCCACTTTGATTGCAATTTGGTAGCACTTTTGAATAGTATCAGGAGTCAAGAGACTCATTTCCCCCATAAAAAAATTCCTTTGACATCCTTTCAACTCCATTTGAATGGGTCTTCAAACTCCAATCAGTAGAGTTCAAGATTGGTTCTCCATTTGGTCCTATTAGGCATAATTGCACAATCAGCCTTATCTAGAGGGTTTTTTCTAGATTCTTTCCCAAAACATGCAAATAACTCCCAAAAAAACTTAGGATCTAGATACCCTTTTCCAAAACCTAAAATATTGTTAATGTCTTAAGCTCCTAAGTCATTTGTACAGTGGATTCCTAAATTATAGGTCTACTAGGGCTAATTAGGCTAAAAATGTGCAGGCCACTGATTCCTATCTAGAAATCTATCTAGATGGATTGGAAAATGCCTAATCTCTCTACTAGGGATCTATAGGACCTTAAGTCTTCTAAAACCACTTTTGGGTTGAATCTCTTAAACACTCCCTTGCCCTTGCATTCAAATTTCTCTCTGTCACACACCTAACCTGACAACCATTTCTCGCCTAGGGCATGAATTTAAAATTAGCCAAATGGTTGTCCAGACCTCCTACTTGAGTATTTAAACTATATAGAGGCTCCTCCACCATATTCATCCACACCCTAAAGCTTTCCATAGTTGGATTCTATGGGGGAGCCATGAAACTAAAAATCACTTTGTCTCCTACATCAACTATACTAATTACTAAACAATTTACAAAGCCTAACTAATCAATTCAAAACATCTTTGCCACTAAATAAAAAAGTCTTAAAACTAACTCTACCACATAGAACCAACACTGGAACAAGCTTTTCAATCCATTAAAACACTTCTTCACTCAAGACAATTTGACTATTGTAGATAACCAATATACAAAGCTTCTATTCACTTCAAAAATCTTGCTACATCAAACCATGCCTCGGGAAATGAGCCTCCAGGTATCTAAAGATGCCTCCTCCATCTTTTTAGGTCACTAGCATTCATATCCCTCCTTAACATTGAAGGGAATCAAAATTTGTCTATGTTGCATGCAACATTTCCAAAATTGCGAATGTTGTCATAACAACATTACAACATCTTTTGCATTAATGCCTCAAACTAAATTTTATGACCTCTAACTCATTCTACTCAAATAATAAACATCATTTAGGAAATTTTAGGTACTTTTCTCATCTTGCCTAATTCTAGAACACTTTTAGACCTTATTTTCCACTTTAGGACTAAACGAAGGACTAACTACTAGAAAGCAATAAAACTAGATTGGATTGAGCACTAACTACCAATCCATCTAATTACACACAATTCAAGACATTATAAGGTTAAATTTAAAAGCTACTAACTTGGATAGAGTTAGTACAAGCCAAAATTGTACTAAGTCTTTAGGGATAGCCTAGGTGGTCCTAGACCAGGTGACAGTAAATCTGTGGGAAAATAGGTGACCAAAGAGCCTCAATCAAACACACCTAAGAACACATGGTGGGCTGCAAAAAAGACACAGGCAAATACATGGATGTGGTGTGAGATTCATAAGTCCCCAACCCATAATACAAAGGATTGTCAAAGTATTAAAAATCTCATGACATAAATACAAGGAGAAGAAGCTGAATCTGAATCATCACCAATAGATACTTCTAAGAAAAAGGAGAATGATTCTATCATAGAAGAAGACCCATATGTCATAGTTGCAACTGCTAAAGTAATGCATCATCAAGATGAAGAGATACTTTTTTATTCATAGATGTGGGATGATGCAAAGCCTTTAAATTTTACTGTTGATAGTGGGAGCCAAAAGATTTTGATATGTAAGGATACACTCAAAAGATTGAATTGGAAAGTTACAAGACACCCGCAACCATACTCTATGGGATGGGTAAATGAGAGATAGGATATTCAAATAAATGAATAGTGTCATCTGCTATATTAAATCAAGCCTTCCAAGGATGAAGTGATATGTGATGTAGCATCACTGGATGTATGTAATGTCTTGCTGGGGAAACCTTACATGTATCAGAGGCATTGAGTGTATTAATCCAGGCCATGTAGTGTTACAATCAAGCTTGGAGGGAAATGGTATCAAGTACCAATGGTATGTTAAACAGAAATTTCTTCTTTGATTAGTGCTAAACAATGTAAATGTTTGATTACTCAAACTAGAGCTTTTGTTCTGTTCATGGTTTGCCCTAAACAAACAAAGTTGATTGTTCTTAATACACATGTTAAGGTAGCCATAATAGAAAATCAACAAAATCAGATGGATAAATTTTTGAAAGAATGTCATAGTGTGTTTAAATCACCAGTGGGAGTTCCAACACACTGTCAAGTTAAGCACTCTAATGATTTAATCCAAGGAACACCACTACCACATGAGCAAATATATAGGGGAAAAAATAGATATCCAATCCCTCAAATTGATGATTTGTTGGACCAACTTAGGGGGGATAAGTTCTTTACAAAAATTTACTTGAAATTTGGGTATCACCAAGTACCAATTAATCTACGAGATGTGTGGAAGACTACATTTAAATCTAAGGAAGGTTTTCTTGAATGGTGGGTTATGCCTTTTGGCCTAACAAATGCCCCACCAACATTTATGAGGCTAATGAATGATTTTCTTAGACCATTCATTGATTAGTTTGTGGTTGTTTATTTGGATGACATACTCATCTTTAGCAAGACTTGGTCTAAGCATTTGCAGCATGTTGAACAAGTGCTTTCAGCTCTGCAATAACAGAAACTTTATGCCAACATTGAGAAGTTCTCTTTTGGTATGCAGAGTATTCAATACTTAGGGTATATCATTGATACTGAGGGTGTTCATGCTGACCCAGTAAAGATTCAAATATCATAGATTGGCGATCTCCTAAAAATTTCATAGAGCTTCGCAACTTCTTTGGCTTAGCTAACTTATATCGTAGATTTGTTTTTGGGTTCTCACATATATCATGGCCTCTCAATAAATCACTAAGGGGTGGAGCACAAGAAAAATTTCAGTGGACAGAGGCAAAGGAAAAATCATTTGAAGATTTAAAGGAAAGACTATGTTCAGCACCAATACTGGTCCTCCCAGATTTGCAACAATCATTTGAGATAGAAAATTATGCATTTGATTATGCTCTTGGCACAGTACTCATGCAATATGGCATCCTATTTCCTATCACAGTGAAAATATTTTTGATACAGTACAAAGGTACCACACCTATGACAAGGAGTTGTATGCTATTGTTCAGGCCTGCAAATAATGGAAACATTATATACTGGGAAAGGAAACTATTATACATATAGACCATAAACCTCTTCAATTCTTGCAAACATAAGGGAAGTTGCAGAATGATAGACATCAGACGTGGTCAACATATCTACAATAATTTTACCTCAACATTGGTCATAAAAAGGGAAGAAGTAACAAAGTGACAGATTGTTTGAGTATGCCGCCAATTGTAGGTTTGACAATGGTGTTGGATTCATGTGGTTATAAATCATCCACATGGGAACAACTATATGGTATTGACCCTGATTTTGCTAACATATATAGTAATTTGGTAGAAGGAAAGTGTGACTCTGATTTTCACATGCAGAATGGGTTTCTTTTCCATGTTGTTCATTTATGTGTACCCACTGAGGAATGAAAGAAAATGATATGGGAAGCTCACTATAGCCATGTTACAGGACATTTTGGTTTTCATAAGACTACTGCTATCCTTAATAAGTATTTCTATTGGCCAAAAATGAAGCAAGACATAATTTCATATATACAAGCTTGTGCAGCATGTGCAATTGCAAAGCCATAAAACCATAAGTTGGGTCTATACATATCATTACCTATTCTTGATAATCCATGGAAGTCTGTTTCAAGGGATTTTATGTCTCAGCTTCCAACTACCAGGCGGGGGAATGATTATGTATATGTTTTGGTAGATAGGTTTTCTAAAATGGCTATCATGGTAGCATGTAAAAAGATGATTTCTACAAAAGAGACCGCCAAGTTATTTTTTGAACATTTTTGGGTTCATTTTGGTTTTCCCAAAAGCATTATTTCTGATAGGGATAGCAGGTCCATCAAAAAATTTTGGTCTGCACTATTGGAAAAAATGGACACAAAGTTGACAAAGTCCACAACATTCCATCCCCAAACAGATGGGTAGATAGAAGTGGTGAATCAAATGATTATTCATATCTTACAGATGTATCATTCAAAACATCCTCGCACATGGGATGAAATCTTACCCTACATGCAACACATCTACAACTGTGCACTCCATAGTACTACAAGACATAGTTCATTTGAGGTTTGTCTTGGGTATCATCCATTGACACCTATAGATGTATCACTACCATTTTTGCAATCTGATAGTCTATTGAATGCTGACAAGGAGGTAGATAAAGCTGAAAAATTCATTGATAACATTAGACACCTACAATAGTTAGTTCATGAGATTTTGGAGCAGAGTAATCAGAAGTATAAGAAAAGACATGATAAACAAAGAAATCCTCATCACTTTTAGATTGGTGACAAGTTATGGTTACATCTTAAGAAATAACACCTTCACAAACCAAACAAGAAGATTTTTTGTCTTCATTATGGCCCATATACTATTGTGAAGCAAGTTGGTGAGAGTTCTTTTGAACTTAATTTGCCATCCTTCATGGGCCTGCATTCAGTTTTCAATGTGGAATTGTTGAGACCCTATTTTCCTCCTTTTTTCGACATTTCCTAAGCTACTAAACACATTCAAGATGAAAAATTATCTACTAGTGTTCCAATCTAGTGTGACCATGTTACTGAAGTCATTTTAAAAACTTTGAGAAATCAGAACATTCCTCTTTATCAGGTGGTTTGAGCTGGTCAACATCCTCATCAAGGCAAGTGGTTAACTAAGGAACAAATGAAGCACAATTTCCTCATTTTTTGTATAATATTAGTGCAATAGGGCCCATTTCCTCTCAAGGGGAGAAGAATTATCAAGATGGAATTGGGAAATATTGAAATCTAATTTTTCAGTATTTTCTAGGTCGCAGTAAACTACATTATTTAAGGTCTATGGGGATTTTTTGGGCTTAATAGTCTCATGGGGAGCTCATACTAGTTACTCCTCCAATTTCCTTTCTATAAATTTTTATTATCTTTCCAACGAAGTAAATAGCTCGCAAATCAGACCTAGGACTAGAAAGTGATGCCTTCTCCAAGTATGCCTAAATTTTTATATAGTTTTTTGAAATTTTTGGTACTTTTAATAAGTTTATTTGTAATGAACATTGTGATGACTCTTAATTTCATTTCCAAGGTATTCTAGTGACCCTTGGGATCCATCAGATTTGTATAAACTCTAATTTTTAATAGAAGGGATCACTTTTTGGCTTGCAGCTTTGTTGTTAGTCTTCTGGTTTTTATATTGAACTTGACAATACCGTAGGTATCACACTAGGCATTGTAATATGATTCATAATTGAGATCACTATGGGTAAAGGGAAGTTTTGGTTGGTAAGAGACACTGAGATACCGAATGACCCAAGACACTGAGTTCAGAAAAGTTATTTACTGAGTGAAACAATTGTTATAAACAAGGATAAGATTATATTTAGTGGTGAGCCACAATGATCTAGAGGATTCCAAGGATGAAGAATAAGTTAGCTATAAAGATCTATGTTTAGGAAAATTCAATTTAATGATCTATAGTAAAGATTAAGCAAAAAAACTGATGATATTGATTCCAAGAAAAGTTCAAGTCCCGAGGAGATGGAAAGTGGTTCACCGAGTATCAAATTCACTGAATTAGTTTATAAGGATGATCTGATGGCTGGGAGTGATTTAAGGAAAACCTAATCAAGGAGATTAAGAGACAATAACATAGTCTATATAAAGAATGAGATCATATGAAGTTGAGGCTGGCAATTTGAAGTGTGGATGTGGTACTCAGTGAAGCAGTGAAGAACAAAAGGTGAAATCAGAGTCTAGAGCATATACTAATGAAGTGTTGATGTTAGTAGTCAAAGAGAGAATAAGGGATCTGATGAAGAAAGAGGTAGTTGTAGTTTTACAGATCAAATTATGCATTTTTTCTTATTAACATTTGTAGCATAAAATATCTTAATTGAGTGGACTTAACAGTCTTATTGTAAAATCCTTGTGAAAGGTGACATTCTAAAAGAGTGTTCAAAGTCCTCTAACTAGGCCACTCCTAATAGTGTGAAGATCTTAATGGATCTAAGGTAAATCCCCTAATAGGGTCACATTTGACAATGTGCATTGTAATATTTAATAGGATTGGCTTTTAACTTATCATACGTGTTTTCATTTTCTGGGTGACAGTTCCTGATAAGGCCAAATTATGCCTTTATTTTGTATAACTTTAAATGCTTTGTTCTAGGTTTTGGCAAAACATTTGAGAGCCTAGCTAGCCAAAAATTGTGATAAAAGTCTAGATAGTTTTGTTAAACCATGGGTAGATGTTTTTGACATACTTTGCTAATATTATACATATAATGCAGTATTTCATAAAACCATCAGAATATATGTTCTAATATCTAGATATTTAATTTGATTAAGCTTGTTGCATGAATATTTCTGTATCATAACTAACTTGACAGGAGAGAAAGCGGTTGGAGAGTCATCGACAACATTCAAAGAAGACCATTGAAGATTAGCTACGGTGGAGTGATCATTACAGCACCAGGAAAACATGGATACTACAATGGAGCCATTATTCCAGGATGCGGGGATGTAGCATGCCTATATTCCCTCTACACTTAGTACGTTGAATTGGTCATTCAAATTTCATTACCCACACCGTGCGCTATTGTATTTCCATATTCTTCTCCGGCATGTTTTCAGCAAGATGGTTTTCCTTTCTATTTTTTAATAATGTTCGATCCTCTATATGTAGGTATTAGACTGATAGTTTGAAGTTAGATAGAAATTAGAGAAAAGATTTTGGAAGAACACTGTTGTATTTTCACAGCAATCTATTTCAAGTTCCATGTCTTGTTTCTATGTAATGAGTTTTTGAAATACAATGAAGTAATTCTTGGTTTACATTCTGTGTTCATAGTTTAGCAGAAACCGACCAAGGGGGCCCACTTGGGAGGTGGAATAGGTTAGAATAGAATAGATTTAATTTCTAGCATTTCTAGTATTTTTAGATAGAAGTTACAATTTCTTCCTGCAGCATCGTAACTTGTGAGTGTTCTTGTAGCATCTGCAAGAATAGTTATAATGGATGTTTTAGGTTGAAATCATAGGTTTTAGTAGAAGTTTGCAATTCTAGCATTCATTCCAATAAGAAGATAAATGTATTCTTTTCCTGTAGCACTAGTGTAGGTTTCTTTTATGCATTTTTACCTTCCAGTAGCATAAGCAGAATGACTCCTTAAGGAACCTAGTGCACATATTGTGCCGACCATTTCAAGTATACATCCCTAGGTTGAAAAGTTAAATGCACCTCATAACGGGAGAAGTAGTCCTTAGATTGAATGAACCATTCCTAAGAAAGGCCTTGACTATGATTATTCCACACATGTTGTGAGGTGGTTCATTTTTGGCGCCACTGCCAGGGATGGTGTCAAGCTAGGAACATTTTTTTGAGTCATTTTTCATTCCTAGATTATTTTTTAGATTTGTATCTCTAAAAATTTCTTCACAAGCATGAAGAATTCAATTGCATGCATCAAAGAGAAAGGTGATGAGATGAATATGGCAGATTTATCCCAGCAGAGCCTGCTAATTTGAGCAAGGAAGTTGAAGAAGTTGAGTTACCCTTTGAGGACAAAAGCCCCAATTTTCCTACAGCATCTTCCTCCAAAGCGGAACCATTTGATATAAGTGTCTTCAAACCTTTTGCAGAAATCTTGGCCAGTTTTTTAGATAATTCCAGTCCAAATCCACCTAATGTTAACAATCCAGTAGCCAACGCTCCTTTCCAATAGCAACCCCATAACGAAATACCTCTAGTAATGACACATCCTACTTTCCCATTTCCTCTCCCAAGCCTTATAAACAATGCTAATCTCAAGAATATACCGACAACTGCTATTCTAAAGTTTTATGGTCTTATAACTGAGGATCCTGACACTTTCTTGTTTGAGTTTGACATCATGTGTTGAAGTTTTGACTATAATACTGATGCCCATAAGCTCAAGTTGTTTCCTGCAACACTGAAAGAGTCAACATTATGATGGTTCATGGGCTTAGGAGCCAAATCAGTAGGTACTTGGGATGAGATGTAGATGTTGTTTCTACAGAAATATAAAGATTATTGCAAAGGCAGTGACCCAAGAGGAGATGATATTTTTAGAATATCTCAAAAGGAAGACAAAACATTGGAGGATTATGTTTCACAATTTTTGTACACAATGCAGAAGAATCCCCAACATGTACTGGCAAAGGATTCACAGAAGCTATTCATTTTGAGAGGGGTAAATGACAACTATCTGGAAGCATTAGACTTGATGGCTGGTGGAGACATATCCCAATCTTCTTGGGATGACCTCAACAAAATCTGTCAAAACTACTCAAGGTCAACTGTGAAGAAAGGTAGAGGATACCATCCCACAGTCACAAAAGGGATTGGTTCAGGTGTCTCAAAGCTTGAGATATACAATTTTCTCATGGATTTCAAGAAAGATATTATAAATGATTTAGCTATACATCTTGACACAATGACTGCCAAGAAGAAGCATGCAGAAGCTGAATCACAATTGGCTGAGTATTGTCCACACTGCCGCAAACAGAAGAAAGACTACAGATGTAAGCTGGTAGCCAAGCTAGAAAATCAACATTTGCCAACAGAATACATGAAGATAGTAGGAGATAATGATTAAGTGTTCTTCATTGCTCAACGTCGACCATGGGCTCCATGACAAGGTATGCCACAAGATCCTCTACAATTTTCAAATTTTAATAATAATCAGTGGCAAAAGCAAAATTATTAGAACACTTCTCAATACTCTCAACCCCAGTGGCCAAACCAGCAGAATAACCCATGGCCAAACCAGCAGAATAATGAGTGGCCTAGTTAGCAGAATCAATGGAAACCACTGTAAGGAAATTGGCAGCAAACTAATCAATGGAGGGGGCCTCCATAGTGGCCTAACCAAAATTCTGGCAGTCCACAATTACCACCTCCAGTACAACCACCTACAATAATGCCACCTCCTATAGCAACTCATGCTAATCCAAAGCCAACCCAATTGCCTGCTCAACCACAGCTAAACCCAAACAACAAATAGCAATAGTAGCAAACATACACTACTGACACTCAGCAGTGCCCTACTTACTCATTAGAGTTAGTTGATATCCATTTGAGGTCTGGTACCACCCTACCTACACCTGAATATCCTATTATTACAAAAGTCGCAGACACTCCTACACCACTACTTCCAAAAGCCACATTGCCAAATACCAGCCAGTCGACTGATATACCCAGTATAACTACTGTCCACACTTCAAATCCACCCTTTCTATAGAGGTTAAATAAAGAAAAACCTATACCCCAAGAGGAAGAAATATTTTATATTATTGAGTAGCAAAAAAATATGAATATTCAAATCCCATTGTTCCAAGCTATCAAAGATATACCTGTTTATGGAAAGGCTATTAAGGAAGCATTCCTTAAGAAGCCAGGGCAGAAGAAGAAAGACCCTTAGATAGTACATGTTGTAGATCAATTAGTAGATATCATGTTAGGAAATATGGTAATACCCAAGTATTCAGATCCTGGTAGTCCAGTAGTCGACCTGATAATAAATGGACAAACTATGAAAAATTCTCTAGTTGATTTGGGAGCAGCAATAAATGTGATGACTAAAGATACAATGTAAAGGCTAAGCATAGAAGGCTTAAGAACAATAGCCACAGTGTTACAACTTTTTGATAGATCAACCGTTACTCCAGAGGGTCTAATAGAAGATGTGATAGTAACCTTGGATTCATGGGAGTACCCTACTGATTTTCTTATCCTATCACCAAAAGTAAACTTTGTTGGTTATCCTGTAATTTTTGGAAGACCCTGGTTAGCCACCACTAATGCAAAAATTAATTGTAGATCAGGAAATATGACAATTTCAAATGGTCAAGCCATAAGGAAGTTAGCCCTATATCCACCTGCCCAACCCTAGCCAGACTTGGGAGAACCTATTTGGCCAGACCTAGGGGATGAGGAGGAAGAGCTGAATTCAGTAGCCCAGCTTATGATGTTGCATAGGCAATCTTTTCTAAAGCTGTAAGAGGAAGATAATGTAATACAAAGCATTCTAACCAATGAATGTATTGTGGCTTAAGATGTTTTAGAAAGTTCTATTTTACAGCTATGTACCTATGAGGATTGTATGCCTCCAACAAACACTAAAGTGATTGATCAACTACTAGCAAGTGAAATAGTTAGAAGTTCGGTGCCCAAAGTATTAATGGCAGAGCTAACAATAATAGTAGAACTATCCTCTGGAAGAAGCCTACATGTAAACAACAAGCTATCCCCATCATAGTTGACATTGTTAACCAAGCTCCTTAGTCAGCATGAAAAAGCCTTTGCATGGGATTACGGAGATATGGAGGGACTAAACCCAAAACTCTACACCCACAGAATCTATATCAATGATGGAAGCTTGCCACTTCGACAGCCACAGAGGAGAATAAATCTAGCACTAAGAGAAATAGTTAAAACAGAGTTGCAGAAGTTGTTGGATGCTGGATTTATCTACCCAATCTCTGACAGCAAGTGGGTATCACAATTGGTAATTATACGTAAGAAAGGAGGTAAGTGGCAGATATGTGTGGATTATAGAGAATTAAATAACACTATAAAGAAGGACCACTTTCCTTTACCTTTTATTGACCAGGTCTTGGATAATTTGGCTGGAAAGAAATATTTCTCCTTCCTTGATGGATATAGAGGTTACAATCAGATAAGCATTTCCCTCGAAGATCAATAAAATACTACATTCACATGTCCTTGGGGCACATATGCCTATTTAGTATTACCATTTCGATTATGCAATGCACCTGCTTCCTTTTAGAGAGCTATGATCAACATCTTTGCTGATATATCACATGATTGCATGGAAATATACATGGACAAATTCACAACATTTGGTGTCACATTTGAGGAAGCTCTGAAGAATTTGGAGAAAGAACTAATCAGATGCAAGGAGCATAACCTGTCTCTCAACAATAAAAAGTGCTTTCTGATGATGCAGGAAGGAGTGGTGTTGGGAAATTTTATCTCCAAAGCTGGAATACAGGTAGACCCTGTGAAGATAGAGGTAATTCTCACACTCCCTATTCCTACTAAGCAAAAAGAAGTTAGATCTTTCCTAGGTCACGCTAGTTATTATAGGAGGTTTATCTAGTTTTTTAGTCAAATTGCTAGTCCTCTGTACAACTTACTTACCAAAGAATCTAAATTTCCTTGGACAAAAGAATGTGATGAGTCATTCCTACAGCTCAAGTCACTTTTGACAACTACACCAGTACTTAGGGGTCCTGACTAGACATTTCCATTTCACATTCATACAAATTCTTCAGATTATGCTATAGGTGTTGTCTTAGGAATAAAGACCAAAAATCTTGAAAATGCAATCTATTATATCAGTAAGAGTCTATGTGGACCAAAGTTAAACTATACAGTGACTAAGAAAGAATTTTTAGCAATAGTTTATGCTCTAAACAAATTCCACCATTATGTAACGGGTTATCCTATCTTTGTTCATACTGACCATGCAGCAATTAAGTATCTCGTGAACAAACCTGCCATCACAGGTAGGTTAGCAAGATGGCTTCTTCTATTGCAGGAATTTGACATAACAATCATTGACAAGATAGTGAAAGAAAACATGGTAGCAGATAATCTATCCAAACTTCATCATGCTAAAGAAGATACTACTTTGATAAATGATACATTTCTAGATGAACAGTTGTTTCATATTGCTGCCCAGAATCCATGGTATGCAGATATAGCTAACTACTTAGCAGCTAATAAAATGCCAACACATTTCTCTTATAAGGATAAAAAGATTCTTATAGAGAAAAGCTTCCATTTCTCTTGGATTGATAGCATATTATTTTATACTGGACCTGACCAAGTCATGAGAAGATGTGTGAGAGAAGATGATACATATGACATTCTTCATGCATGTCACAATGAACCATGTGGAGGGCACTTTGCAGCCAAAAAAATAGCACAAAAGATTTTAACAACTGGCTACTATTGGCCTACACTTCACAAAGATGCAACAGGTTATACAAGAAAGTGTGACAAGTGTCAAAGAATGGGCCGACCAACAAAATCAGATGAAATGGCCTTAAACCCACAAGTGGTGGTAACCCCATTTGATAAATGGGGCATGGATTTTATTGGCCCAATAGATCCTCCATCCAATGGGAAATCATACATACTGCTATGCACAGATTACCTGACCAAATGGGTCAAAGTCAGAGCAATGAAGCATGCAAGAGATCATAAAGTTGCTAAATTTCTGTATGAAGAAATTTTTACTAAATATGGCATGCCAAGAGAACTTGTTACTGATCAAGGTATACAATTCACCTCCAATCTAATAATAGAGCTCATGAAGGAATATAATATCAGACATCATAAGTCAAGCCCCTATCACCCCCAAGCCAATAGACAAGCAAAAGTAACAAACCGGGAAATCAAAGCAATTTTAACAAAGACAGTTCATTTGCATCATCGAGATTGGAGCAGTAGACTATAAGAAGCCGTCTGGGTATATAGAATAACATGGAAGACTACCAAAGGGTTCACACCATTTGAATTTTTATATGGAAAAATAGAAATTCTACCGATTGAGTTTGAACACAAGACATTGAGAACAACGCTGGAGTTAAACATTGATCTTCCTATAGCACAGAGAGAGCGCTTGCTGCATCTCAACTCTTTGGATGAAATCCACAAGTCTTCCCTGCAGTGCACAGAAATTGTCCAAAAGAAAAGAAAATAGTGGCATAACTCCCATATCAAGAATAAGTAGTTCAAAGTTGGAGATTGGGCATTATTATATGATGGCTGGGTCCCTATGAAATCAGCCATGTATTTACAAATGGAGCAGTCCAGTTGACAACAATTGAACCTGTTCAATTCAAGCTACTAGTCAATGGCCATAGACTAAAGTTATATCACCAGCCACAGATGAAAGAAGACTTCCTGCAGAAATTCAACCAGCCAGTTTTAAAAGATCAATAGGTAATACTTCCTGCAGCAGAGGGTGTCAACCTTCTTCCTGCAGCTCTTCAATGAAAATTCCTTTGAAGCATGACCATAATAAAAACTTTATGTTTACATAAAGTTCAAATTATCCATTCACTTTCTATATTCTTCTTTTTCACCCCACTTCATTTCTTAATCTTTCATCCACCCACCTTCCATGTCATCATATTTCTATGCTTTCAATAAAAAGATAGTGCGCTGATGCATGCCGGCCACCACCGTCATTCCACTCTCGCCAATCTTTCCTACCACATGCGATGATCTATTAATAGGTACGAGCTTTTCAAATTTATTTCCATTTTTAGCGCATGTATTTAGTTGGTTATATCAAATACTACAATAAATGTATCGTTGCCGCCTTAATCCAGTTCTGTACCTTCTTCCAAGTCAGACAAGTGAGGACACTTATCCATATTTAGTAGGGGGGAGGGAAGTGTGCCAATTTCTAAAAGTATCATTTCTATTTACTCATTAAAGATCCTCAAATCTGTACTTTGGCATTGTCTTAATTAAAATCTAGTTGCTGCATCACACAAGTGTCAAATGTCGTACCTTTGTTCTGAATAAACCCCTAACTGTCAAACTAGATGTGACCCAGTATTAAAACCATGATATAACTCTCACTCTCACATGAACATCCATAATTCATTCTGTTAAAATACATTATTATTTCTCATATCGAAAACACTAGAAGAATTTGAAAAAGGGTTTGTGGGTACAAGAAGTAGTCTGAAATTCAAAAGAGAAGAAGGTAATTATCAAGAAAAAAAATAGAGCAGAGGTTAAATAGAGAAGAGGTTGAATTTGGTAAAATGGGGGGCTAATTGCAGTGGCATGAACCGGTGGTTCATGGAATTTTACTATCTGATGTTGAGGGAGTGAGAATATTTAATGCCTATGGATGGCTGGGGTATTTCTTAAGATTGATGGAGTTTGATGATGAAGCAGTAGCAAAATTTGCAAACACATTTGATGAGGGCCAAGCGATGATATGGGGGTTGTCGGTTGTTGCAATAGAGGAGTGAATAGTGGAAGTGACTATTTTTCCAGTAGTAGGGGAACATTATCCCAATGCCCATGATGCCAGGTTAGCCAGGGCATAATTCACCCTACCAGGAGACCCTCCATTAGAGATCACTAAGCAGGGATGCAAAAGGATGTCCATTCCTTCACCGTACTAGGAATTGGCTATGCACATTGTAAGGTATTTCACCTATGAGGGATGATTCTCTAATTTACATGCACATCATTTTAAGATGCTTAGTTATATATGACATAATATTCCAGTGAATGCACCCAATTTTCTGTTTAATATGTTGTGCATTAGTGCTGAAGAAACCCAAAAAGAGAAAGACAACTCTATTACTCACCATGCCCTGATTAAATTACTCATAGAAAGATCTCTTAGGGATGCCTCCCCTATGACATGGGCAGAGTTTGTCCATCATAAAACCCTTCAGCCTCAAATTTCCCCCAATGTGCAAATCAACCAAGACAATACATCTTCCTCTGACCCAGTTGCCAAGAAAAATACCCAAGGGGTAGAACCTAAAAATTTACAAGAAAAGGTGCCTTTAACCACTCACATGAGAAAGATACCTACTACTGCTAAAACAAAAAGAAAACGTAAGTTGGAAGGAGAAAATTTAGTTCCTGCAGCTGAACCACAAAACCCTCAAGTTTCAAGAAAGAAGAAAATGAAATTAGTTCCTGCAGCCACTAATCCTACAGAAGAGGGAACAAAAAGAGTTAGTAAGAAAAAGGCTATAGAAGTCAAGGAAACCCTTATGAGAAGGAGCTCTAGGATGAGAGGGCAGATTCCTAAAGTGCCCACCAAAATCCAGCCCTCTTCCCCCAAGCAATTTAGAGAGGAAACTCCTATCCATGTTGCTCCCGATGACTCTCTCAATCATCTTGAGATGCCTGACATTCCTCAAAATATGGAAGAGGAATGTGGTGATGAACCAAATGTATGTTAGAATGACCCAGGAATCAGCCATCAGGATGTTCCAACTCAGGAGGAAAAAACCTTTATAGCTCACTAGCCGGCTTGTGCAAGAANTAGAGAGGAAACTCCTATCCATGTTGCTCCCGATGACTCTCTCAATCAGCTTGAGATGCCTGACATTCCTCAAAATCTGGAAGAGGAATGTGGTGATGAACCAAATGTATGTTAGAATGACCCAGGAATCAGCCATCAGGATGTTCCAACTCAGGAGGAAAAAACCTTTATAGCTCACTAGCCGGCTTGTGCAAGAAATGCTTTAGTTCCCTACAAATGAACTTGGTTGATAAACTTCCTAGAGAAGTCATATAGAGAGCAGAGAAAGAAGGATAATCAGGATGGAAACAATGATTCAATTACCGTGTAAACACTTATCTTCTACTTATATAATAATCATTTAATGACAACCACTCTATGGGGGGAAGAAAAGAAGAAACTGCAGAAAGAAATAACGGAACAAAGAGAGGAAATTGCAGACTTGAAGATCAATTGACAAAACAGAAACAGAGAATGGACCATGCTCTTAAAATAACCATGTTATTGCTTGTACACCTCCACCCAGGGTCTATACTATCTATCTCAAAGAATAATTCCTTCTATTCTAATTGATAATGACCCTCAAGGATATAAATGCAAAGTTCAAATCAGCCCAGGAATTTTATGGGTTATACCAAACACTTGCATCTTGGCAATGAAACCTACTCTGTGAGTTATACATGCATAATTTCATCATCCCCACAGAGACTAAATGGAATCCCCTACCTTACATTGGGGATATACACCTAAGGGCTCTGATGTCATGGATGCACAATGAAGCCAACTATGATAGATAGTTGGAAAATTACAAAGAACTTGAGAAAACAGAACCCCTGCCATTAAGAGCATAAATTAGTTAGCCAGAAGTATTCCTGAGGGATTGGTTTAGACTGACATATGGGAATGTCAAGAAGGAAATCAGGAATAAAATTTTCAAACTTAGAGTAGATGTGTATGCAGAATATGATAGCATGTCCTATTTTGCCTTCCAAAGGGCCTTAACTGGTGCAAAAAGTAGATGGGGTAGATTATTAGAGAAATTCAAAAGGTCAGAACCACATAGCCCCATTAACCTTCAAGTAGCTATTCACCGGGCACCAAAATACATAGCACTTGGTAGGCAAATCAGACAGGAGCTCTGGTGTCCACTCACAATGTAGCCACCCATGCTCCTTTGGCCTTTGTACAATATCAACGCTACCAAACTTGACAAGCTGCAGGAAGATCATAGAAGGGAATTTTGGGAAAGAATGAGGGGATTCTACTACTCCTTTAAGAGCTAGAGATGAGGAAGAACTGAATTTGGTGACTATAGGTCAATTGCTAGAAAGTGCAATGCTTGAGGACAAGCATTTGATTAACCAAGAGGCAGATGATAAGGCCAAATTATGTCTTTATTTTGTATAACTTTAAATGTTCTGTTCTAGTTTCTGGAAAAACATTTGAGAGCCTAGCTAGTCAAAACTTGTGATAAAAGTCCAAATAGAACTGTTAAACCATGGGTAGATGTTTTTGACATACTTTCCTACTATTATACATATAATGCAGTATTTCATAAAACCATCATAATATATGTTCTAATATCTGGATATTTAATTTAATTAAGCTTGTTGCATGAATATTTCTGTATCATAACTAACTTGACAGGAGAGAAAGCGGCTGTAGAGTGGTCGATAGCATTCAAAGAATACCGTTGAAGACCAACTACGGCGGAGTGATCATTACAATACCAGGAAAACATGGCTGCTATAATAGAGTCATTATTCTAGGATGCGGGGATGTAGTGCACCTATATTCCCTCTACACTTAGTACGTTGAATTGGTCATCCGAGTTTCATTACCCACACCACGGGCTGTTGTATTTCCATATTCTTCTCTGGCATGTTTTTAGCAAGATGGTTTTCCTTTCTGTTTTGTAATAATGTTCAATCCTCTATATATAGGGATTGGACCAATAGTTTGAAGTTAGATAGAAATTAGAGAAAAGGTTTTGGAAGAACACTATTGTATTTTCACAGCAATCTATTTCAAGTTCCATGTCTTGTTTCTATGTAATGAGTTTTTGAAATACAATGAAGTAATTCTTGGTTTACATTCTGTGTTCATAGTTTAGCAGAAACTAATCAAGGGTGCCCACTTGGGAGGTGGAATAGGTTAGAATTAAATAGATTTCATTTCTAGCATTTCTAGTATTTTCAGATAGAAGTTACAATTTCTTCCTGCAGCATCATAACTTGTGAGTGTTCCTGCAACATCTGCAAGAATAGTTATAATGGATGTTTTAGGTTGAAATCATAGGTTTTAGTAGAAGTTTGCAATTCTAGTATTCATTATAGTAAGAAGATAAATGTATTCTTTTCCTGCAGCACTAGTGTAGGTTTCTTTTATGCATTTTTACCTTCCTGCAACATAAGCAGAACGACTCCTTAAGGAACCTAGTGCACATATCGTGCCGGCCATTTCAAGTTTACATCCCTGGGTTGACAAGTTAAATGCACCTCATAAAAGGAGAATTATTCCTTAGATTGAATGAACCATTCTTAAGAAATGCCTTGAGCATGATTATTCCACACCTGTTGTGAGGCGGTTCAGTTCCCATAGAGGTTTTTCCTTAATTGGGTTTCCTCATTAAACACTGGTGTTATATGTGTTGAATTTTTACTGTTCATGATATTTATTCTTTAATTAAGTTATTATTGAGTTCAATTGTTGTAGAATTTTCTCATACCGAGTTGAATCATAGCTTCAGTTATAAGGTTTATAAGTATCACTATTTTTTGATTAACCTACATCTTAGTAAACCAACAATCCGTTGGGAAACAGAGTCAAGAAGTAGTGAAGGATAAGGATTTGATTTCAAAAGAGTGGAGGGTAATTGGGCTCAAGCTAAGAACTATCAAGTGAAAACTAACTAAATCTTATAGTAAACTCAAAAATTTATTTACAACGAATAGGGAAAGAAGCCCATACTTCCAAAAGTATTTCAAGTTTCTCATGTGAAACCACTCATAGGATCCAAGAGAAGTATGATCTTCTTTTGAAAAAAGGATTGTGGCTCAATGGTGTGGCTAAGGGTAACTATTAGGCAACAACTTCAATGCTAAATCTCAGACTAAAGGAAAACAAAAATAATTTATAAATTAATGCATGCCCAAATAGCCACTTTCCATCATAAATTTTTGAATCGTAGTGGGTCACCTTTTCGACTTCATGTATGACCTCTATAAAATGACTTTGTTCAACATTATCAATTTTATCAGACCATAGGAAATAAATACCATGGACTGGGCATACCTATTTTAGATCATAAGATGAATCAATCCCTACACACCTGACTACTGATTGTAACTCATGAATACAATATTCTTTAGCCATGTGGTCAAACCTGATTATTGAAAGCTCTTCTATTATTATAAAAATAAGATCATTTGGTTTTTTTTTTTTAAGAAAAAGTGGGCAGGCCACTATAAATATATATTAATAATAAAGCTGATTCAAGAGCTCCTCCTGGAAAGAACCAGCAAGAAAACCCAGAATCCTTTCTCAAATACATAGAATATAATCAGAAATAGAGAACTCTCTCTATTACATTGGTCAGAACATACTATAGTATGAAAAGTAGTCTATAATCAAAATAAAGCACTATAGCTTCATACAAAGCATCGGTAATCCCCGATGATCGAGATCATTTGTCAGATAAACTGTCGGTGCTTGCATTATCGGTAATGTCTGTTGGCTAGTGTCAGAATACTTGTCATCGGTGTCATAAGATGGTATCATCGGTGTCGGTAATGGTTTGAGTCAGTTGTTGGGCGCTAGTGTCATCGGTGTCAGTAATATTTAGGTCAGAGACCGTTGTGGTCAGTGTCGGTTATGCCCAATGTCATCATTGGTGCTGGTCCCTGTCAGGTAATAGTGGAACTAGTATCCCCATAAGATCATTAGGTTATTCACCTTTACTTTTATCAATTGGTCAATTAGCATAGGGAGTAATAATTTGAAATGGGACCCTTTGAATCTATACAAATTTTTCTCCAGGGGAAGGGTTCATGAGAGTGAACAAACTCATTATATCCTCATGCACCTCCCTTTTCCTATCTTCATGGTCAAGAAATTTGAATGATGAAGATTCGTGTTGTATCATGCATGAATTTTATTGATTGTATCCTTCGATAATAATTAGAATTCCAATTTCCCTTTTTAATTCCTTAGGTCTTGAATTGGTGTCAAAAAATAAAAAATTCCACTTATGGATCATAATTTAAAAGATCCTTAGTAGCCTTATTAGGAATATTTTCACCTTCTTAATCTATTTTCTTAATCTCAAAAGTAAAAGTTTCTAATTGAGAAGAAAATGAAGGCACAAATATAACATCATTCATACCTTCTTTTATATCACCATAGTCATAAGTGAACACATTAATTTTGACTAGCCATTTTCATATTCAATTCTACACCAAAATTCATCACCTTAACCTTTTAGGCACCAATTAGGAACAAAAATAATATCTTGTTCATCTGGCACTTCCTCCTTTTTAGGATAATTGATTTCTCTTATTTGCACGCATGTCAGGGAAGATTTAGGTTTTCCATCTCGGTCTTGATTTAAGATTTCTTCTTGTTGTTAGTATTATTGCTCCATGGGAATGAGAAATTATAGGATTTGGTCAACATTTGTACATAATCTCATTCGCTAAGAAAAAATAAGTTGTAAGCTGCAAGTTCTTCACTTTTTGTCTCCTTCTTTAGTAACCTTAATCTTTTTACCAAGGTTTTAACCCGTTAAACCTTTTGTTCTATGTATTTTGAGTAAAATATATCTATCATGCATACTTGTCAACAATAGTGCAGATTTGTGGTCATCACTTGAACATAACTCTTCCTTCCAGCTACACTGATACTTTCCTTAAATGCTTTCAAAATTTAATGGAGCAGTTTTTCATCTATATCTAATATTTCTTAGAAGTTGGGTATAGGTATTCTTCTTAGAAGTTGGGTATAGGTATTCTTCTGGATTGGGACTAATTACCTTGAAGTTCCTCGTATCGAACTATTTCATTAAGGCCTTTTAAATTAAGTAGATTCATCAACCTTCATTTTTTGAAAGGAAATATTTATGTCTAGGATAAACTAGTCCCTTAGTATCCCTATCAGAGTCTCCAAAAATCTATTGGTTGTAAAATTTGTCCTTCTGAAATAATTCCTAAAACAACTCCTTATGCCTAAAATTGAAGGCAAATTGAAAACTGATAGTTGGAGAATTCGCCATTAAGTTGGAAATTTTCCTCTAAATTTTGGAGGTACAACTCCCTCTTATGATGTGATTGGAATTTTTGGGGTATGCCTTTAACTTAAAAGTAAGAAAGGTAAACTAACATAAGAGCATAGACATACTATAGGTGCGATTTGGATTTGTGGACAAAGAAAAAAGAAAGGTAAAATAACACAAAGTTCACTTCATTGATGCAATACATGAATAAGAGAAAGCATTAACTATTTGATCCTAGGTAAATAAATATGTTAGAACTCAAAGTTTCTAAAGTATACACATTTATAACCAAATGGAATGCAAAGGTACCATAAGAACAACCTTGATGGGGAACTCTAACTCCTAAGAGGTTTCTTTCTCTACCTAAGGCCTTTCCTATGACCTTCCTAGGGAACTTATCTCTGCCCTAACTAGAGGACACCCCTATGGTTCCTTTATACCAACTAGAGCTCTCCACCGACTTCAAACTCCCTTCAAACCTTCTACTCTCAACTATACATCCATAGGGTTCACTTCAACCATCCATGATCCTAAACTCTTCTTATCAATGTAAATGGGGTTGGTCACTATTCCCCTTCCAATTTACACTATTCTTGATGCATTTCTTTGGACCCTTTCTTAGTTTTTCAATCGAGTTCAAAATTTCCTAGTTTTAGGCCTTGTAGCCTTCTTAGCCAATTAGGCCTCTTAGAAACTGAATTCTTGGGTTTTCCTTTCAATTACGCTTAACAACCCATTGAACTAGCTATGGATTCTTTATAGGTCCATCCTAGGCTCTAGGATTTTCTAGGTTTTAGATTCACAAATTGTACATACATAAGATTTGCACCAAACCCCTATTTTCAAGGGTTTCTTGGGCATATGATCCAGTCTGGATTGTTTACTTTGAATAGTTTCTCAATTCAACTCTTTGTCTCTCCTCCTTGCATACACATGTCTAGGAAATATGCCCTTATACCTCTCCACCATTTATTTTCTCAAACCAATCCATCTAGAAAGCACTCTTTCTTTTGTTCTGTTCAAACTCCTAGCCAGAAAACCTCTGTACTCGCCTAGGAATTGATAGAAAAATTCACTCCCTTGAACACACAAACTCTAAAATACATATTTATACTAATTAAATAGTCTCATACTTGATTCCAAGTGTTCATTGAATTTCAACCACGTGAACTCAAGTGGCACTCATTTTTACATAACTTCCTCCGAACCAAGCAGCGAACCCGTGAAACTTAAAGAATTTACACAACAATTAACAAAAGTGCCAAACTACCAAACTAACACCACATAGAGTAAAAACATAACAATTATCCAAGGCTCAATGCATTCAATCCATTAAAGGTCTGGATGAAGGCTCTGTTACAAAAATAGAATCCAAATCTTTCCTTTCCAAAACACACTCCGTACAATAACACATCCAACCCTTAGATTAGGGTTTTTCTGGGCTTAAATAGTCTATCCCCACATGTTTGGACCCCTAGGTTAGGATTAGAACACCATTAAATCCATTTCCTATATTTTAGGAAATGTTGACATGACAACTTTGCAAAGTTGTCATGAGCAAAGTTGGACTACACAAAAACATGACTCTTAAGACTTCTATATACAACACACCCTTCTAAGAAAACTTGGGACTTTATCACTAGTACTTATTACCTTGGTGGTTGGATAAAATCACCTACAAGCCAAAATTGATGAAGATCTTCATTAAGACCTTAAGGTGCTCCTACACCATTCCCCCCCCCCCCCCCCACAAAAATAAATTCAAGGTACCTGAGGTGTGAAAAACTCCAAACTAAGGCCATGCTTCTTAAATTCACTCTCTGCTATCCAAGTACCCTCTGACTTGGGTTGTTTCTCCCATTTGACTAGATGCTCCATGTAATTCTTACTCCTATTCTTCTAGTTCTTCACTCTTGAATCTAGAATTCTCTCTACTCATGGCTTGATCTGATCAGGTACTTAGAGTTCTACCACATCCTTAGTCACCTCTATACTATATTTTTCCTCATTTATCTCTGGACCCTTGTATTGAATCAAGTCTTTCACATTGAAAATGGTAAATATAGACATATCTTTGGGTAGATCTATCTTGTAGGCATTTGGGCCATACTTATCCAACACCTTACATGGTCTAATCTTCTTCATCTATAATTTCTTGGTATACCCTTCTATAGCCTAGCTTTGTTCAAAAATACTATCACCAAGTCTCCAATCTAAAATTGTAAGTCTATTCTCCCTTCATCCTTCTTAGCTTTAAGCTTCTGATTTTTCTCCATTAGGGTCTTCTTCACTTGCTCATGGACCTCTCTCATTGAGTGAGCAAAATCATATGTATGTCCATTGATCCCTTCATAACTTTTTAGATCTCTAAGATCAAAAACACTCCTTGGATGTAATCCATACACAATCTCAAATGGACTCTTACCAGTAGTCTTGTTTGCACTATCATTATAGGAAAACTCTTCTTGTGGAATGAATTTTTCCCATCCTTGTCCATACTCCTTGGTTAAACATCTCAAAATTTTTCCAAGAACCCTATTAATTACCTCTACCTAACCATTTGTTTGAGGATGATATGTAGAACTATGATCCAAATTAGTACCTAGTCTTTTCTAGAGGGTCTTCCAAAAGTATCCCATAAATTTCACATCTCTGTCTGCAACTATGCTCATTGGTAAACCATGTATCCTTACTATCTCTTTGAAGAAAAGGTGGGAAATGTGACTAGCATCATGTGTTGTTTTACATGGAATAAAGTCACTCATCTTACTAAATCTTTCCACTACCACAAACACACTATCCAAACTAGCTAGTGTCCTAGGTAGCCCCACTATGAAATCCATACTTATGCACTCCCATGGTCTATTTGGGATGGGAAATGGTTGGTAAATACCTAAAATTGATGATGTCCCCTTTTCCTTCTGACATACTCCACATTTCTCAACATACCTCCTTATATCCTTCTACATTTTAGGCCACCAATAGAATCTCTCCACTAGGTCTAGGGTCTTGTTTAACCCAAAGTGTCCACTCAAACTTCCATTGTGCTTCTCTTGGATTAGGTTCTCCCTCACGGAACCCCTTGGAGCACATAATTGTTTCCCTTTAAATAATAAACCATTATGTATAGTATAGTTTGCATATTCACTATGAAAATATTTTCAAAATTAGTACACACCTTATAGATCTCTGAGAAATCTATATCTCCTTCATAAATATCCTTGAATCCTTCAACCCCTATGCTTTGCAACTGTATTTCTTTAATAGTAAGAAACATCCGACTAAGTGCATCTAAAACCTTGTTGTTTACCCCCTTCTTGTGCTTGATTGTAAAAGTGTATGATTGTTGAAACTCCATCTCTTTTATATGCCTCAAAATAAGCTTCTCTTGCATTTTTATGTAGCTTAAGGCCTAGTTGTCAGTGTATACAACAAATTATTTTGGAAAGAAATAGTGCCTTCACTTCTTAAGAGCTTGCACCAATACATAAAGCTCTAGATCATAGGATGAATACTTAGTCTTTTCTTCATTTAACGTTTCACTAAAGAAGGCTACTTGTCTTCCTAGCTGACTTAGGATTGTCCGCACTGCTATGTTTCTAGCATCACACTCCATAATGAATAGTTTGTAAAACCATGGTAACACTAGAATTGGTTGAGTAGCTACTTCCTTCTTCAATATTTCAAACTCTTCATTGGCTTCCTTGGTCCATATAAACTTTTTCTTGACTCTGCCTTTTATGGTATCTAGGACACGTGCATAGATTTCACTGAATCTTCTCACAAAATTCCTATAGAATTGGGACAACCCATGGAAGCTTCTCACTTTAGTCTCTTTCTTCGGAGTAGGCCAACTCAAAATGGATTCAAATTTTCTTTTATCCATCTTCAACTCACCTTGGGATACTACAAATCTTAGATAGACTAGTTCTTGTTTCATAACTCACTCTTTTCAAGATTTATGGTGAGTGTCTCTTCTTGTAGCCTTTTCAACACAAATTCTAGGTGCTGATGAGCATCTTTAAAGGCCATCTTTTTAAATGTCTCTTACTTTCTTTTTCAGCAGTTTTCTTGCAAAGAAGATACTTTAAAATTATGGTTTTATATGTATATTTTATATATATAAAGACATAAGTAGGTAAATGGATGGTAAGAACATGTTTTATTTGCTTGGAATTGATTGTTAGAAGTTGCAAGATATAAGTAGTTTCATGCTAATGAATAATCCTATTTCCTATGCTATGTTTATGGGTAGTCTCCTTCGTGTAGCCAAATTTTGTGCAAGAGTATCAAATGGAAACTAACACTTCTTTCCTAAGTATTAAATGATAAAATATATATATGCATCAGAAGTTGTGTATGCTAACCATTTTGTAGGGATCAAGTCATGGCGCATTCAAGAACAACATCATGGTGCTGAAGGAATCAACAACAGTCATTGCTGAAAAAGCACCATCATGCCAAGGAATTAAGCAAGTGGTTGAAGAAGGTCATTCCCAAAGAATTTCATGGAGGGACAATTCAATTTAATTCCTGAGTAAACACAGCGTGTGGAGCTAGAGCCACCACATGCTATATTATGGGAACAACTTGAAGACTTACTCTTGCTGATTGATGATTTATGTTATGAGCATTATGTATCCATTAGTGATCCTCATTAATGGAGTGATCCTAGATTTAGGGAGCAGTGTATTTTCTCTTTAAATAAGCTGACTATTTTAACTCTTAAAGTTAGTCGAGTTAGTTGATGTATTTTCTGAAATAGAAGTTGATATTGTAACACTGTTTACTTTCCAAGTATATTTTCTCCATGAATGAATAGAGTGCATAATTTGAGTTTCATTCTCTTATCTTGATTGAATTTCTATTCACTCATCCAAGGGGGCCCACTTGGTGAGTGAATCACTTTGATAGATTATAAGTTATTTCCTTGTTCATTAAGAATTAATTAGAACTCTGCTATTCTTGCAGCCACTAGTAATAGAACTAGTAGACTATTCCTGCAGCATAGGCGAGTAGAGTAACTCCTATTCATGATTACTATTTTCCTAGAGTAAACACATATACATGATTCTTGAAGCTTAATGTATTCCAATTCTATAGGATTAGCCATGAGAATCAAGAAGGTTTGAAGCATATACTTTGCAAATACCATTGCAAGTTTACGTCCCTGGTCGATAATTAAATGAGTCTAAA
>MU227461.1:12470-28878 GCA_018584345.1 Thuja plicata | reverse complement strand
CCCCCCCCCCCCCCCCTTAAACCTAGGAGGGAGTCAAGTTTGAGACTAACATGGAGAAAACCCATATCCTAAGCTAACTCATCTACCTGTGCGGGCTATCATGGAAACATATTTTATATATGAGAGAAACAAGAAGGAGATATAATTTTAGTGTTAGAATAATTGAGAGGGGGGTGAATCAGTTAGCTCCCAATTATCCTGCAATCCCAAATTCTCCCAGATTTATATAATAACAATTTCAAAAATAAAAATCAGTTCGATGAAATATAAACTATGTTCTCAAAAATTACTAATAAGTGTCTACCGAGTATCAGTAGATTAATATTATGATTACCGATCAATGTAGATAAAGTAATGTGTATATTAAAATAGCAATACACAACAATCATACACATTGACACATATTTTTAACATGGAAACCCTGCTAAGGGAAAAACTACCTGGGACCGGTAACCTAGAATATTGCACTCTTTTGAAGTAAGCTCGGTTAAGAGCCAACCATGTTAAAGGTTACAATGAACATTGTTAAATGTGACTTGGTTAGAGGATTTAAAACTAACAGTTCTCTCTTAACAAATCATTCACTATTGGTCATCAAGAAAACACTCAAAATTCATTAGAATGTTATAATAAAGACTTTGATGTCCTACTCAGTTAAGAGATTTATCTGTGACAATGGTTAAACTGATACAATAGTGATCTGATTCAAATACAACTCTAATTTGTAGATTTTCAGACCTATGCTAAGTACATAATACCTCTGATCAATTTGTTCACTTTATTTCATCTGATTCTCCGTACTATGCTCTGATTGGTTAATGCTCTTTCCTCTGTCACTCAGTGTTGTCTACAGAAATGCTCATTTCTTTCTTTAACTAGTTTGATCAGTCAAGTAGAAAATTTGCATGTGAACATCATAGTATCCTCAGGTTAATTCATAATGAATATCTTGTCTCTTATATATATACATCATAACTCAATTAATTTTCATCCTTAAGATTTTTCTTCTTAATCTCCATTATTGATTTTGTCGCTTGAAACTTCCTCGGTAGTTGTGTTAAAAACATGTTTCAATCTTCATAGTTTGATCTTCCTTGAATTTTCATAACTATTTGATCAACATAAATTTTTTTATCTTTTACCTCAAAATCATTAATTTCCAGCTCAACATGCTAGTCGGTCTTGGTTTGATATAATTGATCAGTCAATACCGTGATGTGTCAAAGATCCCTAGCTCGATTAATATTGTGCTCAATATACATTGTATTTACGTGGTGTTCACTATTACTCAGTGTATATCAAACTCTTCATTTACCGACCACATAAACTTTGTTTTCTCCAAATCTTGAATCCATAACAGATGTTTGTTATCATAATAAAAATCAAATAAGTTGACTTCAGTGACAATATAATAACTAATAATGATATCATCACTTATGTAACTCAGTTGATTATCAACAAATGACTTCAAACATACAATCAATTGTAGTTCATCATTTTAGATGCGAGAAAAAAAAAAAAAGTATACTCTACCTCTACATCTACCTCCATTTGAGCTAGATTAAGAAGCACCTAAATCCTTGAGAAGTCTCCAATGATCTCTTAAGAATATTCATGGTCATTCTCTTGTTGAGATGTTGGGATGTGGTTACTCTTAAATTGAAAGTGTGACTTTTTAATGGAGAGGCTTGATGCAAAATGTTTTAGGAGAGGTTTAATTTTTAGATGTTGGATATGAAGGATGAAAGGTTGGGAATTATTTTAAATATCAAAGGCTTAAAATTGTTGAAAAAATATTTTCGATGATAGGCATTCAAATGGTTACTTTTGGGTTAAATGAGGATCAAGCAGATTTTAAGGGATAATATTGATATAAGCCATACAAGAGGATAATAGAGAAGAGGGATCATGACAAGTGTCATCTCACACATGTGTGAGAACACATAGAGAAAATATATTTATGAATTTTTTTTCTCACACATATATGAGAACACATAAAGAATTTTATTGGGCATAACTTCAAGCTATGGAAAATGCAGATGGAGGACTATCTTTGTTAAAAGGATTTATGGTGGCCATTGGGAGGAATAAGAAAGAAATTTGCAACTATGTCTTAGGAGGATTGGGATATTTTGGATAGAAAGGCACTTGGGTMTATTTGTTTATGCCTAGCACAATCAATGACATTTAATATTACAAAACTACAGACAATTGAAGAGTTGATGAAAACCCTAGTGAAATTATATGAAAATCCTTCTGCTTYGAATAAGGTATTTTCTTATGAAGTGTTTATTTAGTATGAAAATGGTAGAAGGTAGGCCAGTTGTTAAGTATTTAAATGAGTTTAATACAGTTACTAGTCAAGTATCTTCTATTAATGTCAATTTTGATGAAGAAATCAGGGCTCTTTTGATTCTATGTTCTTTTCCTGAAAGATGGAATGACTGTTAGTAATTCTATTTCTAGTTCAAATACCCTAAAATATTATGATGTTGTTGCTATTATTCTGAGTGTGGAAGTTTGTAGGAAAAGCTCAAGTGGATCCACACCAGGTAGTGTTTTGAATGTAGAAGGTAGAGGTAGATCAAAGGAGAGAGAAAAAATTTGGGAAGTTGTGGGAAATGATGCAAGGAGGGTAGGAATAACTAGGGCCCAAGGCACTCCCAGCTATCCAAACCAACTTCTAGAATAACTCAGAAGCAACAACATAGATAGGAAGAGAAAGAAAGCAGAACTTAATATTATTTCATCAAACACTATACATGTTGGGTTGTAAGGCCTTCCCATTTACGACCATATACATTTAGATCTTTACAAAATAATCTACATACATGCAAGGTCACAGGCCTATGATCCAAATCTTCTATTCCAGCTCTTTTTTTTTTCTAAAAATTGCCACCAACTCTCTATTTCAAAATCTTGTAAACTTCTTCTATCTGTTTCTTAGGATAATCACTCGGTACTATCACTTCTTCATCAGGTTCATGATACTCATATAAGTGTGAAATATTGAATATAGGTGATATATCCATGTCATCAGGTAATTCTACTTCATAAGAATTTCCACTGTCAAATCTTCTCAATATCTTACAAGGACCAAATTTCTTGATCTTCAATCTACTATATGTTCCAATAGGAAATCTACCTTTCTTCAAATGAACCATAACTGCATCACCAAATTCAAAAGTCTCATGTCTTCTTCAATCTATCTACACTATCCTTGTATTTTTGAATACTCTTCTCTAACTTATGTTTCACTTCCTCATGCAATATCTCCATAAACTCAGCAAACTTTTCACCTTCATCACTTCTCTTCTCTTCTCCACCAATATCTCTCAAGTCTGATATACCTCTCAGTTATGTGCCATTAACAATCTCAAAAGGTGTCTTTCTAGTACTTCTATTCATTGAACTATTATATGCAAACCCTGCTTGTGCCAATATAAATCCCAATTACTCAGTGTGTCTCCAACAAAGCATCTCAACAAGTTACCCAAACTTTGATTTACAACCTCTATTTGTCCATCAATCTACGGATGAAATGTAGAACTATACTTCAACTAAGTCTCCAACTTCTTCCAAAGTGTTTTCCAAAAATAGATAACAAACTTATTTTCTTGCTAAGAGATGATACTCCTCGGTAACCCATGCAATCTAACTATCTTCTTAAAGAAAAGATCTGCTATATGTACTGCATCTAATGTTTTTCTATATGGTATGAAATATATCATATTAGAAAATATATCCCCAATAACAAATATGGAATCATTACCTCTTACTATCCTCGGTAAGCCAAAAATAAAATCCATGCTGATATAACTCCAAGGTGTCTCAGGAATAGAGATCAGTGTATACAATCCAGTATTCTAACTTACTCCTTTTCAACTTGACAAACTCCACAAATTTTCACAAATTTCTAAACATCTTTATACAATTGACGCAAAAAATACATTTTCCTTAAGTAAACTCAATGTCTTACCAATTTAAAAATGTCTATCCAAACCACTACTATGTTTTTCCTTTATCAGATTAGTTCTCATTGATCCTCTCGGGATGCACAACCTGATACAGTCAAGCTCAAAGGATCTAAAAAAATGGACTGTCAAAACTTGCAGCAACAACATAATAACACAGCAGAATAACACGCAACTCAAGATATATCAATATCAATTTTATATTATCTCAGATCATCAAATTACACTGAACATGTTGGGTTGTAAGGCCTTCCCAGTTAGGGCCAATTACATTGAAATAACTCTAAGATCTAACACTAAGATCTTTTGCAAGCATCAGGCCATGTACCTTCTGCCAATTACACAACAAATCACTGCAAGCTTCAGCTCCACCTTTGAAACTAGTCTAGGTCTGTGATGTAGCACACAACAACCTGGCAAGAACTCCTAGACATAATCTAAACTTGTGCTCACAAGCCACCAAGAAATCTTCTTGCCTCCTAAGACAACATGCCACTAGCTCTTCCAACTTCCTTCCACTATCTCAGATCCACAAATCTCACAAGAACTCTTCCTGCTCTTCTTCTCCTAGTCTATTATAACTCTACTAACTCTAATAATCTACCCAAACCTCTCTATAAATACTAATCTAAATAAACAAGCCACAAGTCGACCTTGCAATTAAAATTAATTAAAATCCCAAAGAGAGACCCAGATTTAGCTCCACATAATCCCCAAGACCATGTCGGTCTCCCACAGAAATTAAATACATCAAGCAACAATTATTAAATGCACCAAGGTCAGCCCAAAGATCCAACTCCAAAATAAATAGCTCGAGCCAAGGATGACTAAGCAACAACAACTTAGGCAAAGAACACCCCGAGCAACAAAAAATGACTCGGGCCAAGCAAACCCGAGTCATAGAAAGAAACTCGGAACAAGCATGACCCAGTGACAGAAAATTGAGAAAGAGAGACAAGCATGCCCAAGCAACACAGACTAGCATGCTCGAGCAAGAGAAACTTGAGAATTCCATTACTTAACTGAGTGCCAGAAAATGACAAGAAAATCAACAATTAGCCAAGATGCTACTGCATCAGACTCCTTGGGTACAAATAAAAGTGTGTCCCACACTTTCTCACCAAAGGGAACATATGAACAACACCAACTCCACTTCATCTTCACCAAAGGTTTCAACATCATCAAGATTAATAACAACAACTTCCATGCTAGCACATTCAACTAAACCAAGTCAGTCTGCAACTCTCTAACATCACCATTAGCAACAATAACCTCATCAAAGTTCTCAAGCTTATCAACAAGAAGAATATCAAGATGTCCACCATCTTCACCAGCCTCATCCATAATCTCATACTGTTCAGCAAAACAATCAAAATTTTCCTCCTTATCAACAATCTCATCATCAACAACAAGATGCTCTACAATTTCCACATTAGATCCATCCATCTGAGTATGAAAACAAA
This sequence comes from Thuja plicata, assembly GCA_018584345.1. Taxonomy (NCBI): domain Eukaryota; kingdom Viridiplantae; phylum Streptophyta; class Pinopsida; order Cupressales; family Cupressaceae; genus Thuja; species Thuja plicata. The sequence goes on along the minus strand of MU227461.1, from coordinate 23,441 downwards.
CCACCTCTGCAACAGAAATAGATCTAGGGTTACTGAGATTAACAAAAGTATCCCTAATATCTTCCAAGATCTCAGTCTTCAACTTTTTCATCTCACCACATATCTCAACTAGCAGATCCTCAACAATCCAATCAACCATCTTAGGGTCCAATCTTATTGGAGGCATCTCTAAAGATTTTCAAAAATCCTCTGCAACAAATCCAAGTCTGACCACCTTGTGACAACCTCCAAGTTGTTGTAAGTAAGATCCACCATAGACACCTCACAAACAACTAGGCCATGACTTACAAGTTTAGGAATATAGATCTGCAACCAATCTCCTAGACAAAACAAACCAACAACTCTGATACCACTTGATGCAATCAAACTCGAAGGATCCAAATAATGGACTATCCAAACTTGTAGCGACACCAGAATAACACAAAAAAATAACACACAACTCAAGATATGTTAATATCAATTTTATATTATCTCACATCATCAAATTACACTCAACATGTCAGGCTATAAGGCCTACCTGATTAGGGTCATTTACATTGAAATAAGTCTAAGATCTAACACTAAGATCTTCTGCAAGAATTAGGCTAGATCCTTCTGCTAATTACACAACAACTCACTGCAAGCTTCAGTGCCACCTTCCAAACTAGTCCAAGTCTATGAAACACCACACAACAACCTGGTAGGAAATCCAAGACAGAATTTGAACTTGTGCTTGCAAGCCACCAAGCAATCTTCTTGCCTCCTAAGCCAACACGCCACTAGCTCTTCCAACTTCCTTCCACTATCTCAGATCCGTAGATCTCACAAGAACTCTTCCAGTTCTCATTTTCCTACTCTGTTCTACCTATACTACCTCTAACACTCTACCCAAACCTCTCTACAAATACTAATCCAAACAAGAAAGCCACAACTTGGCCTTGCAATTATAATTAATTAAAATCCCAAAGAGAGACCCAGATTTAGGTCCACATAATCCCCAAGACCATGTTGGCCTCCCAGGAAAATTAAATACATCAAGCAACAATTATTAAATGCACCAAGGTTAGCCCAAAGATTCAAATCCAAAATAAACAACTTGAGCCAAGGATGATCGAGCAACAACAACTCGCGAAAAGAACACCCCGAGCAACATAAAATAACTCGGGCCAAGCATACTCAAGTGACAAAAAGAAACTCAAAACAAGCATGACCGAGTGACAGAAACCTGAGCAACATATACAAGCATTCTTGAACAACAAATACTACTATGCCCGAGCAATAGAAACCCAATAACTCCATACTTTAACCATGTGCTAGAAAATCACAAGAAAATCAACAAGTAGCCAAGATGCTACTGCATCACAACCAAATACCTTTGAACAAAATATCTTCTTGAATGAAATAGTCTTAATACTTACTCGATTGATTTGTAATAGGTGCTCTGCACATTTTCCACTGCTCAAAAAAATTAGGATCATTTTCATACAAATTTTTTATGCCTTCAAAACCAAGAACCTCAATTCTAATTTCAGTCAATAAATATCTTCTTGTACTCAATGCATCAACAACTCAGTTAGAAAATCCACTCTTATTCTTTATCACAAATGTGAAATTATGAAAATACTCTACCCATTTCATATGTCTCTAATTCAACTTATTCTGACCACCCAAATATTGTAAATCCTTATGTTTAGTATATAACGCAAATTAACTTAGCATCAAATAAAGTCCCCATTTCCTTAGAGCTTTAACAATAGCATAGAATTATTGATCATAGAAAAAATATTTCCTTTTAGCATCATTCAAATTTTCACTAAATAAAGCAAGAGGTTTACCTTCTTAACTCAACACAGCTCCTATTGCATTGCCACTTGCATCACATTCAACATGAAATACCTTATTGAAATCAGGTTAGGCTAACACAGGTAATTTAATAAAATTCTGCTTCAAAGTATCAAAACACTTATCAGCTCCATGTGTCCATTTGAATTCTCTCTTATCTCCCCTCATTGTCTGAGTCATAGAATTAAAAATAAAACTAAAATTTCTGATAAAATTCTTGTAAAAAATTTCCAATCTATGAAATGATCTTACCTCACTGAAATTCTCAGGTGTAGGCCAACTAAGTATAACTTCAACCTTCTTAGGATCCATCCTCAAACCATCAGCTGAAACCACAAAACCTAAATACACAAGTTCTTCTTTTATGAAGGAACACTTTTTCAAATCAATCAACAACTTCCCTCTTTCAATCTCTGCAAAACTTGTCTTATATGCATCAAATGCTCTTCTCTAGTCTTACTGAATATCATAATATCATCCAAGTATACAATTACATATTTATTCAATAATTTCTTCAAAACCTCATTCATCAACCTCATAAATATACTCACTGCATTAGTTATAGCAAAGGGCATAACCAACCACTCATACAAACCTTCTTTTGTTTTGAAAGCAGTCTTCCACTCATCACCTTCTTTGATTATGATATGATGATATCCACTCTTCAAATCAATTTTGGTAAAATATTTTGCTCCACTCAAACAATTGATTACATCATCCATCCTCGGTATATGAAATCTATACTTAACTGTTATCTTGTTGATTCCTCTTGAATTAGTACACATTCACCAATCTCCATTCTTCTTAAGTGTTAACACTGCTGGTACTGCACATGTAGTCAAACTTTCTATGATAAAACCCTTGTTCAAAAACTCATGAACTTGTCGGTTGAGTTCCTCATTCTCAGTCAGTGTCAACCGGTGTGGTGCCTTGTTTGGAAAACTACCTCTAGAAATCAGATCCATACAATGACTAATGTCTCTCATCGATAAAAAACCATCAGGTACATTATCTTAAATGATCTCCTTGTACTCGATGTACAAGTTTGTGACTTCTTCATGAACTTTATCTTCTATGTTCTTACTCGGTTTGTTACGAATCAAAGCATAACAAATATCACTCCTTTTTAAATCCTTAAAAAATTGTCTACCTTTCATCAAAAAAATCTTTCATAGATGTGCATATCCCACTAACATATTCTTCAACCAAAGGTAAGAAGATTTTCTTCTTATCGTCAATCCAAATAGTATATTTGTTCACTCTTCCATTGTGTATAGAATGTAAATCATATTTCCAAGGTCTACCCAACAAAATATGACAACAATCCATTGGCGTAATATCACACAACACCTTATCATAATACTTTCCAATTTTCAGATTTACAAAACAATGTTCACTCACCATTGATGTATTCTTATCCTTGATCCATGAAATCTGATAGGGCTTTGGGTGCTTCATTATTTCCAAATGAAAATTTTTGATCATCTTCTCTAATGCTAGATTCTCCGAGCTTCCACTATCAACCATTACCTTCCGCACTTTGTCTGCAACTTTGCATCTGGTCTTGAACAAACTTTTCCCTACAAGATCTTGCTAACTATTTTCACTCCATAATATTGTTCTCAGCATTAGGTTTCCTTCCTTCTCAGGTTCATTCGGTGATTCTTCTTGTACCAAAGCATTTCTACTACTACCAAGTTTCCTTCTTGCATGTGTACACTCATAAGATCTATGTCCTTCTTCACCACAATTGTAACAAGTTCCCTGGAACCCTCTTCTTCTATATCCACCTTGTGAGTAGTTGCCTCTTCCTCAGAATGAACTCCCACCTTTCTACTCGGTCTTGTCTTTGTCTTGATTTTTTTGGTCCTGATTAGATCTATTTTTTTCACCATAAGATCTACCTCTTCCTCTAGGGAATCTACCTCATCTGCCCCTTTTGATTTTCTCATATCTTTTGTTCAATTTCTCCTCAGCTTTTAGGGCAAACTGATATGCCTCTTCAATACTCACCATCTTTACCAAGTAGATCTCATCTTGTACAGAACTTCTTAATCCATTCAAATATCTTTCTATTCTTTGCACCTCATCTTCAGCATGTCTAATCTCTATAATTCCATGGTGTACAATCTTTTATCGAGCTATCTTTCTTCTTACAACTTTGTATTCTCCTAACTAGGTTAATCTGGTAATCACAAGGTAGAAACTTTCCATTCAATTTTTTTATCATCTTATCCCATACCTTGATCTTGTCTTTACCCTTCTTCTTTTAATCTAATTGCAAATGCTCCCACCACAAGGATCCATGACTTTTCAACTTTCTACTTGCAATCTTCGCCTTTTCTTTTTTTTTCCTCTTATACATTCTCATATTCAAAGTATTTCTCCATGTTAGTTATCCAGTCAATCAACTCATCCGAATCCAACTTTCTAATATACTCAGAATGATTAAACTGAGGTGTGGACTTAAAATGTTTAATGCTCATAGGAATCTCTCTTCTTCCTGATCGATCATAGGTGTAGGCACAACTTCTACTTGCACTTCTTCAACTTCATCATCACTGACCTCCTCAAGATGTCTTCCTTGATGCTAGACTATCTCAATAGTTTCCAATATTGTAGCAATATACCTAAGCATATAGGCTAGACCTGGATATGAATTTCCTCTCCAACAAACCTTCTTGAAACCCTGTCCAATTGTAGGTCAAATCACAACCTGCTACCCTACAAAAAAAATCACTAGGGTTCACAAGAAGGAACCTCAGATCTAACCTTCACTCTAATACCACCTGACACGAGGAGGGTAGGAAGAAACAGAGCCCAAGGAACTCCTAGCTATCCTAACCAACTTGCAGAACAACTCAGAAGAAACAACATGGAAAGAAAGATAAAGAAAGAAGAACTTAATATTATTTGATCAAACATTATATATGCCAGGTTGTAAGGCCTTCCCAGTTACGACCACACACATTCAAATCTTAATAGAATAATCTTCATACATGCGAGGTCATAGACCTACTATCCAAATCTTCTATTCCAACTCTTTTTTTCAAAAAATTACCACCAAAACTAAGAAAAAAAACTAAAATATACAAGAGACCACAAAGAGGTCACTACCAAAAATCCTAAAGATCAACCATAGGAAATAGTAAAGAACCAGATTTAGCTCCACATGCATCCAATGAGAGACCCCAACAATAATTATGCTACATGAATTAAATACATATGTCAGCCAAAAGATCCAACATCCAAAAACCAACTCGGTGAGAAAGACTACCAATCACAGAGACTAGTCGATTAGAACCACCAAGCAGCCAAGAACAACCATCGAGATCTCATTGGTGAAGCCAGCCAAAAATAGTAACTGAGCCTGATTGGTGAAATACAAACCTTCATCCAACCAACAAGAACAGTTACTAAGAAGTCTCCAACAAGATACTGAACCAAAACAAACATATTTTTGGTTGATACAAGATTTCTAAGAACCCAAGATGCTCCAGCATTAGGAAATCATGAGGTTAATTAAAGGGCAAAAGGTCTCAATCTAGAGGACCAAATGATTGTTGGTACAGTGGGAAACTAGGTCAAACGAAGAAAGATTGTTGGTCTCAGAAGAATAAAGAAGGAGACAAACAAAAAGGCAATAAGGATGCAAATGTGGTAAGTAATAAATCTGAAGAGGATGTTTTGCTTCTTTCCCTTGAAAATGATGATGATTCATGGGTTCTAGATTCAGGGTCCTAATTTTATGCTATGCCCCATAGAAGTTATTTTTTTTATTATGTCTAAGGGAAATTTGGGCTGGTTTATTTGGGCGATAATGAACCCTATCAAATTGTTGGTAATGGAAAAATTAAGATTAAGTTGCAGAATGTGAATCATTGGCTACTACAAGAGGTCAGGTACATTCCAAGACATAGTAGAAAATTATTTTCAGTAGGAAAACTAGGTGACGAAGGTTGCATAGTTACTTTTAATGAAAAAAAATAGAATGTTTCAAAAGGTTCCTTAGTAGTAGAAAAATGTGTAGAAGTAGACACCTTATATCTTTGTACACAGGTCATATTGTTCCTTCTACTTTAATTGTTATAGAGAAAAGTCAATGTTCAGGAACAATTTTTACAGGTGAGTAGGTAGAACATGAAATAGTAGCTATGAATTCTGAAACAAAACTATGGCACAACAAACTTGTACACATGAGTGAAAAAGGTATGAAATAAATTCATTCAAAGAAAGTCTTACCAGGTCTAAAATGTGTCAATATGAATTTTTGTGAAAGTTGTTTGTATGGAAAATAAAAGAGTTAGTTTTCTAAAGGCCGAGGATGAAAACAAGGATGAGAAAATAGAGCTTGTGCATATAGACATATGTAGACCAGCTCAAGTATTTTTAGTTAGTGGTTCTCTGTATTATGTTACCTTCATTGAGGATGCAACTAGAAAAGTATGGATTTATTTCCTCAAGTAGAAATCTGATGTATTTAAAACTTTAAAAAATTGGAAAAGCTTGGTTGAGAATGAGATTGGTAAAAGATTAAAATGTCTTAGATCTGATAATGGTGGTGATTATTGTAGAAAGGAATTTGAAGATTATTATTCCTATAATGGTATTTGTAACCATAAAACAGATCCAAGGACTCCCCAATAAAATAAAGTGGCTGAACACATGAATAGGAAAGTAATGGAGTGTGCAAGGACTATGAGGTTGCATGTTGGACTGCCCTTGAATATGTGGGAAGAGGTTATAAGTATTGTTGTTTATGTAATCAATAAAGGTCACTCTATTCCTTTGGGTTTTGGTATTCTAGAGGAAGCATGGATAGGTAAGAAGGTGAGTTATTCTTTTCTCAGAAAGTTTGGTTGGGAAGAATTTGCACATATAGATTCATAAAATAGAACCAACCTGGAAGCTAAGTCAAACAAATGTGTATTTGTTGGATGTGGCATTGATGAGTTAGGTTATAGACTTAGGGATTTTGAGAATTTTAAAAATTGTGAGAAGCAGAGATTTTATATTCAATGAGAAAGTATTGTGCAAAGATCAGTTGCAGTGGCATGAGAAGAAATAAATTGATTATGTAAAGCTAGATGATATTTCTAAATATGAAATTCTAGTGGTTTCTCATGCTTCACAATAACAAAAAAAAACTAACAAATACTACCAACTCTAGTGAATGTTAGAGATCTTCATGGTTAAGTAGACCTCACATGTTATCTCCCTCTTTGTATTCTATTTTATTGACTGATGTTGGTGAACCAAAATGTTATGATGAAGCTATGCAGATGGATACCAAGGTTCACTATGAGGATGGAATGACATAAGAAATTAAATCCTTGCTGATAAATCAAACTTGGGAATTATACAAGTTGCCTACATGTAAAAAGGATTTACAAAATAAATGGGTTTATAGGAAGAAAGTGGAGGATGGAGGTAAGAAAATATTTAAATCTAGGTTAGTTGTAAAGGGAATTGCATAGAAAAAGGCATTAATTTTTTCTGAAATCTTTTCTCCTGTTGTTAAGATGACTTCTATTCATACTATTTTAAGTATTGTGGCTACTGAAGATTTATATTTTGAACAACTAGATGAGAAAATTTCCTTTCTCCATGGTGATTTGTAGGAGGAGATATATATGGAACAACCTGAAGGATTTGAGGTCACTGGTAAGGAGAAGTTAGTGTCCAGATTAAAGAAGAGTTTATATGGATTGAAACAAGCACCTCGATAATGCTACTTAAAATTTTATATTTTTATGGTTGAGCATAGCTTCAGTAGGTGTAATTCTTACCATTGTGTTTATTTTAAGAGGTTAGATAATTCACATGAGAATCTATTTTGTGGGTCATTGTAAGGATGCATTATAACCCCATAATAAAAAAATTATTTGGGGTGTATTACACGTAATTCATAAAGGAAATAGGTTACAAATGAATAGATGATAGAAATTAAAGAGCTATTGTGATAATGGTTGGACTTACATGATGAGAGGTATGTAAGAAAAGCTCATCATTAAGAATTTATACAAGTGAGTAATGATTGTGGTTGAAGATGTCAATTTAAATTTAAATTATAAAAAGAAACTTGGTTTTATGTTTAGGAATCAAATACGATTAATTTTCTTTCATAAAACCAAACTAAATAAGTAGATAGATATACTAAAGATTAGAATTGATCTCAAAGAATATATAAATGAAATTAGATTGAATTCAAGCACTATATCAAATTTTTTTATATAAAATCCATTCCATTGATTTATTACTCGTCACATAATAAATAATTAAATTCAAAATCAATTAATGAAATGTATCTATATAACAAAATCTGGAGGGAAATTTCCATCCTCATAGAAAATAATCAAGGTCACCCCACTATGTGTGAGGGAGATTTTAATACTCCCTTATTCCCTTCTGAGAAAAGTGGGGGCACTCAAGATTTCTCGGATAGTATGCAGGAGCTAGCTGATTTTATAAGACTCAATGACCTGGTCAATATGGACCTACAAGGACTGGGGTTTACCTAGTCAAACAATAGAAAAGGTAGACACCTCATCCAAGTTAGACTAGATAGATGGTTGGTTTCAGGGGGTTGGAATATTGCTCCTTTTCTTAGCCTATCTCACCTTGCAAGAACAATCTTTGACCACTGCCCTCTTATCCTTGAATGGAAAGAGAGGAAAAGAAATGGTCCCCATCCCTTCCATTATGAAATCATGTGGCACTCTCATTTTGAGTTTGAATAATGTATTAAGAAATGGTGGAATACCCCGATGAAGGGAACAAATATGTTTAGAATTGCTGAAAAGCTAAAAATCATCAAAAGGGGGGCCCAAAGGTGGAGAAAAACCAAGTTTGGTGACATCTTCCAATGCAAAAAAGACCTTGAGAACAAACTATCCATCCTCCAAAAGGACATGGCTATGGGGGAGGCAACCTGGGAGGAGCATTGGGAGGAGGAAGAATGGAGAAAAAAATGGAAACAAAACCTTAAGAGGGAGGAGATTTTCTAGAAGAAAAGGTCACTGGTTCAATGGCTGAAGGAAGGTGACCGTAACTCTGCCTTCTTCCATAGATCGGCCTCCATCCATAAGAGAAGAAATACTATTAGATCCCTGGAAGCTGATGGGAACCTGCTCTCAGAGGAGGACAACATTGGTAATCATGCTGCTGATTTCTTCCAAGGAATCTTCTGAAGACCACCTCAGCCTAGGGTGGATGCTGATTTTGACTCCCTTATGGATGTTATCCCCAATATTGTCTCTGAGCGAGACAATGAGATCCTTTTATCCAAGGTCTCAGAGGAGGAAAATAAACTAGTGGTTTTCTCCATGGAAGCCTATAAATATCTGGGTTTGGATGGGTTTCCCTCGGCCTTCTTCCAGCACTTTTGGGGGGTTGTTAAGTATGACCTCATCCTTGTGGCCCGTGACTTTGTCAGAGCAGGCAGTATCCCAAAAAGACTCAACAAAACTTACATTTTCCTGGTACCTAAAGTGCCAGACCCTAAATGCTTGAGTGACTTCCAGCCTATAAGTCTTTTCAACACTACCTATAAAATCCTAACTAAAATAATTACCAACAGGCTCAAACCCCTCCTTGGAAAAATCATCAACCCCAACCAGAAGGGGTTCATCCTAGGAAGAAAAATTCTTGATGTTGTTATCACCACCCATGAAACCATTCACTCTATGGAGAAAGGTAAAAATGCTGGTATGGCTCTGAAAATAGACATATCTAAATCTTATGACAAGGTTATTTGGAATTTCCTTTATGAGGTTCTCAGGAAATTTGGGTTTCATGAAAAGTTCATCAATATTATAAAGGTTGCGGTGGACATAGTCAACTTTGCTGTGCACTCCCAATGGCACTCCCTAGGGATCCTTTTCTCCTAAAAGGGGCTTACGTCAGGGGGGCCCTCTTTCCCCCTACCTTTTCCTCTTGGTGGCTGAAGTTCTAGCTCAGAAGTTACTGAAATTGGAAAATTCTGGTTCTATTGCTAGTTTTAAACCAGGTTCCACCCTCAACCCTGAGGTTCTGCAACAATTTATTGATGATACATTTCTCTTTGGAAAAGCCTGCATCTGTGAAGCTAGAGAGTGGAAACACGTGCTAAAAAATTATGCTTTAGTGTCGAGACAAGTGATCAATTACAACAAAAGAAAAATTTACTTCTTCAACACTAATTTAAGAATGCAGACTCTAATTGTGGATTGCCTAGGTTATAAGGGAGCTTCACTCCTAGATACCTATCTTGGTCTTCTGCTTATGGTGAAGGAGGTTGTTGATGAGTTCAGGAACTCCATCCTAGAGAAAATGCAAAAAAAATAGGTGGGTTGGAAAAGCAAGGTTCTCAGCAATGCTGGGAAACTCCAACTTCTTTCGGCTACACTCCAAGGTATCCAAGTTTATTTCCTGTCCCCTTTCAAAATTAATGACAGGAATACAGAGAAAATAGAAAAAATCTAGATGAATTTTCTTTGGTCTGGGACGGAAGAAAAGGCTAGAATGAACCTGGTCAACTGGGACACTTTCTTCTAGCCAAAGTTGGTTAGAGGGCTGGGAGTGAGAAAAATCAAGGACCTGAATAAAGTGCTCATCTCTAAATTGGGTTGGCAGCTCTTTAGAGGAACCCTGGGATGGTGCAGGATTATGAAGGCAAAATATTTCTACAACGACCAATTCCCCTATGGGAAAAATCTTCCCTCTGGCTCTAGAATATGGAATTTCATCTATAAAAGCAAAGGAAGTCTCCTCAAAGGTCTAAAATGGTTGGTAGGTAATGGCACTCACATCCATTTCTGGAATGATTGGTGGGTGGGGGAAAAACCCCTAGGATAGACAAAGTTTTGTACTATCAAGGATAGACTGCTCTCCCACTTTGGGGATAAAGTCAGCAATTACATCTCCCAAGGTAAGATTTGGAAAGCTCTTGTTGATGTGTTCCAGGACCAGTTACAAGTCCTGCCTGATATAGAAGAAATCCAAAAGGTCATTGAAGGCATCAGAATTCCTATTTCCCGAATCGAAGACAAAGCCATCTGGTGCCATAAAAAATTTGGGGAAATAATGGTGAAGTCTACTTATCTAACCAATCTCAAGACTATGGCAGATGAATAAAGCTAGGGGAAAGTATGGACTCCCCAACTACTCCCC
>MU227459.1:4124433-4142017 GCA_018584345.1 Thuja plicata | reverse complement strand
TATATATATATATATATATATAGATATAACTCATTGCCATAGATAAAATAAACCAAATAGATATAGAAAGATATAACCAGAGTTTATTTCTAGAGATGGATCTTGTAAATGAATTATTTATAAAATTTTAAAATTTAATAGATTTGATTTTATGAATATTTGACTTTCAATGGATTTCAAATTTCTTACATTAGGATATATAGATTTAGATTAAAATCTTAATTTCTAATTAAAGGAGATTAATGCATATGTTATTTATGGGAGCTTGGAATTTTAAAATTTCTTTAAATATGATCTTATAGGGTTTTAAATATAGAATTAATGATTAAAGTACTTTAAGTTGGACTTAGTAAGATTTAAATATGAATTAAATTATTAAGACCATTAGTTAGAGGTGGAGAAATTATTTATCTCATTAGTAAACTTAAATATATTAGAAATTATTTGATGTTAGATTTTAGATTATTTATTAATTAAAAAGGAATTAATTGAGATATTTAGTTGTTATGATATATATTGTACTAGTATTTTTAAAATTTAAATCTATTGGTTTAGTATTAAAATCCTTTTAGATTACCTTTTAAATTAAGTGTAATCCATTTAACATTTGAAATAATTTCATATCAATAGAAATGGTTTACTAAGATTATTATTTAGTACATTAATTAGAAAACATTTAATGTAATTAAATAAGTAATCATGTTAAATAATCATTTATACGTTGTATTTTTCTATAGACTTAAACGACCCTAGTCAACTTATTAGTAGATAAAATTGTTTTAGCATTAGAGGTTCATGCTAGGACCTCGAACCCTTTTTAACAACTAGTGTGATTCTTAGTCAAACCTAGTCAACTGTGGTCTACACAAATATGTTAGGGTCCTAGACTTGCAATTGTGAATGTGATTCTTAGATAACTTAGAGGCTTGTGTTCGTCCAACCAAAGTTAAATTAATACTTTAGAAAAAAAAATGTAGTTGTGTTTTGCCCAACTTTTGGGCATGACACTTCTCCCATGACTCTCGTAAGTGCTCCATAGATAGAATTTGTTCATGTATTACCGATGCTAATCCTTCCACATCAATCAAAGTATTCATTGCTAATTGACTAAGTGTGTTTTTTGTATTTCTCAAATGTTGTTAGATAACATCTATAGTGGGGTCCAAATAGGTCTGCATCCTCATAAGTGTAATAATCCTTTTATCCTATTCAATCTGCAACTGCCTCACTGTGTGAGTAATTAGTTTGACCTTATCACTATATTCTGATGTTGAATTACCAATGGGATCAAAATTTTCAATCAAATTACTAAGCTTCAGTTGAGCATCATCTCTCTTTTTCTCTAGGTCTTTTGTAAAAGTTGTAAACTTGGACACTTTTACAAGTATTTGACCTATCTCCTGTAGGATTTCCTTCACTTTATTCACTTTAATTGTAACTGACTCTATATCAACTGAGATAATCTCTCTCAACTTATCAGCTTGTATATTCTCATATTATTTCATAGCCAACTTCATTGGTGCATTTTTCATGTCAGGTACTTGGTCAGAAACAACCTTGACCAATATACCGATCCAATCAATTAGATTATCTTGTTTTTCATATCCCACATTAGGTACTAAATTCCTAATGACGTTCCTAGATCCTTTCAGTATTCTAACCTTCTTTTTGTTTCCCTTCAATTTTTCCCTTACTTTTTTTCTCGTTAAGCTTATCAAACATTTTCAACAGCTCCTTAGAACTCATCTGAGTAATATCAATAGTTGTTTGCATTTCTTCATATTCAGGTTCTCCTTCATCTTCTTCCTCAGAACTAATTGAAATATTTGTTTTTCTCTTCTTTACTGAGCTACCTTCACCAGTTAGATATAGCTTCCTCTTCACTGAAATTATATCATCATCATCCTTAATTCCTTCACCTTTATGTTATGTCACTTCCTCAACAATCTACACTTTAGGTGCTTCAACATCAGTTTGAGTATCAATATATATATATATATATATATATATATATATATTTATATATATTATGACATCATTAATCTCTTCATTTGTTTTCTCTTTTTTTTTTTCCTTTTTCTTCTACCAATTTGATTTTAGCTGCAGTCTCAGACTTTACTAACTTTATCCATGTATCCACTGTCTCATCTCTTACCGATTGTGTTTCTCTAGTAAGAATTCTTGTGACTATGTTCCTTGTCTTAAATTCTCCTCTCATTTCTTCAAACATTAAATTTACCTCTTCTATAGTCAATTCAGGTTGCAAAAATGCAAGTTCCTATTCCATCATCATTATATCAAGCTTGAAAGCTTCTCTCCATCTTTTTTCAACTACCTTGTATAGTTCGTTAGGTATAGCCTTGAATAATTCACAAGGTGATTTGAAAAAAGTATGCAAACTCTCTACAACTACATCTTCTATCTTCCTTTTCTCTTCACTGTCAAATTTATCAAAGTGAACCCACACTACTATCATTCTTCCATATTCCTTAATATCTTTAACAATGTTTTCAAGAATAATAGTATTGTCAATTTTGTCAGTTTTCTCAGTAGGCTTTCCTACAATAGTAGACTTCTTCCCACTAGCTCTCAATTCCTTTTGTTAATTCTCATACTTAGTTTCAACTTCTTCTTCATCATCATCTTTTTCCTTACCTCCTTTCTTACCCTTTGACTCTTTATAGCCTAATGTCATCAATTTTTTTCTTCTGTAAATTTTTTGAACAGTCTTAGGTGACTCCTTTTTTGGCTTAGTCATAATAGGATTAGTAAAAGTATATTTAGTTTATGTTAGTACTAAACTACTAGTGACTCTCTGAGGTGTAATCTCTTCAACTTAAACTTCAGCTTCCTTGACTTTTATAGTAGAATATGTGCCTTCTTCCTTACTCTCCATTTTCTTTCTAAGTTTTCTCATCATTTTTGGGGTTACACCACTCATTTTGGCTAGATTGTCAACTTATTTCCTAATCTTTCTTTGGATTACCGATTCTCTCAATTCACTATGAATTTTCAATGATGACTCTTCATAGGTTCCAAACCTAGGTGCTTAAGTATCAATTGGTTTTGACAATAGAACATCAACATGTATAGTGACTATATCACCACCAAATTTATAACCTATATCTGGTATCCAACATGTCCTAGGTTGCACTGCTTGCAACATACAAGTATCTGTATCTACTAGAAAAAAATATCATCTTTATAGTTTTCAACAATACCAGTTGGGATTCTCTCTCTTAAGTTCATTTTCTATTGAAAATATTTAAAATATCCCCACATAACCTTATTAAAATCATTTCCTAAAGTCCTAATACATTTCTTAATCTGCATTAGTACCAGTCTATCTTATGACCATATAATAGGACCTATTCCATGAAATTGATTTTGCAAGTAAAAGAACATACATACCAGGAGTGATCCATATTTGAATGATTGCTTCTTATCTTTCTTGATCTTCTCCATGTTCACAAATAATTGACTCCTCAACATCTCACAAAGATCATATTTTGCATCTTCCTTCACCATTCAATATGTAACATGAATAGCTCCACCAAGTACATTTTTAAACCAACTAGACTGGTATAATTTGTATCCTATCACCATTGAAGAAAATTTTACTTCTTTGTCTATTATATCTTCATAGTCATGGCTCAATGATATTTTTGGATTTGTTCAAGCGAGTAACCAAATTTGTAGCAATATTCTGTAGATTTGGTGCCTCACCGATCGAACGAAATCCAGTAACTCTATTAATTATCTCCTTTGTAATCTTGTGTGGCTTGTCCAGCCAAATGAATTTATTATGGACTCCTCCCAATACATATCTTATCCATTCTAGATGAAAATCATAAGGTATCTCAACCTCATAGGTGAAACCTGTGTTCATCAAATGCATATGTTCCTCCTTTAAGCTTTGGTCATCACACAGTTTAAGAAATGCATTGTAGATTTTGTAAATTCCAAGCTCTTCTAGCTTGCGATGGATGAAAGAATGAATTTCTTCTATCAAAAATACACCATATGGTATCGAAGATCCATTGGATCATTCTCATTTTCCTTCATCAGGTGTAACTTGAATACGGGTCTTGGCTCATCAATGATGTCGACCAACACAAGAGTATCTATAATGACAACAATTAGTAGCAACAATGATTCATGTAAAGATATTTGCAACATAATAAATAACCTCGACTTCACTTATTAGTGTTCTTTGACAATCGATAGAGTTTCCTGATCAAAATATCTATCCACAAACACAAATAAATCTTGTTATAAAATGTAAACAAATTCTCTTTAGTAAACCTTGATCGAATGTAAAGTGACAAATGAGTTTACTTTCTCATCTTTATAATATTTTTGAATGTAGTCATTTAAACACAATGGTCCAAAGATGTTTTCCACCAACCACAATGGTTAAAACATTACAATCATTAAACGCATGCACAAAAACACTTTATCTTCACTAACCATCATTAACTCACAAATAGACATCTCAAAATTCATATGAATCTTACTGCTCATGAATTTAGGGGATTGGTAAATGATTTGAATATAATTTCTCCCCCTAAGAAAATAATGTGCTTAGTTCACCGATGGATTCTCTACATATCTTGAACTTGTAGAGTTTTCTATCAAATCAAAATTATTTAATTCTCCTTTGCTCACCCATGTCTTATTCATATCATTTCTGACTTCATAAGCATTAACACTTTCCTTCCCTTTAGAATTTTCAACATTTTTCACTGGTTGACCACTGGCATACTTTCTTGCTCTCCATAATCTAGCAAGATGACCAAATTTTTGACAAACATTATAGACCATACCTATTGGATTACAGGGTCTAGCATTGCCTCCGGTTGACCTTAATATGCAATTCACAACCACATGCCCATAGTTGTGGAAATTAGAACAGGTAACATCTGATCAATTACCTTGATTAATAGGTCTATGACTGGTGTAATCATATGACCACTGGTTGTTGATTCTTTCCCTACACTCATTATCTCTACGTCCAAAATTTTTGCAATAATAACAAACTCCATGGAATGCATTAGATCTAGCATTGTAGTTATCAGTTCTACCATAGGAATTTCCTAATCTAGAAATAGAACCTCTAGGTCTAATATTTTGACCAATAGGTTTAAACCAACATACATTAGCAGTATGGCCTTCCTTATGACAATTAAAACATATCGGTCTATACCTTCTCTTTCTAGTGTTATTTCTCACCTTGGGTATTTATTTTCCTCTTGTATCAATGTCCTTAGTGCCAGATGATTCACCAGCTTCAAAGTTTGAAAATCCTAAACCTTGTTTCTCTCCATTCATCCTCTATCTTCCAAGTTGTTCACCAAGTTTAGAAGAACTCTCCTAAATTTATCCTGTAGATCATTTGCAACTTTCAACTCTTCTTTTATCTTTTTATTCTCTTTCCTTATTCCCTCATTCTCTCTTTCAATGTCATATTTTTCTTCATTTGTGTCATGTAAGTGTTCCTGCAATATAGAAACCTCTTGTTCCAATCTGAATAGTTTCTCCAAATTTTTTGTTAGGGTTTCATCTTTAGCCTTTAGGGAATCTTCAACAATTTTCTTGGCATCCTAAGTAGCTCTTCTTCCTTCGAGCTCTTCAACCATCCTAACAGACTGACTTTCAAGATCTCTTTTTATATTTTCTACTTCTCTCTTGAGTCCACTATTTTTATCCATCATATTTACAAGTGCTTCCTCAAATTCTTTAGACAAACTATCTTCAAACAATTTTTCAATTTAGTCCTAACTTTCACTCAATTGATCAGCAAAATCTCTTCTCTTAGCAAGGGAATGCCTTAGTTTTTCCTTCAGCTCATTGATAGCTTTGCTTGCATCCTCAAGCTATTTTTCATACTTGTATCTATCCATGTTGAGTTATAGGGATATTTTCCTAAGAAATTAAGCTTGATGTCAAGAGGACCAAGGCTCTAATACCGATTGTTGGAAATCCTAGGTACTAAGAGGGGGTGAATTAGTACAAATAGGTAATGAATAAATTCAACCTCCAATATGAATATCTGCACTATTAAATTCCAAACCAAAAATCATATAACTGAAATAAACAAATGATGGTAAACAATATCAAGCATCCACAATCTCAACACATATTACACAAATATTTTATCGTGGAAACGCTTGTAAGAGGAAAAAACCATGGTGGGGATGATACCCATAAGCCCACTACTGTAGGAAATGAGTTTTCCCTATTACAAGCTACAAGTACCCTTTATGAGGGTTAACCATGTTAGGATTTATTATTACACTGTTAGGAGTACAATAAGATTAGTTATGATCTACCTCACTAGAGGATTTCAAACCTCAATAAAGAAGTTAGCTTGTTAAATAATTTACAAATAAGAACCTGCTAAAGTTCACCCAGTTAAGGGATTTAACTTGTTGCAGATGTTAGGGAACAACAAGATATATTGATCTGTAGAATGACATTGATTTCCTATCAGATCCTTTTTGCTCCTTTTCTTCCTGACATTGTATTCATATTTTCTCCTTCATTTTGTGATCGCCCAACTTGAAAATATGATCACAACCCTAAATCAAATGATTTAGTGCTCCTTATATAGAATTTTCATTAAGTCACACAAGACCTAGAACTTTCCACCAAAGTCAGCTCAAAAGATTAGCCAACCTCCTCAAAATCAGCATCAAAAACATCCAATATGTCATCCTTAAAAGTATTATCAATATTTAGAACTAATATGTCAGCGTCAGAGCCACTGCCTTAACCAAATTAATATGAAATTCTGATTGATGATCAAATAGGTAAACTGTCTTCTCATTCAAAACATGATTCATTCAAAACTTGGTATAAATTGTTGTGATTGGAATCATGGATTCCACTCACCATATACAAACTACATCTATGATTGCAACATCTGAATCTTTCCTTAACTCGACTGCTACCTCATTCTGTGTCTGATATTGTTCCTCTTGAACACCAATCAACATACATAGTTGATCTTCCCTTTACCGATCATGTACACATCTTACCAGTCACTTCAATCATGATAACCAAATACATTACCATCAATGACAACCACTTACACATCGACTCATGACCGCTCTTCATATCTCCTCCAAAACTACCATAATGCCAACATTTTGGTGAACCCAAATCACAATATTTCCATTGTAATTTTGGTGTTATATATCCTTTATATTTGATTATTAGATATGCTCTTCATTAAGTGCATAAAATTGAGTGTTTTCATATTTCATTCAAAATTGAAAATTTGCATTTTCCAGATATATCTCTCATTCATTTCCTTGTGCATGAGTGCTATAACATTGAGTCCTACTTATAGCATTCAGATTAGGATAAGTCATATAATTATGGGTTCCTTTGATTCTGAGTCCTCATTTTTTTCCTAGGAATATTGATGAGAAAAACATGCCTACTAATGACATTCCCCCTATCATTGAGAATAATTCTTCCCACTCATCTCATGATGAAGATGAGTCTTTAAGAGTTCCTCCTATGCCAATGAAAAATATTTCCCATGAGTTTGAAAATTTTGAGGAATGGTTAGGACAAGAAAATTCCAATACCGAATCCATCTCCTTAGTAGAGGGTTTGAGAAAGTTGATTCACAATGATGAACATGGTGTAATATCTTACGCACTATTTCAAATCAATTTGATAGAAATGTTAAACCTAGTTAAGAATGTTCTCAAGAACTTGGTTTAACTCCACATACTGCTAGTTTTGAGACTTTTATTCCTATTCCTACTTCAATACCTAGTGTGTCTACTTATGCTCCACCCATCATAACTACATCCATTCAAAACATCAATCCTACACATGTTAGTCTTGGAAGAATTTCTAATCCTATTTTCCCCCTCCTTCAAGTATTCCATGTGTTTCGCAACCTTCATCCATGTCTACCTACAATAATGTTCCATTTTCATACTTAACCATTCCTTCCATTTCCCATAAAGGTCCAAGCCTTTCACACATATCTCCTACCAACCTTTCTACTGAATCCACTATGTAACATGTAATTAAATTTAAGACCTAATAACATCAAATAAGAACTAGCACTAATACATTTGGGCCTCATTGTTTACCATCATTTTTTACCAAAGGTCATTTTGGCTTGTGATGTTCACTTTTTTTTTGTTTATGTCCCGACTTTGTCAAAGTTTCAACTCCAGTTAAATTTATTGTCGAAAGTTTGATGAAATCAGGATATAAGCAAAAAAAAAGTGAATGAACTCACTTCATTTTGTTTTAGGCGGATCGCAGGCAGGAGGAAGAGTTTCAGCAAGCAATTTCACGTCATTTTGCAAGTTGGAAAAATATTTATCTTTTTTGTGTTGATTTGTGCTTTGTGTGATGGTAACCTATGATGTATGTAATTCATGCACAACTAGAATGTGAATTTTGGGTTTATTCTCATTTGCCCCATTTCCACTAGGCAGGCTCTCTGTTTTCTCTCTAAATACAAATATAATTCTCCGCCTTTATGATATTTTTTTTTTACAAATTTTTGGATAGCTCAAACTTTAAATGCTTTTCAATTGATTCATTTTAACTGCACATCATAGTGTGAGTGCAATAGTTATTCTCATTTTTGAAGTGAAATAGTTATTCTCATAGTTGATGTGCAATAGATATTCTCATACTTCTCGTATTAACCTACCTATAGACGATGACCAATCCCCCTCAATTGATAAATCCCATGGAGTTTTAGCTATGATCCCTAGTAAAGCCAGGAAGATTCATACAACAAGATCACCATAGTTTCTAGGCCTGAAACCTACTGCAAGATTGTGGCCTGAATCAAACTATGGGTCTGATTTGGTGGTGGGTGTTCTAAACACTGGAATATGGCCCGAGAGGAAGAGTTGCAGTGATCACGAACTTTAGACTATTCCTAAACATTGGAAAAGTGAATATGAAAAGGTCGTAGGGTTTTCTCAGTCACTGTGTAATAGGAAATTGGTTGGTGCTAGGTTTCTCCCCAAGGGATATGAAGCAATGGGTCGAGGAATGATTAACACTTATGTCAAATTTAGGTCTCCTAGGGATTCAGATGGCCATGGTACTCATACAACATCTACCGCCACTGGAAGGTATGTTTATAAAGCCAACATGATTGGTTATGCCAATGGGATTGCGAAAGGGATGGTGCCCAAAGCACGGCTAGCAACGTATAAGGTATGATAGTTGTCTGGTTGTTATGATTTTGACATAATTTCTTCATTTGATACTGTTGTTGAAGATGGTGTGGATGTGATTTTGCTATCTGTGGATGGTGGGGTCGTGTCATATTATCTTGATAGTATTGCAATGGGTGCCTTTGGATCTATCTTGATAGTATTTACATTTTTTTAAGCTTCCCTTGATAGAATTCATTTGCAAGTTGTTTATTTATCTTAGAATTAGAATTTTTATATTATTTCATTCCCTAGATTAAAATAATAGAGTTTTTTTTAATTTTGATTTCTCTTGGATTAAGAATTGAGATATTCCCTTTTAGAGTAGATTTTTCATGAGATAGTATATGCTCAGTTCTCTCACAATCATCAATCTATTTGAAACATGATCTACAAAAATACCTTATTGTTTATATGGTCAATGATGTTCTTACTTTATAGATTTATGTCTCTTACTATTGATGATGGGGTAGTCCTTGAACTACTTGTATTTTTATTTTTTGGATCTAGTTTTTAAGATTGTTTTTTCCCTACTTATCACCCACTCATGCATTTCCTTTTCATTAGGTTTTGTCTCCTATTAAGGTAGACATTGGGTGTGCAATTGTGGGTTAGTTCTATTGTAAGATGTTGGTTCATGAGTGATACTTTTCTCTAATGTTTTCTCTCTCTATTATTGCAAGAGAGGTTGGTACCTTCCTACTATTTTTCTAATCTCTTGGTTGCTTTAGTACAAAGGGTTTTTCTAAGAAGATATTTTTGGGTTCCTTCCTAATCCCCTTTTCTTGGATTATGTGGTCTTTTGGGTTGAGACTCTTGTTCTTCTTAGCTAGCTAATTCGGTCAAATGCGTCTCTAACAATATTGGTTTCCCTTTTTTGTCTTGGTGATCTTGAAAGGAAATAGTGTTACAAATATTTTTAAATGGATTTTGTTGGGAAGCCTCCATTTTTAGCTCTATTGGCTATGTTTTTATATTATCATCTATAAAATAAAGGTGCTATCAGTTCAATTATTAGAAGCACAATATTAACAACACTTTAATAGTCAATTTACTATAAACAAAGTCTTAACAGCATAGCACTATGAACTACTAAATTCTTAATAGTGGCACTCTAAAATTCTAAAGTCTTAACAACATAAATCAACAAACTACTTAAAGTCTTAACAGTATTCAATTGTAAAGCACTAGACCACTAGACATAAATACTAATAATATAAAGAAAAAAACCACAACATTCAATTGTGAATCACTATACTAGTGGACATAAATAGTATAAAGCAAAAAACCACAGCCAACAAGTCCATACAGAGGCTAGTGGAGCTCAGGACTCGAGTCTTCAATAAGGAATTTGAACCTTCTAGGTTCCCTCCTCTGCATCCTTTTTAGCCAACATGTTTTAATACTTTTTCTCTACTACACTAGCCCTTTTGTTGTATCATTAAATTAATTTAAACTAAAATATTGCATGGTTTTCTCTCTGTTTATTCCTTTTTCAAGACATTGTATCCATTTTCAGCACTTCCATTCATTAGCTTTTTTCTTATAGAAACCCCAAGAGCTAATATCAAATCTTATAACATAAATAAATTGTGACAAATAGAAGAAGCCAGGGAATAGTCTACTATATTTATGTTTGTCTCCTAGATTGTCTTTAATATGAAAAAAATGTTTTTATGAGGATTGAAATACTAGGGTAATAAGACATACAAATCATGATGGGATGGAATGGAATCAAGTCTAGAAAATGTAGTGGTGAAATAATTTGTCAGATAGTAGTCCATAATTTTTTTTCCTAGGATTGACAGCTCACCATTTTCTGTCAACTGCAATTCCCCTTTTCAAAAAAGCTTACCCTCATCTAAAATCATAATCAGTGGTGTTCATCTTTTTGGAGTGTTTTGGATAATGGAATCTTTTCTCTTTGGTATCCTCATGTATGCAGAGGTGCAGGGTGATGGTAACATTCAGAGGGCTGACATTTGGCTATATATATCTGGGCTATATGACCCTTGGAAATGGTATAATACATAGACTAAGATAGACTGCAAAGTTACCACTTCAAATTTACCTAAACTAAACTCTCAGATGAGACCCCAAAAAAGTGTTTTAGAAGACATTAGGGAATTCACAATTACAGTGACCCATGCAAAAACACCACTTTGAATTTACTTAATCTAAACTATTAGATGGAACCCTGAAAAAATCTTTTTAGAAGACATGAGAGAATTCACAGTTTAGTGACCCATCCAAGTAGTTTAGGATGACCCCATCAGACAAATTCTCGTAATTTTGGTTGTGATGTTTTTTATGGGGGCAAGCTGTAAATCACTTTATACTGTGTGACACGGGGCCAACTAACTATATCACATCAACAGGGCAATTCAACAGTCCAGCTTTTATTTGGTTCATTTTGTTTGTTACATATGCATCCAACCTAAAATTTGCATAAAAATATGTCAAGTGGGTGTCGTCCAGAAGTAGGAAACAAACTGCATTGGAGGTATTTTTCAAATCCATTAATGTGCCCGATATGGTTGGATGCCCACAATTTTATTGGATGTCTTCCTGCTTGAGATCCAAATTTCTATCCTAAACTATAGGGAAGAGAAACTTATCAAATATCTTGAAGGCTAGATTATCCTATTATTTAATTTATTTTTTCAATACAAGATTATGAAGAATTTGATCCCTTAGAAGAGTAAAGGCTACTAAAGAATTTTGAAAAGCGAACTAAAATTATTAGGAAAGATGATTTGGGAAGGAATGTGCAAATTGGCTGGCCTAATCTAGTGAGCATGATTTGTGTGTGTATTTTTAAATCTTGTATAATCTTGTAATATTTTATTATTTTTGATTATATACATTTTCTATGAGTATAGTACAATTATGTCTCAAATCTTCTTATTAGAGTAGCAATTATGCTTTATGTCTCTATTGTTGGACACTTGGTTGTAATTTTGCACACTTGAATAGTTCTACTAAGAATTTGATTGGCTATCTACACACTTGGCGTAGTTTGTTGTGCACTTGGGTACTAAAACTACACTAGGATGAGTTATTGGGCTCTTGGTTGATCTCTTGTGCACTTAGCTGGTAAAAACATGATTTTTTTTGAAAGTATCATTTCTATGTTTTCAATTTTTTTATTTCTTGTAGAAAAGAGTATTTCTATGTTACTGATGATTTGTGTAGAACCTTGGAAATTGTGGGATAAAGATCTTTCATTGAAACTACTATTGAGTTTCTTGCAGGACACTTGATGAAGAAATTATGTTCTCAAAACTTTATGCATTTGTTTGATTATGTTCTCAAAACATTATGGTTTCTTTGATTAGAATAGAGAACATTTCTTTTCTAAAGGTTAATAAAATTTGTCTCTATTATTTAGTGTTCTTGCACATCATAGGGTGGGCCTACTGCTACATGAAGTATCCTCTCCACTTTCCTATGAGATCCTTGGTATAAGATAAAATTGATAGAAATGCCCATTTTTATTTTTATGCAGTGCCTTCCTTGAGGAAAAAAGTAATCACCCAAGAGAGTCACCCAAGCGGTAACACACTAAGGCCAAGATTCATTATAACTTCTATATAAAAAACATGGCTATGATTAAAGTCATAATCAACAGGTGCAGATATGTCATACTAATGGAAGTATCCCTTAGTATTTGTGTAATGTGTAAACCACAAAGTAAGTCATAAAACCACTTAATTATTTTTATCAGTTAAGTATCCCTTAGAAACTTTTGTCATGGTGTGCTTATTTTTCAAATAGGTGAAAGTTTCCATCTATTTTTGGCTCTATGATATCTAGTACTGTCATGACTAGAAAGATTAGTAAGATTGCAACTTATTAATTTTTGAGGAGAATTGATCATCATTGTTTTCTTCTTCCCCTTTGTGGGGCCTTCCTAGATTTCAATTTTTTTATTTCTTTTCTTCCTTTTCCATTTTTGCAAATCCTATCTTCTAGAAAAAGTACCTTTTCTCAAACTCACCTAAATTGGCACCCATGGGCACCGAATTATCTCTTTAGAAGTACTCCCATAAGTTTTCTATATTTAGAAAGAGTGATCCCAAATACAGGTAAGCAGAAGAGCAAGGACCAAAAAAGAAAAATATCGTCAATAGGATGATCTGATATTGGGATATTTCCTCTTGGGTAAGATAGAAGAGCAAGGACCAAAAAAGAAAAATATCATCAATCAGATGATCTAATATTGTTTAAGATCTAGATTACATGCTAACTTACCATGCATCTTTGAATATCACAGCTAACCCTTTTTGTTTTGCCTATGTGGAATCATCCTTTCTTAGGATTGCATCTCCATCATTTTTATTTCTAATCTACTCATTTTGATTCCCATTTCATAGTGTCTTGGGCTAAAATTATCAATGATTACTTTTTTTGTATTTCTTTGGTATCCTTATCATGTCATGTCCCGATCTTAGTTCATGTCATGGATAGCCTTGAAGTCTCACTGTACATCTTTCTCTCAGTGCTTACATGATTATTTTCCTTCCTTCATAGGCTTGTATTCAGAGACCTATTTAGGACTACCAATAAGCAGATTTGTGCTTCACTTTTTAATGTTTTTAAGGCTCTCAAAGTTTCGTGTTTTATATTCCAAATTTGATCGCAGGTTACAGAGATTGATAGAAGAATTACCAAGGAAGGAAAGTCTGAGAAACACAACCAAAATATACTTTGTCTTCTTTTTCATTTGTTAGTATCCCCTTGTGGACTAACCTTTGATGTGGACAAGGGGTATCTCCTTAACCAAACTCACCCAATACTTGAATGTTTTATTTTACCACTGGAGCTCATCTTATTTGACAACTTCTATTATGATTTCTCTAAGGATTTTCAAATTTTATTTTGATTATGTCTATTCAATGCTTTCCATAAATTCCATTGTTCTTCATAGGATAATGATGGCATTCTTACAAAATTACTTTCAAATCACTTTTCTACAGCTTATATGATTGCATAAGTTTAATATTAAGACACAATAGTACTTGATCTCTATGAGGAACTTATAATATATGTTGTATTAGTTATTGGTTTCACTTACATCCTAGAATTATCTAATATGCATCATATGACTGAGGATTTCCCAATTTTATTTTTTTAATCCATACTTAAATCTCACTTTAAATTAATAACAATTTCCATTTCTTGTTGGATAATGTTATGTACTGTATTGCTTGTTTAATAAATTCATAAATGTTTGTAGTGTACATAGGCAGTATAGCAACTTAGAAGAATATAGACTAAAATTGCAATGAATGAGAGAGTGCCATTGAGTCTATTGGAGCTTATCCTTCTAAAATACATATAAATAATATTAAGCAATAAAATCATGGTTTACCGGAGTACAGAGAATTAATATTGTACAACCTAGAGCTCAACTGACCTCTTCTTGATGAATATTATATTAAACAAAAGTGTACAGCCTAGAGATCAACTGGTCTTCAAAAGTATCTACAAAATAGGGATTCCTTAGTATATGGATAATCTATCATGATGCCCTGAGGGTTCCCATATCTTTCAAACTATAAAGCATTGTATATATATTGAATATTGTAATAGGGTACTATTGTAAGGCATCATTTTCTTTGAATTTTATTTCTTTTATTTGGAATGATCTTGATTACTCTGTGTACTTGATGTGGCTATTACAGACTAAAAATGAGCCATTGTTCTCACTGGCCATCATTATGTATATCTAGCACTCTTGTAGTTGTAATATCTTTTCTATCATGCTGATCCAAACATGGTGAAAATAGCCATATTTAATGCATAATTTGAATTTTTATGTTCTTGATATGTGATTGTTATCTAGCATAAAGTATCATCTTTGTTTAAATACGCTATTGATATTTTCATGTTTTTTGGTCATGTACATGTTCCTTCATAACAGTAGTATCTTGATACATTTGAGAGTATGTGTTGTTTCTATCCTTTGAATTGTAGCATGTCTTTCATTGTATATGTATGGCATTTTATTGTTTGTTTCTAATTCTATTATAGTAGTGTGTTAAGTAAGAGATGCTTCATTTTCACTCTTTTTTTTTCATTGCAACAACATTCTATAGATTGACATCACTACCATTTCTCACTTTGTAGGCTAACCTAAGAATCATTTTTCCTCAAACATTCCTATTAACTATTACAACACACTTTTTGACTGAAACCTCTTCTAATTCATCTGATACATGTGTATGATTTTTGATAGTGAACAAACAGAATCACTACCATGAGTCATATATACTACTTGACGAACTAGAAGAGAGAAGCAACAAGTACACCGCTTTTGTAAACTGTTTTAATTAATTAGATTTCTATGAGAGGGAATGTATGATGTGCGATAGTGAATACATGTATTTCATTCTTCATATGATGGATGCCTAACTCATCCAACTATAGTTCATTATACTAGCTACATCTCACCTCCATCTCTACCAAAACTTAGAAATAACAAACTAAACATGTAACCAACACTTAGGGAAATGAAAAATGCAACTAATCTATTGTTTCGTAGAACTTATTTACCATCTAAAAATTTATTTTATATGTACAAAGCTTGATCATACCATAGAAGTAGTGCTTGAGGTGAATCCCATTTACTAGTATCTTCTTCATTTCACTATCCATCATTGATAGATGAAAAGTGTTGTGCTTCTTACATTCTAAAATAATATTCCCAATATTTGTGCAGTGTTCGAGTTTGAATATCTTGTTTTATACATTATTTATTTCATTGAGATAGTGAGCTTGGCATTTATAATATATTTGTTATTATTGGATCAATGTATTTTTCCCACTTATTCATTATGTTGGCATACTTATTCATTATTTACATTATTTTTACTTTGTTTTAGGTCTTGTCAATGGATAGAACATTTGGTATTTAATGTTTTCATTTGAAGTCCTTGGAAGAAAAATGCTCCAAATTATTTAATGTCCGTGATTATGACATTAAACATGCTATTGTCTACCTTCTGAAACATAATATTATTGGATCGCATGTACACGATGGGTTGATATATAAACTAGTTTTTTCTACTCTCTTTGAAGTTACCATCCGGTTAGAATGGCTCTTGAAGATGGTTAAGCATGTGGTTGTTTTCGAAAGTTCATAAAAAGTTGTGCAAGGGATTCAGACCATCAATCCAAACATTATCTCTGGTAGGCTTGGATCAATTTTTGATAATAGATCTAGCTTTGAAACTAAAATGGTGGAGGCGTGGGAGGTGTTCAAGCTATCTTGCGCTAATGATGACTATGCTACTATGAGTATCTTCCATGGTCACAGTGAAGATTTTTTCACTTGTGATGATAGGAATGTTATGATGGACTACTTCTTTGGAGTTGGCATTTTTGTCAACAAACTAGGTAATCTTTAGATCAAAGGTAGACATGATGTCTGGAATACTCTTTTTTGTAAAAAAAAATTTGATACATACTCAGATATCACTTATTTGAAAAATGGTGGTTCCATTATATCTTCTTTGAGATTATTGTCCTATCTTTAGCATATGTATCATGTGACTTATGTAAAACTGATTATGATTGACCTTAATATCTTACAAGAATTGGTTCTCCATTGTAGTTACGAACCGTTGGGTAGGTAACCTTATAAGGAGGTCTATGTATAACTTATTTGTAGGTAGAATATAATTAGGATCTCATCCTTGTTCACCTAAGTGGGTGGCAGTTGATGGAGACACTGTTTGGAGATACCTTATGATAGATTTAGCTAAGTTATTGATGTAGCTTATCTTACAATCTTGTATGTAATAAACTATGAATTTTTATGCATCTAGTTGTGTAGCCATATATACAGGTGCAGGAAATAGAGAAGTAAGGAGAATATGATACACAGGCAAGAAAGTGAAATTCAGGTATGCAGTTGCAAGTCATGTTGGTTATTTGAACATTGTAATAAGCTTTATAGTTTCATTTTCTAGGTGTGTAAGTCAAAGGGGGCTTACAAAAATAAATCATGTAATGTTGTAATGTATTTTTTGTTATTGGATCTAGCACTCTTTTAGTTGTAATATATTTTCTATCATGTTGATCCAAACATGGTGAAAATAGCCATATTTAATACTGTTCAGGTTTAGATTTGTCACCCTGACTCAGGAATTAGGGCTACACGACAATTCTATAATCACAATGGAAACCTCTCCTAGCTCTGGGTAGGCTATGAATGAAGAGGAATCTCCGGATTCTAGGCCGTCTCCTATAAAATATGGTATATCACTTCCTGATTTGAAACTTGATAGGGAAAGGGAAAAAAGAAAACTTTAAAACTGGAAATAGATAGGGGTGATACACCAAGGATAATCAGACTCTTTTATGAAATT